>ML685905.1:2771692-2914356 GCA_007922175.1 Pelusios castaneus
TGCGATCGGGGACGACGTACCAGACTCTGCCACGGATCCAACCCCCTTGCCCTTCACCAACAGGTTATCCCGGTTCCACCGTGCTTGGGCACAAATTACCTCAGATCAATGGGTGCTATGCACGGTACAACATGGATACTCACTCCAGTTTTCTTCACCCCCCCATCCCGCCCCCCCCTGCCCTGTCCCTCTTCAGGGACCCCTCTCACGAACAACTGCTGGCCCAAGAGGTCCAGTCCCTTGTGGAAAAGGGGGTGGTAGAAGAGGTGCCTCACGACCTGAAGGGGAAGGGATTTTACTCCCGATACTTCCTTATCCCCAAGGCAAAGGGAGGCCTCCGTCCCATCCTGGACCTGCGGGGCCTGAACCGTTTTCTGCGCAAGACCCATTTTCGCATGGTCTTGCTGGCCACGATTATCCCCTCCCTGGATCCGGGAGATTGGTATGCCGCCCTCGATCTGCAGGACGCCTATTTTCATATCGCAATAGCCCCACGCCACAGGCGGTTTTTACGTTTCTTGGTGAGCGAAAGGCATTTTCAGTTCGCAGTCCTTCCATTCGGGCTGGCAGCGGCTCCCCGCGTTTTCACCACGTGCCTGGCAGTGGTGGCAGCTTTCCTCAGGAAAAAGCGAGTTCAGGTCTTCCCGTACGTGGACGATTGGCTCGTGCGGGGGCGCTCCCACGAGGAGGTGACCCGCCATCTGCAGATCATCGAAGGCGTGTTCAACCGCCTCGGTTTACTGATCAATCGACAGAAGTCCACCCTCATTCCAGTACAGAGAATAGAGTTCATAGGCGCGGTCCTGGACTCGTTAGCGGCAAGGGCGACTCTTCCCCAGTCACGATTCTGGGTGATCAGAGACACTATAAGAGAGTTGCAAAGGCACCCTCTGACGTCGGCAAGGGCGTGCCTGAAATTACTAGGGCATATGGCAGCCTGCACTTACGTGATCAGACTTGCTCGGCTCCGTCTCCGCCCCCTACAGCTGTGGTTGGCTTCTGTGTACTGCCCGATCCGGGACGCCCTGGACACTATTGTGGCCCCTCCTCCGCGGATCCTGAAGGACCTCGACTGGTGGTGCCACGAGGACCACGTCTGTGCCGGGTTACCTTTTCAGACCCCGAGTCCCTCGGCTCACCTGGTAACGGATGCGTCGGACCTGGGC
The DNA here is from genome assembly GCA_007922175.1 of Pelusios castaneus. Classification (NCBI taxonomy): domain Eukaryota; kingdom Metazoa; phylum Chordata; order Testudines; family Pelomedusidae; genus Pelusios; species Pelusios castaneus. Next base: position 2,772,859 of record ML685905.1, read on the forward strand.
TGGGGAGCCCATATGGGGCGTTTCAGGACCCAGGGCCGCTGGAGGGACAAGGAGCTCCAGTTCCATATAAATATGAAGGAGCTCAGGGCAGTTCGCTTGGCCTGTCAGGCATTCAAGGACCACCTGAAGGGCAAAGTAGTCTCAAACCAGACAGACAACACAGCAGCTATGTTTTATATCAACAAACAAGGCGGAGCCCGCTCCTCTCGCCTTTGCCAAGAAGCCCTCAGTCTCTGGGAGTTCTGCATTCTCCACTCAATCCTGCCGATAGCGTCACACTTACCAGGGTCACAGAACACGCTGGCCGATGACCTAAGCAGAAAATTTCTGACTCACGAGTGGTCACTGAAATGGGAGGTCCTGGAGGAGGTCTTCCGGAGGTGGGGCCCTCCCCGTCTGGATCTCTTTGCGTCGAACTCCAACGCGAAGTGCACCCGTTTTTGCTCCTTCAGAGGTCACAGCCCAGGCTCCATAGCGGATGCATTTGCAATCAGGTGGACAGAGCGGTTGAGCTACGCCTTTCCCCCAACACCTTTGGTGCACAAAGTGCTCCTAAAGATCAAGCAAGACAAGGCCATGGTGATTCTGGTGGCCCCGGCGTGGCCCCGGCAGCATTGGTACACGACCTTGTGGAACCTCTCAACCAAGGCCCCGATAGACCTGCCACTAATACCAGACCTCTTGTCACAGGACGACGGCAGACTCCTGCACCCAAACCTCCAGTCACTCCACCTCAAGGTGTGGTATCTGAGTGGCTAACACCGAGCGAACAGCTATGCTCAGAGGAGGTTCAGAAGGTCCTGCTTAATAGCAGAAGGCCCTCTACAAGGACTACTTATAGCGCAAAATGGAAGAGGTTCACTGCCTGGGTGGCAGACAAAGGGGTCACACTGGGATCAGCCCCAATTCCCTGCATCCTGGACTATTTGTGGCATCTCAAGTCATCGGGCTTAAAGGCGTCTTCGGTAAAGGTCCACCTGGCGGCCATCTCGGCCTTCCACGAAGGGGCAGGGCGGGGCACAGTCTTCTCGGCCCCTATGGTGAAACGGTTTGTTAAAGGCCTAGACAAGCTTTTTCCCCCAACCCGTCCGCCGGTGGCACAATGGGACTTAAATCTGGTCCTTGCTCGACTGACTAGCCCGCCCTTCGAGCCTCTAGCATCCTGCTCGTTGCTATATATGTCTTGGAAAGTGGCCTTCCTAGTGGCCATCACATCGGCCAGGAGGGTATCAGAGTTGCGGGCCCTGACAGTGGACCCCCCGTACACTGTATTCCATAAAGACAAGGTTCAGTTGCGCCCACATCCAGCCTTCCGGCCGAAGGTGGTGTCTCAATTCCACACCAACCAGGACATTTTTCTGCCTGTGTTTTACCCCAAGCTGCATTCCTCTGACAGGGAGCGCAAGTTACATACCCTAGATGTGCGTAGAGCCCTGGCATTCTACATTGACAGGACAAAGCCGTTCCGCAAGTCTACACAGCTGTTCGTGGCAGTGGCGGACAGAATGAAAGGGGAACCCATCTCATCGCAACGGCTCTCAGCATGGATAGTGGCATGCATCCGCGAATGCTACAGCCTGGCGAAGGTTCCCCCGCCCCCATCAAGGCCCACTCGACAAGGGCGCAGGCTTCCTTGGCGGCCTTTTTGGGGGGTGTTCCGTTGGTGGACATCTGCAAGGCCGCCACCTGGTCTTCAGTCCATACCTTTGCGGCGCACTACGCAATCACTCAGCACTCGAGAGAGGATGCAGCAGTAGGTAGAGCTGTCCTGCTCTCGGCTAAGCTGTGATTCCGACCCTCCGCCTGAGGTAAGGCTAGTGATTCACCTATCATGGAATGGACAGGAGCAATCACTCGAAGAAGAAGAAGAAAAGGTTACTTACTGTAACTGGTGTTCTTCGAGATGTGTTGCTCCTGGCCATTCCACTTCCCTCCCTCCATCCCCGCTCAGAAGGGGAGCAAGAAGGAACTGGGGAGGGTAGGGCCGGCTGTGGGTTATATAGAGTGCCGCAACGGCGCCACTCCAGGGGGCGCCACAGCCGGCCCTACGGGGTCTCTAGGGGAAAAAAATTCCGGCGTTCCGTGCACGCGGCGCGTACACACCTATCATGGAATGGCCAGGAGCAACACATCTCGAAGAACACCAGTTACAGTAAGTAACCTTTTCTTTTTCAAGATGCTGTTTATCACTATACTAGGTTTAAATTATCATTCTCTAATTACCCCCAAATCTCATTCAGTTTTTTTGTTATTTGGTGAACACAATAAAGGAAGATAAGATAGTTTACCTACCGTATTTATTCCTTCTGTATTTGTCTGTGAAAATAAACCTTTCATTAATATTACTATTTAAGATTAGAGATATGCATACATAATTACTTTGATAAAAAACGAGCACAACAAATTAAATCAAGACTGAGGACTAAATTCTAATCTTATTTTCTAGTTGAGTAAATCAGAAATAAATCAGAAATAACTCCATTGACTTCAGTGGAGTTAAATCAGTGAAAACTGATGTACATGTAATCAGAATCAAATCCTATGTCTTGACAGAGTGACGATATGCTACCAACTTAGTACTAGTTTTAACTGTTAAAGTTGAACTGAGAAAATTTTATTTGCATCAGAAGCATCATCGCAAAGGAGTCTTAGATAATAAATGACTTTTAAACTTTCAACAGTGCATGAGCAAGTTCTTCTATTTTAAATGATTACTATAAAAATATTATCACAGACTTTGCAATCTTGAGTACAAATGTCATTATATGGATTCTTTGCACAGCTTCTTACGTTTTATACGATTGATTCTTGTTATGAATTCTTTTTCCATGTTAAGATACTTAACACAATTGAAAGAGCCACGGTTTGTAATGCAGTCTTTATTTTCTCTTGGTAGGTTCATCATTATGAATTCTCCTCTAGTCAAGATGCACTGCCAAAAAGGAGAAAATTTAGTGAACCAAAGGAGCGGTTTTAGATATCACCACTCTGCTGTTTATTTGTAGAATTCTTCTCAGTGTAACTTTAATATGGTGTTTAACATGAACATTTTTAATATAGAGGTAATTTAAAGGGTTTTTTTTGTTTTGTTTTATATGTAGTCAACACAGAATTTACACACAAGAAGAAAAACTTTGGCAAAGAGGCCCCATTTTTTGCAAATTGAGAGTTATTTTTTTATAGGAGATTGTATTCCAATCTAGAAGGATAGACAAGGCATAACCATTCATCCGATTTGAGTCAATTTTTTTAAGGAAGAAGATTTTTAGGGAAGGCCTTCAATAACACCTTCCCTTTATAGATTTTGCTGAAGTTCTAATTGTGATACAACTTCTAATTGAAACTAGTTCTAATTGTTCTAATTGTGATACAACTTCTAATTGAAACTACACAAAGTTTCCACTGGTGTCTTTTTCTGGACCATGCTCAGAAACAAGAATTTCTTGTTCAGAACATGCCTCACAGACTGAACATGAAAATTAATATCTCAGTTGGAATTTCAAGTTTTGGTAGAGTTAAATGTCAGGACAATGGGTTAAAAAATTGTGTAGTCGTTTTTATAACAATACTATAGTGTCTCTTTTTATTACTTCTAAGAAGCAACAGATGGAAACTTCAGGTCCCCTCATGGTGTTTATTTCTCCCTTGGACACTTTACCCAAACTTAAAAAAGAAAAAGAAAAGTAGTCACCTCTTTAGTTCCTAATTTTACATTGAAATGCAGGAATCCTTATGCAGCTCTGATGCCAGATATATATAACAGCTAAGTGTTACCATATTGTGTTGTGCCAAGTACAGTATTACAAATTACAATAGGGTATAATAACTAAATAGCTGAAAAATAGACAGTTCAGCTTTATGTATGTGAAGTAATTATTTGCAACTGTCAGAAACAGTGCTATTGCATTTTTTTTTTCAAAAAATGTTTTTTATTCTTCATAAGCTTAAAATTCACTGGAATAATCTTCTTTATAAATACAGGTAACACCTACTGCTGTATTTAGATTAGATATGAATAGTTAAACAGTTCTGTCCTTAAATGTTAACTTTTAGAGTAGCTTCGTATCCTACTTCCTAATTAAAACAATGATATTTAATAATTTATTACTATATCTTTTAAAAATATAATGACCTATACATTTGATTTGAATAGAAGATTGAATTTTTTAATAAAAATTTCATAAAGGCTGAAGACTTTTACTTAGTATGTCTTGGTTGTTTTAAAATCTGCTAGTTTTTCAGCCCAAATAAAATATTTACTGTTGTGGAATAAATTGCCTCTCTACATAGTGCTGTTTAATTTTTACTTCAATTTAATGGACAACATTAGTTAAGATATTGTTTTATATATTTTGCGTAATAATGTAGAATGATAGAATATGATTCCTACAGTCATTTGATTCTGAAAGAAACAGGAAAAACTAAAACATACTCCTGTGTCCTTCCTGGCTCTCCCATTTCTCCAGTGTTCTACTCCCTGGGTCAGACTTTACTTGGCACACTTCAGGAATTCTGCTCTGCTGCATTCTGGAGGTCAGACGTTTGCTGCAGCTTTAAAGGAGATCCACTAGTTACTCAGCTCATCTTATCCCAGCTTGCACTTGCACTTTAATATTATCTGCTAAGTGTTGGTTGTTTCAGCCAGAACATTTTGTATGTACAGATGAACACACATCCAAATATTCATAACATATCAGGAGTTGCGCAGTACAGTTGCTTATTCAGGGCTGAATTAAGGTTCTAAATACAAAATGGCATTTTGCATGCTAGGGAGAGAGAGAGAGGTTCATCTCCTGAGCAGGTGGTGGCTGATGTCCGCAAAAAGTCAGAACGATATGAACCTGGCTGCCACTGGGGGGTATTCTATGCTGCCTTCTCCCCACAGCCTCTCCATGCTGTCCACTGAACTGAAGTTACAGTCTTCAAGTGATGTCCCGATGTGTGCTCCAATGCAGGTGTGTCAGCACCCCCTAAACCTGGGATTGGAGATCATTACAGTGCCCATCAGCTCGCATATGCATACCTCTACCCCTTGCCTTGTGTGCAAGATGCATATATAGTGCTGGGTGGTCCAGCCACACCCAGTCCTTTCTCTGATGCCTTTAGTCTGGGATGGAATCTGCATCAGTGACCGCTTCTCCTGTTCCCTCAGTAAATAGTGCCTTTTCCGATAGCATAGTGTAGTTTCATCTTCTTTTCTGGTCTGTCAAAGACATTTTTATTTTGTTTATACAGTTCTTTCATAGCTTACATTTCGGTTTCCTCCTATTCCCTGTCCTCTACAGGGAAGCCGCCTTCATTTATTATGTGTATTATGATAGCACTGAGGACCCCAGCCAAAATCGGGATCCCACTTTCCAAGGTTCTGTATAAACAGAGTCAGAGTCCATGTCCCAAACGGCTTGCCATCTAAATGGACGAGAGAGCCAAAGGGTTGAGGATAGGGCAATATCATACAAGCATAGTGAACAATATGATGGTCACAAATGTGCCATATTTTTTTTTTTTTGGTTTCTTTTTTTTTTTTTTTTTTTTTTTTTTTTAAGAGGAGGGAAAGGGGTTGTTGAGAGGGAATTATTTGAAGAGAGAAGAAGATGGGACAAGGGTCCAAGGAAGGAGAGCAGATGCAATGAGGCAGGGCTGGATGGGAGGAAGAGGGTCATTTGTAGGTTCCTGTTGCAGTTGGTGGTCTCTGCTCCAGCCAGCTGAGCTTCTGGGTGGCCTCTCACAGTTTCTTTTGGACCTGAGGTCACATGGTGGGGAAGAAGGTGAACAGATGCCTGTTGAAACAGAGATATTCCCTGCACAATTCTGTCTCCGGGGTAACCCTTGCTGGGTTTCAGCTGCACATTATTTCCATATCATGCCAATGCCATCATAAGGTTTTTTCAAATGTTCCTATCCCCAAAGCTGTTCTGGATTCAAACATAGAAAGATTGAGTGCCAAGACAGTGCAATATTCAGTCTTTAATTCTTCCTCCCTATATACTTTTCTCATCAAACACGTCCTGGAAATTGAGTTCTCTAAGTTCCTATGCATAATCACACTTTAGTGCCCCCTATTGGAAAACTTTATGGGAACAAAATCTATTACCAGGTCTCAAGGATATTTCCGCGGCCTCCCACCAGCTTTCTATCCGGGGCTGTGTCTACACTTGTAAATTAAGTCGACTTAAGCTTGCTTTAGTCGACTTAATTTACCCTGCGTCTACACTACAGTTTCCTTAAGTCGACTTAAGCAGCTTGCTTAAGTCGACTTAAGGAAAATAAAAGTTGACAATGAAAATTGTCGACTTTATTAAACCACCTTTTCATTAGACTTAAGGTTTAATTCAACTTTTTAAAGTCGACTTAGGGCTACCCCAGGACTACACCAATGCCCTCCCTGCTGGGGGGGGGCACAGGGGAAGCCTGCCATGCCCCCCAAAGGGCAGGGCAGAGCCCTGTGTGTTGCTGTCTGGATTTAGGGAAGCATTTATGATATTATTTTCTATTCATATATCATAAATGCTATAATCCATAGGAACTATGTCATGTTTGGTATCAATAGAAAGGTAGTAATTTGCTGGGAATGATTATATAGTTTATGTCTAGGAATTGTATTTGGATTAGAAGTTAGTTTAGTTAGGAATTTGGTGTTATATCTATACTTTAACTTGTGTGATTTTATTGAAATGGCTGAGACAGGCGGCTGTGTAAAACCATTGTGTCCTTAATGTTAAGGAATGTGCCAGCTACAATGGGCCCAGGGAGTAACCTGATGAGCCATTAAGGACATAAGGAATACAACCATTGTGTCCTTAATGGCTCATAAGGTTTCTCCCTGGGCCCATTGCACCTGGCAGATTCCTTAACATTAAGGACACAATGGTTTTAGACAGCCGCCTGTCTGGGGCATTTCCACAAAATCATACAAGTTAAAGTATAGATATAACACCAAATTCCTAACTTCTAATCCAAATACAATTCCATTGGTGTGGTCCTGGAGTAGCCCTAAGTCGACTTAGGGCTACCCCACATCTACACTGGTTTAAATCAACTTTAAAAAGTCGAATTAAGCCTTAAGTCTACTTAAATCTAGGTTTAATAAAGTCAACTTAATTTTCATTAAGTCGACTTTATTTTCCTTAAGTCAACTTAAGCAAGCTGCTTAAGTCGACTTAAGGAAACTGTAGTGTAGATGCAGGGTAAATTAAGTCGACTTAAGCAAGCTTAAGTCGACTTAATTTACAAGTGTAGATGCAGCCACAGAATGGTGGTTGATGACCATAGCAATGGTGAGATGGTGGTTGATGATCCTCCTTCACCTGCATCTCAATCCTCATCTTCTGACTAATTCTCTCTCTCATCATCCACCCCAGCAAGCAAAACTTGACCACTTAATTATTTTTCTTAACTTAAGTCTAAAATTCTGTTTCCATATCATGCTTTGTTCAAAAATGTTTACATGTGTGTAATTGCTTAAGAAACGAAAACAGCTTACAGTGTTAGAAATTGCGTTAACGTTGTAAAGTCCGAATTGAGTCTTGACGTTTCTCCGATACAGTACTGTACCGTATCCATGCTTTTAACATAAAAATGGTCTTGTGTATGTGTCATTTCTCATAAGTATATAAATATGGTTTACATTATATAAAGGAAAATGATTTAAGGACATGGTAAATATCTACTGTTTGCTTATTCTTATGGAAGAAAGAACGGTTTTATGGTCCCTAACCCCCAGTATTTACATATACAGTACGTAGTATTATGGGGGGAAAGTCGCTGCTAAAAGTCATTTCACTTTACGGCGCTACTTTTTGGTCCCTACTCCCGCCGTATAACGGGGACCTCCTATATTGAACAATTTTGCACACCTGCATGCAACATATGATGGGATAACATGGCACAACTCCACAACGTACATTACAAAATGACGCATGACTGCCTTGCACATACAACATAACACTGCATGACTGGGTAAATGCTATTAGAGCAATGCGGTGTTGCACAACTTGCACACTAATGTTGAACAATATACAGTCCAATCGCAGGCAAAGGCAATCCACATCAGATACAGTGCAATATCCTACCGAATACAGTGCACTATTGGCCAAATACACGACATAAGGTCACAGCACAGATGCAGTACACAGAGTGCAACACGACACCGCCTCCCCAAGCTTCTGTTCACGACAATATACCTTTATGACTCCAGCCTTCACGGCGCTCATTTCTGCTCACACCGCCATTGGTCGATTGCGTTGGGGGGTGGGAGGCTGAAGAAGCCACACCCCCATCTTCTTATTGGTTTCCTCGGCTGTCAAAAAAGAAAAAAAGCAGTTTTACCTTTATGCTTTCCAAGTTTGTCTGTACCAGCAGGGACCCACCCTTCTGCAATCTCTATTGGAGGAACCTCTGCGACTACAGCTTCTGATTTGTACATTAACAGATACCAGGCTAGGTTACCCAGGATACCAGGAAGCTGATGTGTTTTCCTCCCACTTGCTCCAGCTCAACCAGGAAGTAAAGTTTCTATTCTCTCGGGCTCAGAGAAGTTTAAAGCAGGGCAAAGCAAAGGGGAGGGGTGGTGAGGAAGCCTCCCAGAAGAGGGGATCAAGAGTCGCAGGTAAGGCTGGGAAAATATCCATCAAGGGTTAAATTCTTAGGAACCAACAGTAAATAAATGGGACTTCACTTGTAAATTTCACAGTGGTCTCCCATTTAGTTTGTGTATTCATCAGGGAGGGTGTTCTTAAATTACGGTTTGTTTTTTTTACCCCCTCGTGGGATTTGTTTTCCCAGCAGAAGTGGTGGGAAGTGAGGGGTGCCCCTGTCTCTTCCCTAAACACCCCTTGCCCCATACAAAGCATGCACTGGAGAGCACATTTCCTGCTGGGCATATTTGCTCCTTTGCCATTTTTTCTTTAAGTTTAATGCCTGGATCCAGTTTGCTAGCTTCTTCCTGCCTTCTCTCACCTAACAAACTGAGCTAAGCAATCCCAAGAGCTGTGGGAAGCAAAAATCCCTTACAGGTGAAGTGGAGGGGAGGAATTCCAGTCCTTACTGGCCCTAGAAACTGTAAAGGTGAGAACTGGGGTTTTGGGGTGCTGGCAGGATTAGGGCAGGGTGGGTTGCCCCTCTGGTGTACTTCCACTTCCCCCTCTCCTGAAGAGATTATTCATTAAACTTATCCCTTCCCTAAAGGAATGGGGGGCTCCACTGACAGCCATAAGCCATACATGAGGCCAGGAAGTTTGGAAATCTGTGTGAAGACCTAAGTCTCCATATGGGTTGCCCTGGGCTTCTCCTTGGTGTTCCAAGTTCAATGCGGGTACCAAGACATCAGTGGATGTAGAAGGGTGAGACCCCCAGCCCCTTTCCATTCTCTGTGGGATCACCCTTGTCTGCTTGATGGAACAGTTGGTGGTCATTTCTGTTTTCCAAATTTCCTGTTCCCTGTTGGAGATTTTTGTTTTTTGCATACCTGGGATGATCTGGCCCTTTAAGCACCCAGTATCAGTGGAATGCAGCCACTCCTGCCCTGTACCTGCTGCCCAGCAATGTTGGACTAAGGCTCGTTAGTCTGCCTTGTAAAGAGGGGGAGGACGTTCCTGGCCCTGCTGGGATTCCAATCTTTGTTTTCATGTAACTTAGTGCTTTGAGCCATTCCCTTTGGAACTGGTACTCCCAGGAACACCCTTGCTCTTAGCTGTGGGAGAGGAGGATGACCACACTAACGCACAGAGGGCGGCGTGCTGATGTGGGCAAGAATGCTGATAAGAGGCTGGAGGGCGAAGATGACCCCTCGAAAGACAGAAACCTGGAGGAGGAGGACGCTGGAGACTCCAAAGACATCCGCCTCACCCTCATGGAGGAGGTGCTGCTCTTGGGACTGAAGGACAAGGAGGTAACGAATGCCGTTGATAGTAGCATTGCCCCATCTTTGTTTGTGGGGATGTGCTGTAGGGGGCAATTCCTGGCCCCTTCACTGTGGCTCCAGAGGCCCCTCTTGCTGCAGCATGAGTGCATAAGCACCCTCTATGGGTCTAGTGGCATTTGGGCATCATGATTGGTTCTTTGCCCGCTTCCTGCCTGACTGTCGGGCCTGCTGCCTGTTGGATCAGCAGTGCTGGCCGGGTTTAAGAAGTAAACACAGTGTCGCATAAGGAAGCAAAATGCCTCTCGGCTTTTTTTGCACAAAGTGCTTGTGACAGGGCCCAGTGCAAGAACACTGGAAGCCTCTTGGAGATGGCTGGTGATGGGCCATGTTCCCAATACGGGAGCTGATTTGTCCCTGTCTATGCGCAAAGGAGAGACAATTTAAACCTCTCAGATTCAGCAGCCAGTGTGGCCTCCAGCAAAGGTTAGGACCAGAACAACCTGGCCTGTACACTGAGCTGCTGCAAAGGGCCCTGTGGCTCTATGCCAGGTCCAATGGCTGCCTGCACCAGATTTGTTCCAGGTGGTTTGTTAATAGCAGCTCTATAGACCTTCTGTGTCAACCAAGTTGGACAGAGGGGCCCTCAGGCAATAGTAAATTGGACCCATGAATTCTCGGCTTCAGCTAAGCCTGTTTAATGCTCTCTGAAAAGTGAATTCCTTGACCCAGTGCACAAGAATTCTTCTTTCCAACTGCATTATAATGTCAGGAACGTGCCTCTTACACATGCCAAGCACAGTCCTAAGAGCTGTTGAATGCTTCCTTGTATTTTTAAAGAATGGATGCAGTCCTCTGCATTGACAGATGCAAAATCGAATCTCTAGATCAGGTGCAATTCTGCACGGTACAGGGTTTTCTTGGGTGGGGGGAATTGTTTTCATTTTACAGGCAAGGCCCCTTGAATAGCTTACCCTAACAAAGCCTGACCCTGAAGGGAGAAAGGGCTGCAAGTTCTGGCCCTATACAAGGATTAAAATGTCCCTCTATGTTCAGGAAATAAATATTTCTGTTATTTGATTGAAAGGCTCCTCTGGGGTGGAATTCAGCATCTGTTTAACAGCACACAGCAATGGTGCTCAGAGGATTTTTTTAGCATGTAAATGAAGGGGAAAAAAAATCCAACAACTATGAAACTTCAGGGGGAGATGCTGGTTGCTTGTGTGGAGTTGGGTTGCTCTGTCTTCCTGAAAATTTCCTTCCATCATTTGGTCTGTAATATCTGAAATACCAGAGCAAAGTCAGGAAGGAAATATGGTCTTGAGGTAACTGGGCTGGGACTCTAGAGCCCCCAAGCTCTGGCTCTGCTACAGCATCCTGTGTGACCCTATATCAAACACTATCCTAGTTAGATACAGTCCCTGCACTGTAAAACGTGTAATCTAAGGCCCAGATCTTGCAGATGCTGATGATTAATCTCTCGGTGCTGCAGCTTCCTAGCTGTAAAATAGGGATAATAGCATTTTCTCCCACGCTTTGCCTGTCTTGTCCTTTAGTACACCAGGAGCTAGGCCCTCTAAGTGCTACTGCCATACAAATAATTAATCACGTTGAGTATAAGCTTTCCTGGGGCCGGGCCTGTCTCTCGCTATGTGTCTGTACAGTGCTCGGCAGAACAAGGCTTCTAGATACTATGTAATATAACTAATGCCTTACTTATTTTGTGATACTGCAGTTCCTGCAATGTAAGGCTTCCACCACAGTTTGTAATTTAAATTAGCTTCCTTTGCACAGTCCACAATTTTGCATATGTTCTGAGATTCACAATACACACTTTTCCCCCCCGTTAGTACAGTAGAACCCCCTTTATGTGAGCTGATCGCAGTTTGGGCTCCTGCTGTCTGCCCTGTACGTTAAGGACTGTAATATAGTCATGCAGCAAAATGTCTGGTTATCAATAAATAAATAGCAGGCATAATTTAATACTTCAGTGTTTTTATTGTTCCAGCAATTTTTTCCTTAAACAAATAGGTCTTCTGGCTTTTCCAAATTAGTGCAATTAATAAAAGGTTCATTATTACTTTTCTGCCACTTTCCATGTCTTGTCCGCAACTCATCCGCAATTATTTGACAATTATACTCTGATTCAAGTAGAGCCTTAAATATAATGAAATTGTGATGAGGAAAGCTAACTGTTCAACAGCTTCCTCTCTGCTATGAGATCCACTAGTCAGGTTGACCCTGGTACACTCTTTAACCTAGATCTGGAGCGATTCTAGTATGAGGCATTTAATACATTAGTAGTTCCTGTTGGTTCATCTCACTGAAGCAACTGATCTCTACTCTCTGAAAGTGTCCTGCAGAGAGGTGCCATTTAAACTAATTAGACCATTCCCTTTTTGTTCAGCATAACCTGGAGCGGCTTCTTGCTAAGGAATGGGGCGGTACCCTGTCTTTGAAAGGAATACTTCGGAGCCTCTGGTTGCAATGCTACTTAGGCCATGTGTACACTACAGCCTTATCGCGCAGTAAGGCTGTGAACGTACACACACACACGTTGCCTATTGCGTGGCAACAGCCAAACCACATGTCCCAGAGTGCCAATCGAGGGCACTCTGGGACACTGGAGCTGTCAAACTTGTCAATTTCACTGCTCTACTAGAGCAGTGAAATTGACAAGTTGCGGGGTGCAAGCCGCCTGCTTGCTGGGCGGCAGCCGCCGCCGCCCAAGGAGCCAGCAAGCCAGGTGGCACCGGAGCTTAAACCGCCCGGCTGCCGCTCGGGTTGCTGATTCTGGGGTGGCAGCTTCCGCTGCCCAGGGAACTGGCAAGCTGGGCGGCACCGGGGCTCAAGTTGCCCGGCTTGCCAATTCCGGGGCAGCAGGGGCTACCGCCCTGAAGCTGGCAGCACTGGAGCCCAGCTGCTTGGCTTGTCAGGGCGGCAGGGGCTGCTGGCTTTGGGGCGGCAGCCCCCGCCACCCGGCAAGCCGAGGGCTCCAGAGCTGGCCAGGTGGCTCTAGCCCCAGGAGGGCCAGCTCTCCCAGGGCTTGAGCCCTGCTGCCGGGGGTTCCCTCACCTGGGGTTCAGGTGCCCCTGGGAAGCTGGCATCCCTGGGGGCTGGAGCCCCGCTTCCAGCCCAAAGGCTGGCTTTCACAGTGCATGGTGGGATAGGTGCCCACCATGCACTGCTCCTTCAAACAAAAATGCAAAGGAATGTGTGAACGCTCCTTTTGCATTAGAAGGATTACTGTGTGGATGGGGGAAAGCGTTACAATTATAACACTTTGCTTGTCCCGCAACAATTTATTGCGGGACAAGTCTGCCGTGTGTACTTAGCCTTAAAAAAGCTGTCTTGTGTTTGTGGCTGCTGTTGTGACAACCAGATCTCTGAGACTGTTAAATCAGTGGGCAATGGATGAACTGTGGTAGCTCTCAGTTTGCATAGGGAACTGGGGGTCAGAACACCTGGGTTTCATTTCCGGCTCTGCCAGTCAAAATCAGGTCCCTGTTGTGCTGTACAAACACTTAGTTAGATATGGTCCCTGCCCTGTGAGGCTTAGAATCTAAGGCCCTGATCCTGCAGAAATCTGTACTTTTGCCTAAATTTGCCTTTGAAATCAAGGGGATTACCCGCGTGTGTAAGGGGGAGTACGTGCAATGTATTGCCAGCCCAGTGTGTTTAAAAAATCAGGAGTTAGGCCTCCCGAAAATCAAGAATGTCCTAAAAAAACCTTCTGAGGCGGCCTTTGGAAGGTACATTTTCAGGCTTCGCTCTACAGCTCCAAGGGTTAGAAATATTTTTTTTGTCTATTACATGAAAGGAAGCTGGGTTTTTGTTTTTTTTGTTTTTTTTAAATAAAAAGCACCAGCTATATGAGACTCATTATAAAATCACAAGAGACAACACCACGGAGTAAGATGTATGCAGATTTGCTGGATTTGGGTATTCGCCTGGGACACAAGCCTGGAAGAGACCTCCGGGCGCCTTGCCTTCCCTTCTGTTGTAGGCAGTGGCATCATGTATTCCCATTCGTAAATGTATCAAGCTCCAGGTTCAAAATATCTCGATTCTTAGCCTCTTGACGGAGAGAGCCCATAATGAGGGTGGCTTTATGTGACTTGGGCATTTGGGCCAGCAGGGACTGGACAGAGACATGGCAGCTGGGTTTGTGTTTAGCCGCTGGTTACTAGCTTTGCCTCTTGGTGCGCTCCAGAATGAACTGCTGCCCTAGAAGTAAATAGTATCAAGCCCTGTTACTGTGAGTTGTCTGCTACCTTGGATCAGTACTTCTTGATGTCTCAAGTCTTTAGCTCCCCACCACTGTAGCGCGAGCGCCTCCTTTAATGTATTTATCGTCACCTACCCTTGTGAGTGAAGCAAAGCAGGGCTGTTTATCCCCATTGTACAGCTGGGAAAACTGAAGTGCAGATTGGCTAAAGGACTTGACCAGAGTCATACAGGGAGTCTGTGGCACAGCAGGAAATTGAAACTAGATCTGCTGAGTTCCTGGCTAATGTTTTAGCCACTAGACCATCCCTCTTCCCAATCTGAAGAGAATATCTTTTCAGCATTTGTTGCAGTTCATTGGGTGTAATATGTTGCCTGCAGCACTGAAATAATAATTCCTAGCTCCTCCATAGTGTTCTTCACCCCTGGATCTCAGGGCACTTTACAAAGGAGGACAGGGTCATTCTCCCCATTTTATGGATGGGGAAACCAAGGCACTGATCAGGGAGGTGACTTGCCAAGCTCAACCAGCAAGCCAGTGGCAGATCCAGGAGCAAAATCCAGGTCTCCCAAGTTTTACTCCAGTGCCCTGACCCTCAGGAACACTGCCTCCCTGGTCCTGCAAACTCAGCCCCTGTAAAATGAGGGGCCTGATTTCAGAAGTGCTGAGCACTTGCGGGTCTCTGTAACTTCAGTGGCAACCAGCAGCTCTGGAAATCGAGCCTCAGGAAGTGTTTTGCAATATTCCATTTACACGTGGCTTACAGCATAGGAGGTATGGCCGTGCCAGTATCTGTGAGCGGATCTCAGTCAAATAATGGCAGTGTCTGGTTCAACAGCACCAGTTAAACTGGTATAAAATAAATAAATGTGGTCTTTAAAAGTGCCACAGGATTCCTTGTTTGTTTTGCTGAACCAGACTAACAGCGGCTACCCCTTTGGAACTAATAAAATTTAGGGTTTTCTAATCTAAATGGGAAACTATAGGCAAGCAGGGTGATAAGCCGGATGCCAGGGGTAACTTGGAGAGCAAATATTTGAGAGCCAGGCATGTGGAGCAGTGCTGTGACCTTTCTTTTCATTTAACCTTTCTTGTGCCAAACCCTTTAGCTCTATCCCAGAGTTGGTTGCTTTAAACCAGAGGTTCTCAACCTTTTAAAAATCATGGCCACTCTTTCCCTCCCTCCTGCTTACAAAATGGAACTTTCCAATGTAATCTAGCTGGAGCTGGGGGCCATTAATACATTGATTCCAATAGAAGGGATTCTGCTTTAAATAAATCAGTGTTTAGATCGTGCTCTCTAACTGTTCCTAGTCTAGGAAATGTTTTTAAAGCCCATTGCCTTAATAGCCACAAAGTTTTCAGGGCAGAATCTCTCTTTCAGCATACACGGGCGTTGTAATCCCATGCACCAGGTCACAATGCCATTCATTTGAATTTAGCCTGTCTGCCTGTCCATCTAGCATGCTGGAGGGGCAGATGGGCCAAATCTGAGTGGCGTTGTGACTCCATTTGCTAGATTTCTATCTCCTCCTAGAGAGTTTAATGCCATTCTACACCACTCCCCACCCCATATGTGTTGTTTGGCCTTTCAGACCAACTGCAGGACCCAGACACATACAAAGGTCTCTTCCGTGACCATGGCAAGGAACAGAAGTTCAGAGGCCAATGTCATGGACATATTAGGAGGCCTGTGGATTCATGGCAATACTTCGGGAGACTGCGTGAGTTGCGGGCATTGGCCAACTCACAACTGCGTGATGACCGCAAAGATAGAACTGGGAGCACGTGAGAGGTTAAAGTGCAGGTCTCTGCCTCTTGAGGAGAATCTCTTTTTGCAGTGGAAGGGTTATGACATACACCCTGTGCTCCAGAAATGGCAAGTCCCAGGCTCGGATGAACTGACAATAGCTGTGAACTTCACAGCTGAGCTGAAAATGCTATGGGCCAGCCTGCACTAGAGACTGTTGGAGAAGCAGCCCCTAACATTCTCTTGTTTTATACTTAATATGCAAGCTGTTTGGACAGGGACTGCCTTTTTGTTTGGGATGTGTACAGTGCCTAGCACCATTGGGGCCTCTATGAGCTCCTAGGTGCTATGATAATGCAATAAATAATAACAACCAATTGCAGCTGAGATTGGTTATTATCTAGGGGGTAGGGGAAGTCTCTTTGATGGTCAGCTCCTAAATCTAAGGATTTAAGGCTCTATGTCGAGATCAGCCAACTTACTGAGTTGCAACTAGAAGTGAAATATCAACCAGTGCAGAGATTCTTCTTGTCTTTCTCTCCCTTACACCACGCTAGCTGAAGCCTCCCATGGGTCTTCAAGTGCACTCATATAATTAAGCCTCCCAGTTGCTCCTATGGGGAAGGAGATATTATCCTGGGAAATAAATGGGGGAAACTGAGGTACAGTGTGGTAAGCAACGTACCCAGGATCCTAGCGCTGGGGATAGAATCCTGGAGTCCCGACTCCCAGTTCTTCTGCTCTAAGCACTAGGCTGCCTTCGTCTCTTGGCTTGTTTGACCCTGTTGGTGATGGTTTGGCATTGGCCACGGGGGACCAACTGTGGAGGATTTTCCTTAGGCAACTGGTGTGCAAAGGCAGAATAATTATTTCCCTCCAAAGAGAGAGCTGGCTTCTTGTCTCTGGGGCTGCTCAGGATGGCATCGAAGGGTGGTGAACTGTGATTACTGTGCTGTTCTGTTTGCAGAGCTTGCAGCAGCACATTCCTGCTGAGAGTTTGTCCGCCCTATGGAGACTGTTGTGCCAGCATGGCCGTGTCGCCGTAGCAATGTCGGCATAAACCTGATAGGATAGGTCCACCCTGCACCAACAGATGGAGTTTTTCCAAAGCATTCTTCCATCAATCTAGCTCTGTCTACACTGGGTATTAGGTCATCATAGCTACAGGGGACAGGATTTTTCACACCCCAACTGACACATTACTATGACAGGCCTTGACAAATCTATGTCTGGTCACCATGGCAACTAGTTTTAACAGCCTGTTGCCTAGCTCCACTGCAGAAATATAATGGAGGAACGCCCTCTCGCAACGAAAAGTAAAATTGCTGGCACCTAGCTGTGAGCCAATTTTGTCCATCCCCGCACTCTGAGGATAAAAATGTGGACTATGGCTGAGATTATACATGCACCTAAAATACCAGCGCTGCAGCTCTTCAGTGTAGATGCTACAGTGACAGGAGACGTTCTCCCATGGCTGTAGTAAATCTACTTTCCCAAGAGGCAGTGCTTGGTTGGCAGAAGAATTCTTCGCCAGCCTAGTGCTGTCTACATGGGGACTTAACTTCCTTCATTCTAGGGTGTGGGTTTCTCAGAGCTCTGAGTGATGTTGCTGAGTGGGTTTAATTTTCTAGTGTAAAGCAACCTTAAGAAGCTGTCTTATCATCTCCTCTCATGTCAGGGCTGGAAAATGTATCTGTGTTTCCTAATTAATGGCTCATTCAAATTGGTTTTTGCAACCCTACTGTTCTGTAGGATGTGGCATTGTCTGTTGAGTTAATGTTTTATAGAATCAAGGGTTGGAGAATCGGGAAGGGGGCCAACTCTGGAGAGCTAACAATGTGATGGGGTGTGTGTGGGCAGGGACTTTAGAAGTGGCTCTGTCTCACTGTGAAATTCTTCCTCCTTGCTGTTTTAAAATTGGCTGTTACAGTTGGTTCTCAGGGTTCCTTCTCATATCCACCCCATCCTACAAATTCTCCTGAAACCCAGGTGCCAGTCAGTGGGGTGAGCTAGATTATAGCACCAGTGCTGATAAACTGTTGTGAGCAGCCTTCCAGGATGAAAAGGGAAATGTGGGGATGAAAAGGGAAATGTGACGGATCAGACCAAAAACCTGATGTTCCTTGTTTGGGTGTTATGCCTCGATATACTTCTTGTTCTCAAAGAAAAGGCACTACTAGTGAGCTCCAGGGGCCCGAACATCACTCTAGAGTCAGGACACCTGTTTTCTATGTCCCACTGTGCCATTACCTTGTTATGAGACATTGGACAAGTCACTTCCCTGCTGTGCACCTCAATTTCCCCATTTGCACAACCTGGAGGATAAAAATTGCTTGCTTTTGTTAAAGCGCTCCTAGCTGAGCTGGTCGGGAACTCTTTTTTTTGGTCACAAAATGCTGATTTGTGGAAACTGGAAACATTGGTTTTGATGGATCTTTTGTTGGGAAGGCTTCTTTGACCAGAAATTCCATCCTGAGGGAGGAAGTGAAGGAGAGAGACTCTAGGAGAGCGAGTAACCTGGAAGTTAGGGGATGCACTGCGGGAGATCCAAGTTCAGTTTCCTATTCTGCTTAATTTGGACCAGAGACTTGAACTTGGGCGTCTCATGTTCCATGTGAATGCCATCACCACTAGGACCTGACTATTCCATTTCTTTCTCTCTCTCTCTCTGTTCCTCATATCCTCTGCCCCCTCTTTTTTGCAAGGTTTTGTTTTTTTTCCCTCATCGGAATGGAAATAAATAACTCCAAAATATTTCCTGAAATGGCATTCTAGTTTTCTGGTCAGCCCTGGTTTGAGGTATATTTATACTTCTGACCTATATCTCTCATGTGTCTTACTCCAGGCTAGCATACAGAGGGTCCATGGACCAAAGTTGAAAGAAACTAGCTTGACTCTCAAGTCCTGGGCGAGTATGATGTGCCAGCAATAAGAACAAATATCGCTGCCCGTAACCTGCACAGGCATAATATGGTGTCATTGCGGGACGATAAAGATGGAACCAAAAATCTTAGGAGAAACTGTTTACCAAAAAAAGGTGAAGGTTTGAGAGAAATAAAATGTTGTCCATTTTCTGTCTGGAAGCTCCATGACTCTATTTCATTTGCTTCCAGCTTCGCTATATCTCTTTGTCATAGATCTAGTCCGTCTGGGGATAGGGAGTCAGTCTGGCATTTATAATCAGACACCAAATCTGGAAAAGAATGCCAAGCCTTGTCAGTATTCTACCAAAACCTCTAGGCGTTTATTTGCGTTAAAGGGTGAACTTGAAATCCTTTTCTGGAGAGCAAAAAACTGTGTGGCTTAAAAGGAGAGTTTCTTTTAGAGCAAGCACCCAGCAGATCCTAGGAGTTCTTGATCCCGAATTGCCTGAACCCTCACCACAAGGAAATGGAAAAAAGCAAATAAAGATTAACTTTTTATTTTATTGTTTTATTGTTCTTGCTGTCAAACATGTGCAAAGCATGTGTCAAGGGTTGCTATATAAATATACGTTTGGGGTCATGAGTGAGCCCTTTGTCTGCTGCAGAATATTGCCGGGTTTTGTTTTTGTTTTTTTAAGTGTAGATTAAAAAAAATATATTCCATTTATAATCCTCAAAATTTAGCATCTGTGGAGTATATTCATCTTTCCCTAATGATCCATTCAGAGCTGAGAGGCCCAGAAGCTGTTTAGATGTCATTTCAGGCCTTGCCCCTCCTTCCCATGGTTTGAAACGCTTTTATGTGTTTGTTCAACTTTATGGGCCTGCACCATCCCTTTTGCAAAGCTCCCATGGATGTCAAGATCGCACTCATTGATGAAAGGACACCACGTCTTTGACTGTTGGGCAATTTTTACACCCAAGTTGGCTGTTCTTCCTGAAACTTCTGCTCTAGGAGTTATTTGGGGGCAGCTCTCTGGCCCGTGCAGTGCAAGATTAGAGATCACAATAGTCCCTTCTGGCTGCAGGATCAGGGTATTGTGTCGTCAGTTCCCCACAGTGCTGTGGGTCAGTGTCTCTGGAGCCAAGACACTTTGCATGGTTTGAATGGTCTCCCAGCAAGCTGTGATCTGGCTGGTTTTAAAAGATTTGATTCCCCTTATTGCAATCGGCTGATTTATTCCCAATAAATCGGCTGATTTATTTCCTCAGCTAGAGGTGATCCAGGGAGCAAAGGAGAATCCCTCTTGATTTCTGTTGCTTCTTCCTCAGTGACTCTTTTGAGCGCAGCTTCTAAATCTTTAGGCGCCTTCCTCCCCAAAAGATGAGTTCATGGAGTCTTGTTTGTGGGCCTTTTTCTCTTGCCTGTTTTCTACTGTAAATATGGTATATTGCCTTTCCAATACTCCCCTGCTCAGTTGACATTAAATTGGGGTAATGGTGTCCCCTAGTGGGTGGAGCACTGGACCAGGAACAGGGAAGCAAGTTCCATCTCTGTGCCTCTGTTTCTCTTCCAACCCCCTTGAGCCGTTCCAGGCAAGAACGGTCTCTCACTTTGTCGGTACCTCACCTTCCACATTAGGGCCGTGATCTGGCTGGCACCTCTGGGTCCTAATCTAATTACGATGTTGGATGAGCAGGTCCTTGGCACATCTCCAGATCAGACCCTTTGTTAGGAGACGGGGTTGGGAATGGGTAATATTCAACACCTCTGGAGTGAGGCTTGATGGCTGAAATGTGTCCTGGCCTAGGAACCTGTGCATCTCTTCGGCACAGTGTAGGACTCTAGTGAGTGCCTGGAGTCTTGTGCTGCGTAGGGATGGATTTCACTTGATCTGAATGACTTCCTCACATAGCGTAAGGCACTGGTTCTCAACCACTCTGTCGGGGTACATTAGTGTGTCACCACACAGCAGCAAATGTGTTGCGGAGAGCCAGGGAGATGGCTGGTTGGTGTGTCGCGACCTGCAAAAGGTTGAGAAGCACTGGTGTAAGGTACGGAGGGCCTTGGAAAACTGACTGACTTACTTTAGGATGAAAAGTGTCGTGCATGTCTATAAACTGATGCACAGCACCAGATCTTCAGCTGGCGTAAATCAGGGCGGCTGCATTGTCTTCAATAGAGCTGCACCGCTTTACTTGAATCAAGCATCTGGCTTCTTGAACTCTTCCCACCCACAACAGGAATGCAGCCACTTTTAGGGTGGAAGGTGGCAGCTGTGTAGCACAGCTGCCTGCAGGTAAACAGCAGCTTAGGACGCTCCCATCCCAAGCGAACAAGTAATAGCCTCACGAGCTGGAAATCAACCGAGTGTCTTTCTACAATAGACTAACACGGCTACCCCTTTGGAATTTGAGCTGGAAATCGACATGGTGGATTTAAGTAGGCAGAATGGAATTAGCCAAAGTGCAATCCAGCCAAGACGCAGGGGACAGTGCCGTTATCTAAACCTTAATGGAAGTCTCTTCAAAGATATACATCTTGGGCTTAGAGATAAAGCTGTGGACAGCCAGGACTGCTCCTATGGCAGGGCTTACAAGAAATTTCTGATTACAGCTAATTGTTTGGAATGCGTGTCTGAAGTTGTCAGGGCTTTAACGTTTTCCTAAGCGGCTTTGTTGTTCAGCCTGTGCAGAAATCCCGTAAGCTCTGGGAAAGCTGGTTTGATGGAAAACAGTGACTGCTCCTCAGATAGTTCTTGTGTCAGTCACTGACCCGGTTCTAGTTCGTCATAGAAGGGGTGCACGGTGTCTTTTTGGAATGCTTCTAAGTGGGTTTAAGGCTGGTGGGGAGGAACTGACCTTGTGGTGGGCAGGCAAATGGGCACACGGGACAAAAACGTAATTAATATAATCTGTTATTAACAGCCACTCCTTCCTTTTCTCCCCACACACACCCTAAAGAGCTAAGCAGTGATACCAGTATGGTTAGATATTTAATCTCTTATGTTTTCTCTCCCTTCCCCAAATGCTCAAAGGGAAATCCTCAGTGGGAAAAGGTCCCGTAGAGTTTCCTAAGGGTTCTAGAGTGATTCTAATGGTTTCCAACCTAGAGAATTGCATTGACGCGTGTGCTGAGTTTATTGGTGGGTTTATTTGATTTTTACCCTCCGAGGTACCATTATGGGACATTGAGTTCTCTGTACGGACCGTTACAGAGCCTAGACCAGGGCATGACAAATGTAGCATCTCGCAAAGTGCCAGCCCACAAACTAAGGCGCCTCCCACTGCTGAGAAGAACCTGCCACCCAGGGCACTTTTGGCAGTGGAGACAGCGCTGCTGAAATGGTTGGTGCCAGCAGCTCTTTTTTTTTTTTTTTTTTTTTTTTTTTTTTTTTAAGGTGTGAAGGGGTGTTTTGCCCCTGAACTACCACAGCACAGCTAAGCACCACAGTACAATTCCTGGTCGCCATGGCGACCCGGGGTTTGTTGAGCCCTGGCCTAGACAAATCTTAACATCCTTCTATCAAGTCTTTTCCATGTGGAGAGTGTTGGCTCACAGATCCCCCTTTCAAACATCAAATAGCTGCAGAATTGCTGAAGTGTGAGACCATTTATGTTACAGTAGCTCCCCTGAGATCCAGATCCTGATCGTGTAGTGTGAGGTCATCCCTGAAGATGTGTCTATATGCACTGGGTGGGTAGGGAGCCAGAGGTAAAGTGATTTGCCCAAGGTCATTAACAGCTCAGTGGCTGGGACTAGACCCTGGGGGTCGTGAGTTGTAGACGACCAGCACAGCTCCAAGGCTGTGCTCTGAACCGGTTTGGCAGGTCTGCAGCCAGATTAGTTTTCAAAACTCTTACTCAAGAGTCCTAGGTTAGGTTTCAGAGGTCTGGGTTTGGACAAACTTCCCGTTCACTCTGCAAACAAATACCTGGACTGGAGGGGAGCCTGCGCTGCAGCGGGCATGTGCTTTGCCAAGCAGGAAGTAGGTTCTGTGGTAACCTGAGCCAGCTGGCCAAGGGCGTGTGATAGCTCAGTGTTTGTACAGGAAGGATCGGCTTCACCTGTCCACGGTTCCTGGCCCACACCTTTAACTCTGTGCTGGTCAAGTCTCATTCACTGATCACATCTGGTCTTTGCTAGGCTACGGACACACTACAGCTTATCCATCATGTCACTCGGGGTGTGAGCAAGATACTTGCTGAGTGACGTAAATTACTCCCACTAAGCTCTGGTGTGGCGTGGACAGTGCCATGTCAGCGGGGAGCGTCTCATAGCTACTTCTGCTCCTTCAGATGGAGTAAATAAGTCGATGAGAGAGCTCCAGCGATCTGTACAAGACGTGTTATCGTGGCGCAGCCACAGAACCTGACCCACCGAGTCTGTGCCTGGCTCAGCCCCCATCTTCCAGCCCTGCCTGCCCAACCGCAGTATCACACTCTGTCCCTGAGGGGGAGCATGGGCTGCTGGAAGTGGGATGAGGCCAGGTAGGCCTGGGTGGCCGGAGCCAGTCCACCTCGGAGCACTGCTTTGATGGCACTGAGCTGGGGAAAGGAACCACTTAGTAAACTGCCAACATGGCTTTCTATAGAGGTTCCTTGGAGTTTCCTGCCATCGAAAGACAGACCCTGCCTGGCACTGCTCTAGCTAGTGAGAGCCAATGGGACCGGAGCATAAGGTGACGGGGGTAAGGGATTTCAAGTGGAAGAAAACGCTTTTCCTCTGTTAGGCTGAGGGGCAGCTGACCCACAAGCAACAATAAAACTCAGAGAGGATATTGAGCATTATTGTCAGCTGTATCACTTTGGCTATGTCTACACTTGTTAATTTAGGTCGACTTAGCCAAGTTGACTTTGTTAAGTCGACTTAGCACGTCCACACCTAAATTTTAAATTGGCTTAGGGGGGATCTTACAAAGTCGACCTAGAGCATCCACACTGGATGCCTAGGTCAACTTCTAGGGGCTAGCTGGACCTGGGAGAGGTCCACGGTGGCAGGGGGGGCACCCCTTGCCAAGTGCCAGGGGGCTCAGCTTTTGCCCCATTGTACCTGGGTACAATGAGGCAGAGAGGGACAGGGACCCTGGCAGGGCATAGGGACAGGGTGTGCAGGGCTCTGCCCTGCCCTGTGGGGGGGGGCATGCCAGGTTCCTCCTGTGCCACCCCCCCAGCAAGGAGGGCAGTGGGGGAGTCCTGGAGAGCCCTAAGTTGACTTAGAGTTGACTTAGGGCTACTCTGCGTCCACACTGGCTTAAGTGAACTTAAGCCAAAAGTCGACTTAAAATGAGGTTTTATTAAGTCGACTTAATTTTCCTTAAGCAGCTTGCTTAAGTCGACTTAAGGAAACTGTAGGGTAGACGCAGAGTAAATTAAGTCGACTTAAGCAAGCTCAAGTCGACTTAATTTACAAGTGTAGATGCACCCAGTGATGCCAGCTGAGACAAAGGCCGTTGTCTGACACCTGAAAGGAAAAGTCCCTGCCCCAAAGGCGTACAATTGAGACAGAGAATTTGGGGGGAAACAGGCTTGTCCAAGATCACTGAGCAGGTCAGAGCTGGATATAGTGCATAGGTCTCCGGACTCCCAGCCTGGTGCTCTATCTACTGTTCCATGCTGCCCTTAGATACAGGGTGTCTTCCTACCAATGTGGTAAATTTGAGGAGAACGCAGCCAGTGGGAAATCCAGTTTCCCTCTGCTCTTCTGGGAGTGCTGTCCTTCAACCTTGGCGATGCTGCCTCCTTTCTCTGCCCGAACTGGCTTGAATCCTTCAGGAACCTGCGAGCCCTGACACGGTTGCCCCTGGCCAGTTTTTGTACTGCCTACCAGTTGCCCGTCAAAAGATGGAACGTGCTGGGTGTTTCGTTACACATGTGCGGCTGCACAGGTCACAGCTGGAAGATGGCTCACACACAGGTCCCGTTGTGCGTGCTGGGCCCTCACCTGCCGAAACAGCCTTGGGGGCCCCTCTCGGTGCCAGGGCTGGACCCTGCAGGCGGAGTGTCGCTGGTGCACAGGGCCGTGTGGAAATCTCTCCTGCAATAAAACCGCGGTGTACTTATTCCATCTCTTTGTTACAACATGATTTGCTCCAGCATGCAGTGACCTGAGCTCTGCCAGTTACCCACATAAATGTATCTGCTGTTGCCGCAGCCCATCCTCCCTGCTTTATTATACTCCCCATTGCAGTCTCATATCTGTAAACTCCTCGGGGCAGGGATCTGGGGCCAGTTTATTTCCTTCCCACCCAGTGCGTCCACAGCTCCCACCAGCTCTGCTTGGATTTGCTGGTGCTTGAAACCTCAGAATATCGGGCCCCATTGCCCATTTTTGGGAAGGACCAAGCATTGTTCTAGCGCCATCATATGAAAAAACAGCTTTCAGACAATGGTCTGCATGGAGCAATGGGCAGATTGGGTGTTGCCTGGGAGAGGGACCAAGGTGTTTCAGAAACTCTGGCTCTTCTGTGATTGTTCCGTCTTTCCTCTCAATTCTGAGCACTCCTGACGCAAACTGCAACCCACCAGCACAGCCTGGCTCCCTGGGGACAGTGCAGAGGTTACAAGGCTGGCCTCCTATTCCAAAGGGCAGGCCTCTGCTGCAGGAGATGCTGCAGCATGGCCAAATCTGTACGGCAGGGGTGGGCAAGAAATTAAACTTGAATGGCAGGCCATACAGTGGGATGGGGGAGAATGGGAGGGGCTGTGTGGAGGGAGCAGCTGCCGTGGGGTACTGCTTGGGGCCGGAAGTGGCCCTTGTCAGGGTGCCACTGGGCCCATGTGGTGGAAAAAGGGTGCAGGGGAAGGGGCAGAGTTGGGAGGAGGAAAGGGCCACCACGCTCCGGCCTGATGGAAGGCTCAGATGGGCTGCAGTTTGCCCACCCCGGTGTACGGCACTGGATGGGATCTCCTGCTGCCCTGCTGGGTGACCTGAGGGCAAGTCACAGATCTGCTCTGTGCCTCAGTTTCCGCATCTGTAAAACGGGGTGGTGATCCTGACCCCCCCCCCCCCCTTTGTAAAGTGCGGTGAGATCTGCTGATGGAACGTGTCGGAGAAGGGCGAGATGGTGATGGTATTGTTACTAGCTGTTAAAAGTGAAGGGCCTTGATCCGTCTTCAGTTCTTTGGAATAATGAGCGGACTACAAAAGCTGTAGTGACCTCTTGTTAGCTCAGTTGCTTGACCCCTGCGCTGTGTGGGTTCCTCTTCTCTAATGCCGGTTGCATTCCTCCCCTCTCAGGGCTATACGTCCTTCTGGAACGACTGCATCTCCTCTGGCCTGCGCGGCGGCATTCTCATTGAACTGGCGCTGCGAGGACGCATCCACCTGGAGCCACTCACCATGAGGAAGAAGAGGCTGCTGGACAGGAAGGTACACGGCCCTGTGGGTCAGTCGCTGGGCTGGCCAGGAGGACGCATGGGGGAGAGTCCCCCACTGCCTTTTCAGAGCCGTGGGGCCTGATTCCCTATTGCCATGCAGTATGTAGCCCAGGCTGATGTTGATGCAGAATGTTGCTATCCCGACTTGGGAGTGTTTTATTTCTACCCATGTAGATAGCAGCACAGGACTGTGGAGAATCAGGCCCTTGTGCTCTGATTCTAATCGGCATAGGTGCGGTAAATTTGGAGTTGCACTATGGAAACCGATTCAGAGACTCCAGATTTGCAGCCATGGGGGTGCGGTGGGGATTGGGCCCTGCGTCTGGGTTGAGCCCCTGGAGGAAGAACACCACAGAGGCCGCGAGCTGGGTCAGATGGGAGGAGTGAGCCATGCTTTTGGTTGTCTGGAGATGCCAGTCTCTTTCCTGTCCCTCCAGGGTAACCATTTGCGTGGATAATGGCAGCATACATCTAGACAGATGTATCTGTCTCGGGCACTCCTGTGGCCTCGGTAGTCGATTACTAATGCATTTATCCTCCCTCACAAGTGGGAGGCTGTTATGCCCATGCAGGGGTGGGGAAACTGAGGCTAAATGACTTGCCCCAAGGAGTCTGTGGCAGAGAGCTGGGTTCTGTAACCATTGAGCCATCCTGTCTCTCAGTCCATAGGCCTTTCACTCACCTGACTGTACCTTTATTAGTCTAGTGTAACTCGGACATCTGCTCGTTTTCAGCCTATCTGTGTTCAGAGTTGTACTTGGCTTGAATTCAGCCGTACAAGGACTTTCCAGAGCCCGGAGTAGAACTCGGGTGTCTTGACTCTCAGCGCACAGCTCTATCCCCTGGACAATGCCTTCTCCCTTCCTAAAAGTGCCATGTAGTACCATGAGGGCTGTAGCAGTGTCGTATCCTCTCTGGAAGTGGGGCACGTAGCATGTGCTACACCTGCGCCCTGGAATCTCTCTGATCGTTGTCAAAGATGCTTCTTGGGATTCTCCAGTGAAAACGGGTTTCAGAGCTTCCAGCCAAAGCAGGATCAAGCCACTTAGTGCTGGTGAGCTCCTGCAGATTGTCCTGGCGGCAGCCAGCCTAGGATCTGGCCTTGAGCTGTTTGGTTTTTCTGTGTCCTCCTAGGTGCTCTTAAAATCCGACACCCCAACTGGTGACGTCCTGCTAGACGAGACCCTCAAGCACATCAAGGCCACGGAGCCTGCGGAGACGGTCCAGACGTGGATAGAGCTGCTCACAGGTACGCCAGCCTGGCCTAGAACAGTGTCTCCTCTGCTTCCTTGTGGCCAGCGTGGCTCTCCCTGGCTTGTGCCTGCTTGATTGCCTAAGGGCTCAACCATTCAGGCAATGCAAGGTGCTGAAGAGGTTGAGGGCTCCCCCTAGAGCGGCTAAGTGCCTTGCAGCATATTCAGGCTTACCTCACCTGGGGCTGATCTCCCTGACCGCGCTGGAATCAAGCCCAGCAGGTTGTGTGGGCGAGATGGCGCTCTTCTTATTCAGAAACAGTCCTGTGGCACCTTTAAAGACTAACAGATTTATTTATCGCATGAGCTTTCATGGGAGAAAATCCCACTTCGTCAGATGCTTTAGGTAAATTTCCCATCTTCAAAGTGTCTGACGAAGTGGGATTTTCTCCCACGAAAGCTCATGCGATAAATAAATCTGTTAGTCTTTAAAAATGTCACAGGGCTCTGTTTGTTTTTCTGCAATAGACTAACATGGCTCCCGCTCTGGAACTCTTATTTACAGGCAGCTCTGCAGCTGGAGGCAGTGACGTTTTGTGCTTTTTTTGTCTCTCTCACTTGGATCTGTTTCCTAACCGCTAGCCTCATTTACATTTAAAATTGAGATTGCTCCAGCTATGTGGCTCGGGGCTGTGGAAACGTTTGTGTCTTGAGCACCATGGTTACATCTTCCTGACTCCTAGGGGAGACGCGGCTGGGTTGGCGAAAAGATCCTAGCCTCTCCGGGAGACAGATTAATGACATCAAGGGAAAAAGCCCCTTCTTTTAGTGTAAGAAGCATCTACACTCTAGCTGTGTGGCTGTAGCATAGAAATGCCCTTAGTGTTAAAGGTATATCCAAACTGCAGCTGGGACTGAGTCTCCCAGCCCGGATGGATGGGCCCTAGCAGGACGCCAGCGAGGGCGTTAACGGCACAGCACGGCTTGGGTGGAGACTCGGGTTCCAGCTGCCTGAGGTCAGAGCCAGCAGTCAGGTGGGGCTGGGAGGCTGGCAGCCAACTGCAGTGTAGATGGCTCATTGCCTGATGGGTCCTGGGATCTCGGGATCCAGGTGGACGGGCTTTCCAAGAGGAGTCTGCCGGCCACACCAGGTTGCTGCGGGAATGTGGAGCTTTGTGGTTCCAGAGACACCTCTGCTCGCACTCACGTGCTGCTACTTGTCCGGTCCTGCGGTGCAATGGAAACCCCATGTTTCAATGCCCGGGTCTCTCACGGGGGCTGCGAGGGCTCTGGGGCAACCCAGCAGCTTCTGAAGGCTGGAGTAACAGGTGGGGCAGTGGGTCAGGATTGACAGAGCATCAGTGGGGCTGAGTGGAGAGGCCAGGGCTGGAATAACAGGGGTGGGTGGGTTATGGGTCAGGATTGATGGGACATCAAGGGGACTGAATGGGGAGTCTGGGGCTGGAATAGCAGGGATGAGTGGGCTGTGGGTCAGGATTGATGGGGCATCAGTGAGGCTGAGTGGGGAGCCTGGAACTGCAATAGGAGGAGGTCTTGGAGGTTGATGTTGAGACGAATCGGCTCAGCTGTGTGGAGTCTGGTTCTGGAATTAGCAGAGGGGCTTATACAGAGGTGATGCATGCGGGGAAATAGGGGGATCATATTCTGTCCCCCACAGATTTCTCAGTCAGCTGAGGCCCCCCCCCCACCTTGGGGCAGCTGAGTCAGCGAGCTGCTCAGGGTGGGGAAAGTCGGAGGCACAGGGAACAGCTAGGAGCTACAAGGAGGGGACGGCTGCTTTCCCAAGCAGGTGGGGTCCCTGGGGGGGGGGGGGGGTGACTCAGGCTGTCCCGGGTTGTGCCTCTCAGCGATCAGCAGACACAAATCACACTGAAGGTGTGCTGGTAGGGGCCTCAGATGGGCAGAGCGGCAGCGCTGGTTTGAGGTACTTGGGCAGAGACGTGGGGGCAGGGCCAGGATCAGCATCACAAGTGTGGCATGGGGGTGTTGTCCCGCTGTTCCCTCCATCGGCACCTGAAAAGCAAACCTTGTTCTCCCTCTCCCACAGGCGAGACCTGGAACCCCTTCAAGCTGCAGTACCAGCTGCGCAACGTGCGGGAGCGCGTGGCCAAGAACTTGGTGGAGAAAGGCATCCTGACCACAGAAAAGCAGAACTTCCTGCTCTTCGACATGACCACCCACCCAGTCACCAACACCACTGAGAAGCAGCGGCTGGTGAAGAAGCTGCAGGAGAGCGTCCTGGACAGGTGGGTCAACAACCCGCATCGCATGGACAGGAGGACCTTGGCCTTGCTGGTGCTGGCCCACTCGTCTGACGTGCTGGAGAACGTGTTCACCGCGCTGGCGGACGACAAGTATGACACGGCCATGAACAGGTCGAAGGACCTCTTAGACTTGGACCCCGACGTGGAGGCCACCAAAGCCAGCGCCACGGAGATGATCTGGGCTGTCCTGGCGGCCTTTAACAAATCCTAAACCTGGGCCGCCTTGCCCTTTCAACCGAGAATGGGACTTTTGGGTGGGCAGCCTCTCTCGACTATGGGCGGGGCCAGCGTGAACATTGTTCTTTACGGCCCATGGGTTTGACTGATTTCCACCCTCGCCCCAACCTGGCTCCCTCAGCTGCGGATTGTTGAGCTAGAAGGATGAGCATGTCTGTGTGTGTGTCCTCGTCTCCTAAACACGCGGCTAACGGAAGGTCTGTGTCTTGGGAGGCTTGGCTCATGGCTCAACTGGTTCTCTCCTTTCATGTCCCCCTTCGGAGAGTGGAGATCCAGACTTGCCATCGGGCCATCTTCTCCCCTCTTTATCTCCATTGATTTTGAGGGGAGGGCAAGCTTGATTGACAAGGCCTGCTCCTTTCCTGCAGCTGGGCGCCGACGGGAGCCATCTTTGCTCTCCTCGTGTTCCAATGTTTGCCTGGTCCCTGGTGTAAGTTAGTGTAGTCTGGAGGCTGCTCTACTTTATGCTCTGCTCCCCGTGTCCTCCAGCAGGCCCCGGGAAGTGGGGCATAGCTGTAGTGCAGGGCACTCTGGATGTGCCCCACATCTCCTCCAGTGTAGGGGGCAGGGCCATTAAAGAGCCCTGACACCAGCTTCACTCCAGCCAGCGAAGTGGGGTGTTTGCCCATTGTCAGGCCCTCCTGTACTGCCAGAGCAGGGCGGAAGGGCCTTGGTGTCCCTGAGAATCAGGCTGAGAGTGTCGCCGAGAGCACAGTCTTGCCTGGTCTGAAACTCATGCTGGTGCCATCCCTCTATAGGCAGGGGTGCAGCTCCTCAGAACGGCGGAGTTGGAAAGATCACTACCATGGCTTCTGACGTCCCAAGGAAGTAGCTGCCCCTGTTAATTTCTTCTTGATCTTTCCCATTCATTGTCCGCTGGGACGGGTGGGGGCCCAATTCACAGCTATGGGACTCCTGGTGGAACGCCACGGAGAATGGTACAATCACTCTGCGGTGAATTGGGCAGCTGGTTACTGGTCTGATGTGACCTTTTAGATGCCACACAGGAGGGAGAGAGTGTGGACGGCTGAGCCCATTTGGAAAATGACACAAAAATGGTGTATGTTCCCGTTGCCTTGCTCCGTGTGTGTCTTGCTGCACCAGTGCAACGCGAGTGTGAGTCACTTCCATTTTGCACTGGTGCAGGTGTCTGCACACGAAGCCGGGCAGTGGGCCAGTAGGCTGCTTGAATCATTCAAATGCGAACACTAAGCCCTCACTCATGCGAGCAGCTGCCAGTCAATGGGACCGCACTTGTGAATGAAAGCAACAGGGATTGAGCTCCCAGGTCAGTCTTTCAGAGACCGCCCAAGGGAAGGGAGCCTGTACGGTCGTTCGAGCTGGTGAGGAAAAATCAAAACAAAATTCATTTTCCATAGACTTTTTAAAAAAAAAAAGCTTTTCAGCAAAAATAACCTGAAACTAAAACATATGGTGCCTTTTGCTCCCGTCTACAGGTTCCTTGGCCTACATCTTCCATGATGCACCATGGTCTCTTGGTGAGGGCAAGCTGTGCATGATGGGAATCACTATGGCCAATTGGCCGTGGAGCACTGATGGAAAAAATTCAGCCAGCCTTAGCAATGAGCGAAATTTTGAGAGTCTGCAGTGGATCTAAAATGCAGCTGTTCTAAAAGTGGGAGGTTTTTCTTTAGAAAAGTAGTTTTTAATGATCTTTGGTTGTGTTAGGGCCTCTGGGCCCACGGGGAGGAAATAAACTTTCCCTGGAGAGAGTTGGATTTTAGAAATCTAGACTGGAGCTGTCAGTGTCATCTAAAGTTGTGGTTTTCAAACATTTTCCCTCGGGACCCGGTTTAAAAAAAATCATT
Organism: Pelusios castaneus; assembly: GCA_007922175.1. NCBI lineage: Eukaryota > Metazoa > Chordata > Testudines > Pelomedusidae > Pelusios > Pelusios castaneus. Next base: position 2,804,484 of record ML685905.1, read on the forward strand.
TATGGCCGCGACCCAACAACGACATCTTTGAGCAATGCTTTCCAGTCTTTCAGCGGTAGCAGCAGGGGGTGCCGCAACCCAGTACGTGAGGGTCTGCGCCCCATTACTGGGTCCTGACCCATAGTTTGAAAACCACTGATCTAAGGGACTCTGAATTTCAGTCGGAATTGGATGCCTGACTCATTTGATCATCTCCAAACCTAATAAATAATCGCAGTTGAATTTCTAAGCAGCGTTACGATACAGATGGCACTGGTGTTCAGCCTCGCTTGTGAGTGAATTGCATGTGTTTACTATTGAAACTGGGCTTCAGGCCTGAGGGTTTTCAAAGCTGCTTGGTGTTTGTAGTGGGATACCAGTAGCATGTCAAAAGGCCACTTGTGCAGGAACAAGTCTCTTCAACAGAGCCTTATACTGCTGGGTTTGAGGAGGTGCTGTTTCCCTGTTACGACATAGACCCGTGAGGAGTAATCGGAGCTGCCTCTGACGTTGACAGTTCTGTCTGAGTGAGCCCCTACGTCCACTGGCCAGGTCCTCCACTGGGAGGACACGGCTCCATCGACTTCAGTCGAGGATCTGGACCTGGGTCTCCATCTCAGTGACAGCTGTGTCAGTTCTGAGTAACTCAGGATTTACACTGGGGTGAGAGAGGAGCATGCAATCCTGCTTTTAGATCCATGAGACCGTGAACTTCCCAAATCGCACAATACGCCTGGAAGCAAACAGCCCGATCCCACGTGGAGAAGCGCAGGTGTGTACAAGAGCAGAGTGTTCCACTGTGGAAAGCCAGTGTAAATGAGACCAGGATCAGGCCCACAAACCTCCATCTTGCTAGAGGAAAGGCAGTGAATTCTATTCGGCCAAGCTCAGTTCCATTGTAACTGGCCCTTGCCATCTTTTTTTATCCTGCAAAATTCTTTCCAGCCTCTTGATGATCAGCCCCTTCCTGCATCATCCTTTCCAAGTGTGTGCTCCCGAGAGCTGGATTAAGGGGCTTCGGAACCTCAGCCCCACACCAGAGTGGGGTGCCTCCACCTGGGGCCTTGGCCCCCCACCACAGTGGCCTGCAGGCAGGTTGGTGCTGGGGTGGGGGTGCCCTGGGGCCAGAGGCTGCTCTCCATGCCAGTCGCAGTCCAGCTGGTCTGCCTCCGGGGGTGGCAGGGGCAGCTGGCATGCAGTGCTCCCTCTGCTGTGGCCCTCCAGAGCCACGGCACTGGAGGCCACATTGCATGCCATCCGGCCCCCAGCCTGCTCCTGATGTGGAACAAACATGTGCCGGCCTAACCCACTCCCGGGGGCAGACCAGCCAGCTGAGGGGCAGGGTGAGAGCATGGAGCTCCCTCCCCCTCCCCCAGCACTGGCAGGGGTCCCCCTAGGTCCTCCCACTGGGCCGCTTTGCCAGGCTGAGCGGGAGGGGCAGAGGCCAGATCATGCAGGGGCCTTAGGGGCTGAAGCCTGGGCCCCCCCCTTTAAGCTAAGGCCGAGGGCTTCAGCCCCTATAGCCCTGCATTGATCAGCCCTGGTGCTCCCTCATCAATATAACAGCGACCGACACGTTAGCAGCAGGGAATGGAAAATAAGACTATCCACACTAGCACTTTCGTTGGTCAGGGGTGTGAAAAAACCACACACAAGTTTCACCGACAAATGTGCTGGTGAGGACAGTGTTATATCAGCGGGAGACCTGCTACCGCTGCTCATTGGGGGCAGGGGGTTAATTATGCTGGTGGGGAGCACTCTCCCATCGGCATAGGGTGGCTCCATAGGAGATTTTACAGCAGCGTGGTTGCTGTGTTTCAACTACGCCGCTCTTAGGTCTGTTAGCGTCGAGTTGCCTAAGAGTCTGGGGCTGACTCCTCATTGACTTGGGTGGAGCGAATGCCAGGCAGGAGCAGATCAGGTGCTCGATTGGTAGTGCCTTGCAAGCAGAGATTGTCAGAGCAACCGTATTTTATTTTGCATTTTCTACCTGTTGTCTTTCAGTCACATCCTAGGTTTGCTGTGCATTCTGCAAATCAGGGCAGGGTTCTTCTCTGTTTACGCAGGGGACAAAATATCCTAGCAGGCCCTTTGATGTCCGCACCATGACAGTTATCCCCAGCTAAGTGCTCTGGGCATCTGCTGGCTATTGGGGTAAACAGACAGGGCAATGGGTAACTGCACCTGACCTACATGCATGACCATAACACTAACTGGAACCTGTGGCCCGTTGGGGGGATAAATGGAGGGATCACAGTGTAGAGCTGACCTGTCTTAGATGCACGTTGCTCCATTACATTATAGCCATCTAAATGTGGAGTGTCTCCGTTGTGTCAATGGAACAGATTCTCAGCCGGGGTAAATCAACGAAGCATAACATCAGTGACATCAGTGGAGCTATATGGGTTGACACCAGCTCAGAATCTGGTCCGCTGGATTTACACTGGTATAAGAGAGAGCAGAATCCATGCCGGGGGAGGTGAAGTGTGCACCAAAGCTTATAATGACTAGACCTTCGGCCCACCTAACTCATAAGGACTCAGGGCATTTCTGTGTTATGGGTGGGCTGTCCCTCAAAGAGATTGAATTCACTAGAGTGAAATCAGAAGACAAACAGGATCGGCTTTGGATGTGGACTTTGGATGTGTGGATTGGGGAAGGCAGTGCACTGGTCATGGTTTGGGTTACACTAGCAGGATGGTGTAGTGGTTAGATACGAGAATGGGTGTGGGGCGTTCAGACACCTAGCTCTGATGCTGTTGTGGCGATTTTGGTAAGTTGCTATTTACATGGACTCAGTTTTCTTGAGTCAGAGCAGAGAGGTTATTTTACCTCTGTTTGGCCCTGGTATGACGGCTGCTGGGACCAACCACCACAGTTTGCAGGGTTCTGGGAAGAGGAAGGATCTGAAGCAATTTATTATTTTAAATGCTAATACACTGTGATCAAGTCACCCCTTTTCCTTCTCTTTGCTAAGATGGAGACTGAGCTCTGCAGTCTGCCACTATGAAACATCTTTTCTAATCCTTTAATCATTCTTGTGGCTCTTCTTTGCACCCTTTCAAAGTTATCAACTTCCTTCTTGAACTGTGCACATCAGAACTGTACACCACGGTAACTGTAAGTTTGTTGAAGCTGTAGGTCCCTGATTCAGCTCTGTGTGAAGGAGACCTGACTCCTGTTTAACATCTGTGTCCACACCACCTTGCTTCTGGGGCCCCCACCTGGACATGGACTGTTCTGGGTGTCCCCTATCCCCACACAGCTGCAATATTCTATCATTCTGTGTAAAGTAGATTTATTCTGAAGGAATAATAGTGACTCAAATTCTGTAGGAAAAGCCAAAATTTGATTCTTCTCGTCTCCGACCCCTTCTTTGTTCCACTGTTACTTGGTGACACTGAAAAAGTTTCTTTGCGACGCCAAGGAATCGTGGGTAGTTACGATGTAGCTTTTAGCTGCGGTGGATTAAACTGCTCTTTATAATAATAAAAACCATTTAAATTTTAATGTTGTGCTCTTTGTTGGCCTCCACCTTTCTGGCAGAGCAGGGCAGGTGAACGTGCTGATATTGAAGGTATGGTGATGGTTAGCAGCATATTGTGCAATGAGTTTCCTGGGTCTCAGCCCAGTTCCTGACATTCTCCTGCTACACCCATGTAGGTTTCAGACTAGTCTTAGCAGAGAGGTAAAGACCAAACACCTGGCTAAGCCCTTGAGAAGGTGATCTCTTCAGGCTAGGCTTGCTACAAAGATAAGGTGGAAGAAGATGGTGCTGTCCACATTGCATTTGTATTTGAGGCTGGGCTGGGATGTAGAGCTGCCCAGCTTTCATATCAGTGGAATAAGGAACAGCAGCAAATGGTATCTGTTTGTTTCTATTATTGGGGCACCAGCCATGCAATAGGGAGCAAGGTGCTGGGCAGACGCAGAACAAAACGATTCTCCCTGCACTGAGAAGGCTCAGCAAATGTGTTTGTCCCCGGCTACATGGCAGGTAACACCTTTATGCAAAACTGAGATGGGATGTCTCTTTCTGACATGCTCTAGCCCAGCCCACCATGTGGACTGGACAGCAGATGATTCCAGCCTGTTCTGGAGGCGGCCCGTATGGATGAGTGCATCGCCGCTTTGACTTCACAAGCTGAGTTCTGATGCTAGTTATCTGGGTGAGTCAGTTAGAGGCTGGTGCTGGCCACCCACAAATCCCATTAACTGTAGTGGGAATTATAATTAATAATTATTTATTTATTATAAAAGCACTGTTAGAGAAATCAAGTCACTACCCCTCCCTGAACCCCTCTTCCATCTCATTTCCCCCACATGTAAAATGAGTTTTGTAGTGTTGAGGAATTCGCTAATGTCCCTTTAAAAAGTTGGGGAGCCTTCTAAAGGGTCTTGCTGTCTTCCCTTGTTGAAGAGCAGCTGCATACATAGGTTGCTGGGGGCTTGTCTACACACGGCTATCCAGGAAAGTTGATCCAAATTAACTAAAGGAGTGAATCTGGATTGGTTGAAACCCCATGATGTCCCTGTGTGGGACACTGTTACTCAGAATTAAAGGAGCCAGAATTCGGTTTAGTTTAATTCACTTTGAAAGTGAATTAAGCTAAACCGAATCAAGGCCATTTTAATTTTGAATGAGGGAGGTTGCACACAGGAATTGAACTGTAATAGCTTTCCTGGATGGCCCACTCAGGCCGGACCCTGTGTCTGGTGTATTTGTACATAGTTAATAACAGCATGATTTAGGATTCAGTTCTGCTGAGGAGGTTCCCCCGTATTTTTCCTGTGGTGTAAAGAGCAAGGATGCAAGAGGATTAGTACCTTGTTAAAATAGCTGCTGCACAAATGTACATTTTTGCCTGATTCTTCTCCAGGGTGACTGAACTCTCCTGTCTTCAGCGGAGTCACTCTTGATTTCCACCAGTGTGATTGAGATCAGAAACAGGCTTGAAAATGGCTAGTTATTTAATAATAATCCCTCGCTCTTAGGTAGAGCTTCTCACCCATAGAGCTCAAAGGTGGGCAATATCATTATCCCCATTTTACAGGTGGGAACACTGAGGCACTGAGTGGGGATGACATGACGTGTCCACGGTCATCTAGCAGATTGGTGGCAAAGGGGAGGAGAGATCCCTCTCCAGACCCAGTTCAGAAACTCTGCTGCCCCTTTAGGAGTTTAGGCCAGAGTTTTCCAGTGTGGGTGTCTACAAAGGCATCGTCTGAAATTAAGAACTTTAAATCTGGATTTGGATGCTTAATTTTCAGCAGTTCTGATTGACTCAGTACTCAGGCAGCAGTGCCATGTTTCCAGAAAAGCCAAGATCAGCACCTCAGCTGATGCAAATGTGCTCAGCTCCATAGAGGATTGCTGCTTCGCTGACCTATGGCAGCTGAGATCTTTGCTCCTGTGTTTTAACTGTTTTCATCCTGAAGCCTGAGCAGAACAAATGGCTTGTAGGAACGCTGCGCTGGCATGCTGCTAACTCTCAGCCTGCCACGGGGGGGCACTCATGGCCTTTCAAAACCAGATCCAGGTGAAGACCCATTGGGATGTTTGGTGGGGTGAGAACTGGACAGAGACAAAGCGGAATGAGTGATCGGGCCTGATTGCTAGAGGTCTGGGATTACACTGCCAAAGTGGATGCATAAAATGAGACACTTAACTTGACGAGGGTGATCAGATGTTTGTTTTGTCAGTAAAGTCAGGGGGAGCCAAGAGAAATCCAGTACCAGGGGCTGTTTGCGTAGATATCTAGCTTGAGGCACCCAAGTGTTAATATTGGTACATGGCTGGTTCACTCCTAGACTTTGTGAATAAACATTTGTTCTGTGGGGAAAGTGAGCTGTGTGGAAAAGATGGCCTCACGGTTTGGGTGCTCAGCTGGGCTGCGGAGACCACGCTTCAGGTCCTTGCTCTGTCATGGGCAACCTGTGTGATCCTGAGGAAATCACTCAGTCATCCTGTGCTTCAGTTTCCCCATTGGGATAATAGCTGTGGTGAGGATAAATACATCAGAGACTATGGGGTGCTCAGAGCCTATGGTGAGGAGGGTTAGATAAGTACCTAAGAGGTGAAATGGGTCATCCAAGATTCCGCACTGAGCCCAGGGCAGGATAGAACCCAGGGGTTCTGATCTCTTCTCAGGCTCAGATGACAGCTGCCCCCTACTCCAGTGGTTCTCAACCACAGCGTCAGGACACATTGCTATGTTGCAGAGAGCCAGGGGGTGGAGGGGCCGGTGTGTCCTGACGGGTCATGATATGCCATCAAGTGTGTCGTGACCCACAAAAAGTTGAGAACCACTGCCCTACTCTATAGTTGTGTAGCAGCAATGTTCAGTGGCTTATAGTGCAATGAATTTGTTGGGTCTCACCCAGATCCTTATCTTCTGCCCTACATAATCCAGAGTGTAGGTGACACGCTTGCATGGGTGGAAGGGTGTTGAACGCTGCAGTACTATACTGGAAACCTCCCTCTCTCAAGGCTTGTGCGTGCCCTGGGCCCTGTTAATTCATGTAATGTCCCTGTTAACACTGAGGTCTGCTCAAGATAACCATTAAAACTCTGTAACATTATGCACGAACCGGGGGAGGAATCTCTGTGAATCCTGCCTTTAAATTGGCATTACAGATTTTTAATGTGTGTCTTGAATACAATACTTGTTGCTTATTGGGAGGAACAGTGGATGCAATAATGAGATTGTATTTTTATTCTAATTTTAAAACTAACGTTCCTTTTCCCCCAGACCCGGCTGGGACAGAGACTGATCTCAGCCACAGCGGTGTAAAGCTGTGACTAGATTCCAATGAAGCTATGGTTTTTTGACACCCTCTGGGCTCTGGTCCTTTGACTTCAATAACGCTATGGCCAGTTTGTGCCAGCTGGGGAGATGTCATTGAATGGAGATCCACTAAATTTCACTGAGGTTAGCAAGAACAAGATCTGGCCCTAGAAGCAGAAACCTAAGCACAATCCTCTGGTGCTTGGACCAGAAACTGGCTTTTCCCGCCTCCTTCTTGAACCTTAAACTTACCCTCTCCATCTGAATTTTCCAACCCTTGGGCCTACTCCTGTTCACGCTTTCACTGCTGCCCACCGGGAGCCGCTCCGTAGGACCCAGTGGGGTTCACACTGGGGCTGCAGATAGAATCCAGGCCGAGAGCTGCTGGGCTTAGACTTTGAACAACTTGACAAATGACAGCAGCCGGTCAATTACCAATGCTTCAGTCTATTGGCTGTGCAGCCCTGGCTACTCCAGCCCGCTGGCATCCCTGTGGTGATGAATGGCCTAAAAATGTCATGGCTGACCTATTTCCACTCTAATTGCATGCTCTTTCCAGGGTGGGACAACACAATGGGGCTCTGGCCCGCCAGCGGCTAGAAAGACACAGAGTTTGGCTTCCGGTCAGGGCTCTGAAATATTTCCAGGATACGAAATAACAAGATGACGCTGGGAACCTGACCCCCTCAGTGTAAGTCATCAGTGTTTCCTGACTTCCCTGTAGCTGCATTGATTTACACCAGCTGGAGATCTGCCCCCAGCCCCATGGCTTCCAATGGAGCTAGGCTGATTTACTCCAGCTGGCCCATAAGGTTCTTTTGCACTAGTCATTCCCATGGACCAAAAATGGCCCATGTGGACCAGCTGCTCCTCTCTTGCTGGCTGCAAAGGGAGTGGGTGCTGAAGGACCCAGGTGGTGCATTGCTGCTGAGCTGAAAGACCGGTGCAGGCTGCTTGCTGCAGCCAAGGGGATGGGAGATCACAGCTTCCCTCCAGCTGGTCCTAGCACAGCAAAGTGCTCAACCTGGGTTCCTAAGCACAGGGGTCCCTGCTGGAGCCAGAGGGAGGGGAAATCAGCACTCTCTCCCCTGGGCTCCAACAGAGAGCAAAGCACTCTGCCTGGGTCCCTAGGTGTGGGGGTCCCTGCCGGAGGCACCATAGGGAGAGGAGCACTGATCTTCCATCCCCCTGGCTGCAGAAGGGAGCCACTGCCTAGGCACCCAGGTAGAGCACATGGGGCTACAGAATGGGTGCAGTTTCCCTACTTCAGCCGGGAGGACAGGAGATCAGCAAGGAGGGGGGCAGCTCAACCCCTCTCCTCTGGCTGCAGTGGGTGGAGGGGTCTGCTAGCAGAGACTGGTGGCCCTTCAGGGTTGTAAAAACGATCCCTGCGGCTCTCGAGCCAAAAGGGCTGGGGACCACTGTTTTACACTCTGGAACACTTGGGTAAGGACAACCTCGGGGACCGGGAGAATAAGATTTCATCTCTGCTCATCTTCGCGCAGCGGTCAGGATTCTCGGTCTGTGCAACTCTAGAGTTTGCCCTACTTCAGTTATTCCAGTTTTACACCAGTGCAAATGAGCAGCATTGGCTCATGGGGCGAAGACTAATGGGAGAGAAAGAGAGAGCTCTTCATTGCTTGATCTCCTGTTGAGGAAGGAATTGACATCTTTGTGCATTTTTGGTCTTGGTTGCTGTGGAAAGTCACCCACTGGCTGTTCCTGTGCTGGTCTGGGAATTCTGTTAGTAGGAAAGGAAACTGGCATTAAAGATGTCAACAGAACATGATACCTGCAGCCTAAAAATTATAGAATAATATACTTGGGGGGTGGCATACCCCCAGCTTCCTGCCTTGATCGTGTTAATAGCTGCTTATGGGCATTATTTGGATTCTTCCAAGGGATCAAACTGCTGTTGAATTTCCATTTGCTGTAGCGAAGACTGGGTGCTTCTGCTTCTACAATGAGGGGTTCCCTCAGACAAGCAGCTGCTTCCTTGCTGTCTCTAAGTTGGGATTCCTCTGATGGGGGAAGCAGCAGCATCTAGGGTAGGCAGCATCACCCCATCATGCATTGCAGACGCCCCTGGTTTCTCTCGTGGCGCAGGGTGAGACTCAGGCCCTTCAAAGATCTCACAGGCTGAAGAAATGAAAGACTGGAGGGGGAAACTGAGGCACAGAGAGAGGAAGTGACTTGCCCAAGGTCACTCAAGAGGACAGAAGCAGAGATGGGACTAGAAGCCAGGTTTCCTGGATCCCAATCCAGTGCCCTACCTGATCACACAGTCTGTCTTCCATAAGCTCCTTCTCCCATATAGCTAATATTGCTCATGCCACAGTGGGGCTCTGATCTCATGTGGGGGGACTCTAGGTGAATGTGCATTATTAGTAGTATTAAGGTAGCCACAATGGGGTCCTGATTGCAGATGAGGCCTCTGGAGGCTACCGTAATGCATGTAATAACATACCTCCCACAAGCTGGGTAAGTATTACTCCCATTTCACAGAGAGGCAAGCTAAGGTATCGCTAGGTGAAGTGACTTGCCTAAGGCCAGACAATAAGTGGCAGAGCCAGGATCTCAGCCTACAACAAAGTGGATGGGTATAGCTATGAAGACATGCCCTCCCTATCCTGTTACCAGCTGCATGCACCGCTCACTCCTGATTGCAGGAGGAAGCTCTAATTGAAACTTAGCCCCAGTTCAAAAGGCTAGTAGCTGATGATTTCAGCTTGTGAGGCTCTGGCCTGGGCCCTTCCGCTTTGATTAGGAGCACAAGCGAGAGCCAGGCGCTGACGGCTTCCGTCAGCCAGGCAAGTCGTTGCAGCTGCCTGTGCCAGTGGAAGGCTGAGCACGTCTCCCCAGGATCAGACCAGACAAAGGAACGCATCCCTTGTTGTAGCTGAGCCTGGTGCAGGCGTAAACCGTCCTCTGTTGCCCACTGGACCTTGGCTCCAGGAGGTCAGAGAGGTCGGGTTTGATGAGGAATCACTGCCTGCTCTCACGATTCGTGCTCAGCAGTACAAAAGCTAGCTGTTTCCTCCTCCAAAGACAGGCTGTGCCCAGCTGAAATACAGATGAGTGTCTCCTTCCAGGGCTGGACCTGCTGTATGGGGCAGGAGTGTGATCCAATGGTGACTGAGAGCCTGGGACACAAGACAACTGGGTTTAATGTTAGGTATGGATGGGAAATGAGAACAGAGGGGCTGGGGAATGGGGGTACTTGGGTTTCTAGTCCTGGTGTGTAGGAGGGGAATGTGTTCTAGTGATTAGATCAGTGGGGGGAGGGCTGAGAGTCAGGACTCCGGGGTTCTTTTCCCAGCTGTGGGAAGGGCATGGGGTTAGTGACTAGAGCAGTGGGGCTGGCTGTCACTCAGGTTCTATCCCTTGCTCTAGGAAGGGAATGTGGGCTAGTGGTTAGAGCAGTTGGCTGTGTGTCAGGACTCTAGGTTTCTCAGCGCTGTTGTGTGACTCAGAGGAAGTCACTCCACCTCTCTCTGTGCTTCAGTTTCTGCACCTGTGAAAAGGGTGTGATGATTCAGCCCTCTCACTGGGGGGGACTAGGTGGGGGGGCGATGGTCTGTGAGAGGGGCCTTAGCAATGGGTTGTATTGTTAAGCAGAGGCTGGCTGTGGAGAAGGCCTTGCAAGAGGGATTTCCATTCCCTGGCTCAGAGAAAGCAATGATTGAAACTGAAGTAGAGGGAGATAAAACCTCTCCCTCCCCACTCTCCAGAGTTCAAACTGAGGAAGAGCATTGACAGCTGCCACCCTTCACTTCCAGACCGTGCACGACCTTGTCCCCCTCCTGGGTGGCAGAGAGCTTAAGAAGATCGTTCCTCTGCTTTACTGCATGCTTTGGTTGGCAGTGAACTAGTTATTAGTACCCACCTAGTAATTGTTGGCCTTGCACGTCAGAGTCTAGATACCCTGCTGCTGAATGGGGCTGTTCGTCCAGCTCAAAGCTTTTGCACCAGCCTCTCTGCAGACTCCAGCAGCTGTGGCTGCACTAGTCACGTTTAGAAGGTGTCTGAGGCAACAGGAGGGCTGGGAAGGTAGTGCCATAAAAATGGAAGTTGAAATTCAGGTGCACGATACAAATCTCCCAGGAGCAGCACTGGCTTGCTGAGCTGCTAAGAAACAGTGTGGTTTGACCCTCCTGCTAAGTCGGGAGAAAGGAGATGGTGAAGAAAATTCCAGTCTTAGCTAAGGAACTTGCACATAACCCATGCGCCTGGGAGCTGCTAACCCCCCTCCCACCTGTGTCTGTCTCTGAAATGTTCTTTAAACCCCCCAAAATGGACCTTAAAGTGTATACAACTATTGATTTGTGAAAGGGGGAGAGTGCCCCCGCCAGCCTTCCTCTCCTTAGCACGAGGCTTGACCCGGGCATTCATTTTCGTCAGTATTGTCCCTGGACACCCATTAGTGCAGCAGTAACCAGTCCAGCCCTCGTGCTGGTGTGGCAGCCAGGGGCTAAATCCATCCCCATAGAGCCTCGACAGAGAAAGCAAACCTCTGGCTGGGATCGGCTTAATGTAGATGTTTCGTGTCTGGGGGCTGCCGCGGAGGTAGAATCCCTGATCTGTCTGGCTCGCAGGTCTCCAGCATGAGAGTGCTGTGGAGATCTGACATCTCCGCTGCCCCCCCCCATGCTGCTTCTCTGCTAACTTCTCTCTTCACCAGAGGATTCACGTTCCCCCCTCCGTTAAGAGACTCCTCTCCTGCTGCAGGAGTTGCTGTCTATGGCTTCATGGGCAGCAAAGCCTAGCTGAGAGTTCCCTGCCTGTGCAGCTAGGTTTCCAGAGGCAGTCTTCTAGCCAGCGGCCTGGCTCATAAAGGCACCTCAGCTGGAGGGAGCTGACTGCAGGGGCATTTAGGAGACATTGCTGCTTCAAATACAAGAAAGGCCTCAGGGTGTGTCCTGTAGTGGAATGACAGGCTGGGTTGCCCAATGATAACACATGATCATCTGTAACACAGCGCCAGCGCACTGCAGGCCAACCGCCTAGCTGCACATTCATCTCTCCTCTAGGCTTATCTGGGCTGTGCTGGTGGGATAACTTCCCTGGGTAGCAGTGGAAGCCACAATGCTACAGTAGAAGCAAGAGGTGAATCTAGTTGGGTGGGCAAGTTGTGATTATATGGTGTGTGTCGCACACGCTCACAGAGAGGTCCTGGGGCTAATTATCTTTATTGTTGTGGCCCCAAGGAGACGTAATCAAGAAGCAGAACCCCCTGTGCATGGTGCTGTGTGGACACAAAACAAAAAGGCAGTCTCTGCCCCCAAGAGCTTCCAATTGAAACAGTCGACAACAGCCGACAGGCATCTGCAGACAGATGACTGGGATAGAGCCCTGTCAATTGGCGGATATCCGCAGACACAATGTGGATATCCAGAGACAATTTCTTGTGGATGCAGATCAGATACAGATCCCATATTTGCATCTGTGCAGGGCGAGAGTCCTGCAAATCTGTGGATATCCACATTATATTCACATCTGTGGCTACACCGCAAATATCCGTGGATCATTTCTTGCAGATGCAGATCCACATATTTGTATCCACGCAGGGCTCTAGCTGGAGGAGCACCAGGAAACAAGGAGCCAATATGGATCAGCACGATGGGTTGGTAGTTTCAAGAAATCCACATTCAGTTCCTGGCTCTGCTACTGAGTCACTCTGTGACCTGGGGAAAGGCTGGTGTCTCAGGACCGTCTCGCACCCACAACCAGGGCTAGATTCTCTGAAGCGCTCAGCTCCCGCCAACAGATGCCTCATTAAAAACCTGGCTGCTTGTTCTACAGCCCAAATGGTAGCTCGGCTCTTTTGAAAATCTGCCCCTGGATCTCTCTGTTCCTCTGTGTCATGGCTTTCCTTAGGGACCGTCACGTCGTGGCTCAGAGTTGGCAGTGACACCAGCCATGTAAATGCCAAGGCCGAGCCGGCTTTCACTCCTGCGATTCAGGGAGAGAACAGAGCCAAGCCCCTTTTCTGCACCTAGAAACCCTGATCCTGATGAACCTGGATGCCAAGCGGGGGGGGAGAGGGGTGTCACTTGGCCCACCCTGCTCCCAAGGGCATGCACCAGTACCAGCGCAAAGCAGGGGCTGTTTAGATCTTGGATTGTTTTTCCGGCGGTGTAAACAACTTTACATGGTGCAAGGGGAATGGGCCCTGACCCGTTAGCTGGCGGAAAAGGCTCTGGAGGGGCTTAAAAGTCTAATTGGACTAAGAATGGGCTACAGCAGGAGTGGGCACCGGGGCTTCCCCAGAAAACCAGTCCTTTGCTTTGGATTATGCTCTTATGGTGGGGAGTGAGTGCAAAGGGGCATCTGCAAAGCTGCCTGGGAGGAGACAGAAGGGCCTGGGAGCGATGGGCTTGGAGCCTTTCGGAAACAGATCTGCTGTGCAAGCCACAGGCAGGTTCATAAGGCCGCAAAGGCCAGTCTGAGGCTGTATTTCCTGCGGTTCATTCTGGACCAGCAAAATCAGCACAGCAGTGAAGGCCGGGTGGAAACGAGGAGGGCCCCTGAAGTCTGCCCCTGGCTGAGGACAGTCAGCCTCCCATGGGTTCTCGCCCCCTGGCAGTGGGGGCCAGACTAGGGCCAGGCCAGTGACTCAGGAGACACGAGGGGCTTATGGGGAGAAGGTTCTTATTGCTCTTGTCTGTGATATGGAGACCAGGTCCCATGGTGCCAGCTGCTGCACAGGCTGGGTCAGAGATGCTCGCTGCCCCAATGAGTTCACGGTCTCAATGAACAAAGGGTGAGGGGAAACTGAGGCCCAGCCAGGAAAGGGACTTGGGCAAGGTTCCTAGGAGCCAGACCTAGAACCCAAGGGCTCCTGAGTCCCAATTCAGCCACCACTGGATCATTTCTATCCTTGGATCCACTAGAGATGGGCTGTGTGATCTTGGGCAAGTCGTGTCACTGCTCTGTGCCTCGGTTTCCCCAGCTGTGATGCCCTTTGAGAGCTGGGGAAGAAACGCAGCCCGTACAACAGTCAGAATTCCTTCCTTAGCTAATCACAGAATCTTAGGGCTGGAAGGGACCTCACGAGGTCATCTAGTCCAACCCCCTGCTAAAAGCAGGACCACTCCCACTAAATCACCCCAGCCAGGGTTTTGTCTAACCAGACCTTAATATCTCCAAAGTTGGAGATTCTACCACCTCCCTAGATAACCCATTCCAATGCTTCACCACCCTCCTAGTGAGAAAGTTTTTCCTAATATCCAACCTCGACCTCCCCAGCTGTAACTTGAAACCATTGCTCCTTGTTCTGTCCTCTGTTACCATTGAGAACAGCCTAGCTCCCTCCTCCTTGGAGCACCCCTTCAAGTAGTAGTAGAAGGAGAACAGAGCAGCCGTTCCAGCATGGAAAGGACTGAGGCTTTTACTCCATGCTTCCCCCCTCCCCGCAAAACTGCAGCAGCTGACATAGCCTGGGGTTTGCAAAGGCACCTATGGGAAATGGAATTATGCACCTGGGATTTCAACACTTCAAGCCCCTAGGTGTGAAACTGGTTTGAGTGGGAGGGAAACGAGGTCCTGTGGCATTACGCCAGTGTAAATCGGGAGTAACAGGCAGTGCAATCCGACCCCAAATGCTCAGGCATTCCACTTCGTAAATGACCCTGTGAATCCTGTGCTTGGCTTAGGGCAGTCATCCTGAAAAGCCCAGCCAATGGCTTGCAAGACACTGCGGGCTCGATTCTCATTTACACTAGCTTCCAGCTGCTGAGGCTCTGGCCTGAATGTTTGTCTCATGACTTCATTCTTTTGTAGGACAGCCACCCCTGTTGGCTCCAGTCGAGATCTGAACTCCATCCTGCCGGGCGCTGCACAGACACAGAGTAACCGAGATCAGGGCTCCATCATGCTGGGCCCTGCACAGACAGAGAAAGAGTCTTTGCCCCAGACAGCTCACAATCTGACTGGATAACACAGTTATTACTCTTCTTTTATGGATGGGAAACTGAAAACCAGAGAGCTAAAGTGACTCACACAAGATCTCTATAGTAGAACAAAGAATCAAACCATGATCAGCTTTGGCTCAGGCCAGGGCCGTGCTCCTTCAGCCATTTTTCCTAGCAGGGACTCAGGCAGTGTGAAAAGTGCTACATAAACACCTGGTCCTTTTGTGTTATGGGTTCTTTCTGTTTTCATTTGTAAAATAAAATTAGATTTTTTTGGACCATCCTTCATTGATCCCTGTCCTTCAACCAGCTCACTGCTGGCAATCAGGACATAATTTTTTAACCATTTCAGTGCTGAGGAAATGGGGGGCAAAATACACCTTCCAAAGCTGCTCCATGCCTGTGGACCAGATATTGGCAATTAAAAGGACATCACTGAGTTGTGCATCAGAGACCAGCAGCCAATGGGTTAAACAGCCCCCTTCTTCTCTTTAGGGAATCTTTATTTTCAGATCTCCTGGGGGAGGGGTGAAGTAGGATTTGTAGATTTCCCCCCATTCATCCCTCATCATGTAGCTATCCTGCTGCCCACCCATCCTCAGTGTAGGCAGATGGAGAGGAAAGGAAAGAAAACAGGAGGCGGTGAAGAAAAATAGAGAGGAGAAATTATAGGAGGAAAAGAAAATGCACGAAGCCCCAGAGCAAAGCATCCCGCATTACCCATGCAGGGGGAAGGTAGAAAACCCTGCCTGCTATTGATTGGTGTCTGTCAAGTACTGAAGAACAATGGCCGTGCTTCATGTCCAGGCACTGCACCAAAGCACGGATCAATGAGGACGTCAATACCACAGGAATTGCACTGCAGCCATGGCAACTGGCGGTTGCTAGATGGCTCCTAACTTCTCAGCTGCTCCAACTTGCTCGTTGGATCTGAAGGGGAGCGAGTGAGAGAGACAGGGATCTGGGGAAAAGAAAAATAACCCTTCGGCAATGTTAGATTTAAGGCTTTGTGGGGGTAGTAATTTAAATGAAGATTTTTGGGCCCCTTGTTTCCCAAGTGATTTGGGGGAGAACTTACTTTTTGTAGGGGAGAGCCCAACGTGGTGGTCCTCTGCAAATCAGACCCCGTTTTAAGACACCTGAAGTCAGATCCCCAGAACTCCAAAGTCCTTAGGCCCCACATCCTCAAAGGGATTTAGGTGCTTAACGCCCGCTGGATTTTTTTTTTTAAAGAGATTTATATGGAAGTAAAGGAAAAAGAAGGATGTATTTGGGCAAAGACTGTCCTTTTGTTCTGTGTGTGTACGCCATCTAGCACCCTGAAGTCCCAGTCCAGTGACGGCCCATCTACACTACCGTACTACTCCTAGTAGTCGATAATAGTGACCCAAATAATTTCAGTGGAATTGGAAATTGATCGTGTGTCCGGGAATGGAGGAAAAAGATGGAAAATCTTCTCTGTGGCCCTTAGGAGCTGACCTGCAAAGTCAGGAAGAAAAGAGTTTGGTTTGTAGAGCCTGCTTGAAATGGGCTTTTCAAATAAATAAATCTAACTTAATTTAAAATAAGATGGGGGGGGTCGTGTTCTGAGTCCCTTCCCCCTGAGACAAGGAGAAAGCCAGGTTCAGTTCAAAATGGGAGTTATGCACTTCTGCACCTTTGGGTATTTGGGTCAAGACACCTATGAAGTGCCATAGAACAGCCCTGTTCAATTAGCCCTGCCTGTACCCTAATTAGCAGCCTCCCAGTCTGTGGGGGTGGGACAAAGGGCAGTCTGATGAACACCAGGCCTTATAAAAGGGCTGAGCCAGGGTCAGGGAGCTGTATGATGTACCTTGGGTTTCTGAGTGAAGGGCTGTGCTAGGGCAGTAGGAGGCTGTGAGATGGATTTTAGGGAAAGCCATTAAGGAGTCAACATGCTCTCACAGACTCTGGAAAGATTTAGAAGTAGTCTGGGAGGGGCTGGATTTTATCCCAGAAAGGGCAAAAGAGCCTGTGGTTTGTTTAAAGGCTTGTTACCTTGCAATATGGTTATCAGATGTCCTGATTTTAAAGGGACAGTGCTGGTATTGATAGTGACCTTCAACTACTTGAAGGGGTGCTCCAAAGAGGAGGGAGCTAGGCTGTTCTCGATGGTAACAGAGGACAGAACAAGTAGCAATGGTTTCAAATTACAGCTGGGGAGGTTGAGGTTGGATATTAGGAGTGGTCCTGCTTTTTAGCCTAGATGACCTCGTGAGGTCCCTTCCATCCCTATGATTCTATGATATTTGAAGCATTTTCTTGTACAGGCATCTATTCCCATCCCCCTTCCCTGTCCTGATTTTCACATTTGCTATTTGGTCACCCGACCTTGAAAAGGGTTACATTTATTTAGTGCTTTGGCTGCAGTGCTAAAAGCCACATCATCAAAAGACTATGGGGTGAAGCTGAAGGGAAGGAAACTGAGGCAGGGCGTGGTTACAGGGCCGTGTTACAGCAGGTGGGGTGCTGCGGAGAGGCCATGTGTGTGAAAAAAGGCCCCAGCAGTAGCTTAGACACAATGTGATCCTGAGTAACGTGGAGCACCTGCAATTTGTTACAAGGGGTAGGGATTTTCTGTGCCTTGGGGACTTCTAATGAGGCAGGATCAGGCTGCTAGCAGGGGAGGGAGTTCAGGATGGGGCCCCACTCCTCTTCCTGGGAGTGGGAGGGATGGGCCGAGCAATGTTTCCATACCACTAGTATGCCCCCTCCCTCTTGTGTAGCCACCATGCAAGAAAGTCATTGTCATGGGAGCATCATGGCACTCAGGTTTAAGACCAATAATTTTTCTGCTGCTGCTGCCATTGTCAGAGCTGGCTAGCTGGAAGGCCGTGTGGCCTAGAGAATGAAGCAGTGGATCAGGAGACCTGGCTCCTCCTCTTGGTATTATCAGTGGCCTGCTGGGTGGTCTTGGGCATGCCCCCCAGTCTCGGTTTCCCCATCTGTAAAATGGGGTTGTTGATACTGACCCAATTTGTCAAACATGCTGAGATCTGCTGATGCAAAGCAGCTGATGTAGGAAACTGGGTTTTTAATTGCAGCTGTTACATTAGTGCCTGCAGTGTGTGTCCACGGGGGCAGCCTGGGTGAAGCATCCCCCTCTCCTCCCCCCAGGGCATGTGATGTAACCTAAGTCAGCTTGCTCACTCCTATAACAGGCATTGCAGACCAGCTAGTGTATGCGTGTGTGTATTGCAGGCCAACTGGGTGAATCTCCCCCTACGAGTATTGATTGGGGCTGCATTGATCTGTAGGAAGAAGAGGGTGGGGGGGAAAATCAATGACACTTGTTTCTGGGTCTTGAGGATTCACTGGCTCACATGCAGCATGCAGGAGGTATTTTAATTTGGTGGGGGGTTGATACCTGGGCTTCCATGAGCTGAGATGAAAAGACACATTGCTGCTTCTGCTTGGGGGGATATCCTGTTTACATCCTGCCAAGCAATAGTGTTCTCCGCCCCCATAATCTGCATGTCCTTGTCCCATCATCAGCCAGGCCAGCAGACAGCAAGAAACTGGATGCCCAGTAATACGGTGAGTGAGTTATTTTGAAGGGCAAGCAGGGTGCATGGGAGAAGGAGGGAGGGCAGTCTGGGGGTGTGAGGGGGGGGGACCAATGGTGTGGGGAGTCGCCTTGGGATTTGTCATTCAGATTTTCCATGTGGAAAACAGGCCCACCAAGGTCAGGCCAGCATTTAGCAGCTGGGCCCATGTGCTGTGCTGGTTGATTTCAGTAGAGGGCACTGTTCCCTCTGAGATGGCACCTGGGCCTAACACCCTGCACAGTTCAACGGAGCCCTGTGCCCCTAAGGCCCCTCTCAGGGGAGATGCTGAACTGCCTATGCTGATTGTGAACCCTGTCCTGCCTCTTGTGGGAAGTGGGGGGAGTCATTACATTCGGCATCCCCATTATTCCCCCTGTAGTAACAATCGCCTGTGGTGTTCTGCTTAAGTGCAACCTGCTGTGCACTGGTAAAGCAGCTGCTGCATTTCATTCCAGAGGTGGCTGCATTTTGGTGCTGGGCAATGTAAATTTCCACAGCAGAGGTGACTGCATCCCTGCAGTGGGCAACCTGATCTCCACATATGCAGCGTTTGTGTAGTTGTGGGAGCTCAGATGGACTTCTTGACTCCCCACCTCCGTCGTAGAAGCACTATGAGCTTTTTTATACAGTACTGAGGTTCCTTCCCCCATTGCACAACGGCTTCTAGACAAGGCAGATTTTCCATATGAGCAATAGGGCAAAGCCACTGGGATCTAAACAGTGACTTGAACTTTACCTTTGGTGTAAAAGCAGGAGAAAAGCAGCAGTCAGAGGTGTGGAGAGGGAGCCGGTTGGGAAGAACAGTCATCTAGAATAAACAGTGTCTGATATTGATTTAGGCCTATGGTTAGAAAGAAGAATATGCCAGCACAGCAGAACCCTGAGTGAACAGAATATGTTGGCTTGTCTGATCAATAGCCCAATACATCAGGAGTAACCATGGAAACAGGCGTGCAGGGGGGAAGGGGGAATCAGCCAATCTTTAAGAAATGTTTGTCTGTTATCAGAGCTATGTATTTCTAATGAAGCACAGGCTGATCACAGAGAGAGGTAAGGGTAGGCAGAGGATACATGAATTGATGGGACAGCATACAGGTTTCATCTCCTCGAGCTTGTGCCGTGCGCTTTACTCCTGAGTGGCAAAGCCATAGGTGTTTTATTCATATCACCCTGACTGTGATAAATAAATTCCAGATCTTCTTAGCAGGGGGTGCTTATTTCAAGGAAAGAACTATAAAGTACAAAAAATGCGCGCACGTGCGCGCGCACACACACACTCTACATAAAAATTCAGGTTTCTACCTAGCTTGTGTTCCAGCTTGGGGGGGTGGGGAGGGTTGTTTACCAGGGAGCACATGCTAAACAGCACACAGAGCCATCTAGTGGCTGAATAATACACTGCATGTAAACAAGTTAATTGCAATTGTGCGTCCACATTGATAAAACATTCAATCTGTCACGATGGATTTATCGTGGATTTTGCAGAAACGTGGTTAGAGAATTCTTTTTAAGTGGTTGTCAGTACTATTTTTCTTCATATCCTTCCACCTGTAAAAAAAGCTTCATGAGAACCATAAGTCAAATACCTACTCTGGGCCCTCTGAAGCTTCCCTTATGCTACAGAGCTCCTGTTTCAGTGCAATATCTCACATATGTTAGAATCTGAGCCATACTCAGCCAGGAGAATTTGGAGGGGAATTTCCACACTTTTGTGGGAAAAGAGAACTATTTTTTTCTTCGGCGGATGACTTTTTAAATGGCGTTACTGGAAGCTGCTCTGAGGTTTGCAATGTTAAAAGCTGAGATACAATAGTAGACTGCAGAAGCAAGGGGGGGATCAAAGAGGCACCATGAATGAATTCAACAGTGGCTCTGCTCTGCAAGTTATTGCATGGCTCTCATTTGCAAAGATGCATCTAAATCACAGGCAAGAGGGCTGGAAAACACCTGTTAGATCATGAAGTCCCATACCCCTGCCAGGACAGGGCCAAACCAATGTACCAAGCAGGTGCTTTGCCTGACTTGAAGTCTGTGTAGCATGCACGTAGGCAGAAAAATAACAGCTATACATGGTCAGACCAATGATCCATCTAGCCCAGTATCTTGTCTTCCAACAGTGTCAAATGCCAGGTGCTTCAGCGGGAATGAACAGAGCAGGTCACCATCAAGTGATCAAGTAGCTCTTGATACTTTGGTTGCTAGTCTTTTGCAGCAGATTTTTTCTAAAGTGCTACAGGCCAGATTTTCATGCTCTGCACCCACCCCCGGGGCCATTCAGGCATCTGAGCAATAGTCTGATTCTCAGCAGTGATCAGACCCCAGTGGAAGCTAGATTGTAAACTCTGGGCAGAGACTGTCTCGTGTTCTGTGTCCGTGCTATACCAACTCAGTGGAGTCCTGGCTCATGGCAAGGGATCTTGGATGATACAATAACACTAATCTGGCTAATTCAGGCCAGAGTCTCAGAGGAGTTCAGCACTCAACATGCCAAGCTCTGGGGAAACTGCGGCTCTTATTTTGGTGCCTAATTAGGAAATGAGCTCTTGTGAAAATCTAGCATTGCACGAGTTCTCCCAGCCGCCAGACTCTGTCCCACACAGACACACACACACGCAGTAGCCAATACACTCGGGCCCTCCAAAACTGAATGCATCAGATGCTCCAGAACAAAACGGTGTCCTCTATGGGGGGCTGGATAGAATCATCTGGGGGGGGGCAGATTTGGCCCACGGCTGCCAGCTGGTCAGCACTCAGCCAGCCGGGCAAGCCTTGCATAGACTGGCAGCATGTTGTGACTCGGCAGGGTTCCAGAACAGGGCAAGGGTGGATATGATCTAGGGAGACAGCAGCGGGGTTGTGGAACCAGGGACTCTGGACAGGAACCAAAGGCAGAGGGAGGGTCTAGGGTCCCTCACTGGTGACTGAAGAAGATGGAAATCCCCTGAAAATGGGATAAAGATATTGAAAGCCCTGATACCAAGGCTAAGGGAGTCAGGAATCAGACCATGGGCCCCATAATATTGTTTGCTGCACTGTCGGGTGACTCTGGAGGGGCTGGAACCTTGTGTGACCGAGCCAGGGGGCTGAGCCGGGAGATGAAGCAGACGACCGCAGAGTCGGGATGGCTGTGGGCCAAGAGTGCCCGAGGAGGAAAGCCCACTATGCCTCACCCAGCAACAAAGCGGCGTGCCAGCCCAGCCATCACCATTGGTGCAGGCTTCCACACCCCCGTGACATTCTCAGGAGAGTTTGCAATGAATGCACTGGAAAAACCACTTCCCAAGTGAAGCTGAGAGACTGTCGCATCCCTGACAGAGTCTGGTGGAGAAGTCAAGCCGGTAATGCAATGGGTTTACGTCTTTATTACCTCCCAGGATGTAAACAACTGGCACTTAGCAAACCACATGGCTGCTACCATCTGCCTGCAATACGCACTGATTTCTCTGGAGACAGTGAGTTCTGAAAGTGACTTCCATTTTTCCAGTCACAAAAGGATGGTGCCGTGATCCTGATCTCCCGAGCGGGGTGGAAGACCAGCCTGCCGTCCTGGGAACAGATGGGTTTTCCGTTTCTTTACCCACGGTGCTGCCTTGCCCACGTAGACTGTTTATCACCAGGGCAGGGACTGCCCCTGTGTTGTTGCAGCATCTGGCACAGGGTGGCCTTGATCTCGGGCATTGTGACAAGGTGCTACCATGATCCAGCTCCATAATGATAACCTGTGTTGAGACAGGCTGTGGGAAATGTTGATCACAGGTCAGGCAGATGGGACTGGAAGTGGGTGAATTCACGTGGGCTGAAATCCAGGCTCCACTGTAGTCAAAGGGAGTCTTGCCACGGGGCCAGCATTTACAGCTACTGTGATCACGCGCATGTCTCGTTCAGACCAGCCCGGCCTGAGCACTTCTGATGTCCCTTTGGGCCAGATTCCCACACATTCAGTGCCCACAGCCTCAGGGAGCAGAGAACTGAGGACAGCCCAGCCGGTCCTTTGAAAACCTGACCCACCGTGTCACTCGCTAGCACGTGATGCGTTTGTCCCAGTTGGCTCCCCCTGCTGGTAGGATTGGAGGTGACCTCCCGCAGCTAATAACAGGTCGTGCAACGGGAATGCACATGCACGCACATGCAGTCTCTCCTCTGGGGGAACAATCCTAAATTCTGTGTGTGTGTGTGCTCATATTCCCTACAGTCCTATACCACTCCCTCCCCATTCTCTTCTGTTTCCCCTGCCTCCTCCACACAAGATCAGGCGCGGGGCTCTTAATTATTTCAGCTGGCTCTGCCTTTGGCCTGGAGGGGAACAGAAGGGACCGCTGACCTTTAACCCCTGTGGTTTGACAGAGATCACCAGCTCTGGCTGCAAATCAATACCAGAGCTACCACTTGGGGTGGTTTCTAAAAGAGGCACGGCCGCCATTCAGTCCCATCAATCCCACTTAATGTTGTTGTGATTGTGGTGGTCCTCCTTAGTTCTGCCTGGTTGTAGGAGGGTTGTGCCCGCTGGGAGGGCCTCCTCAGAGGAGTCTTTGGGAATATAATCAGGCGGCACACACAGATGCCCAAGGGTCACCATAGGTGTTTCTCTGCTGTTCAGATTATATGAACCAATCACCTGGGACCTGGTTTTTTGAAAGAGCTTGGCAGCACCCAGCAGCTGGTTTGGCTAAGGCTAACAGCTAGTGCTCAGAAGGTGGTGGGATTCCTGAGTCCTAGTCCCAACTCTGGGAAAGCGTGTTCTCTCGTGGGTAAGGCCAGGATGCCTGGGTTCTCTTCTCAGCTCTGGGTAGAGGCATGGGCTACCCTGGTTATGGCCAGGACTCCTGGATTCTTCCATTCCTGATGCACTGTGTGACCTTTGTCCAGTCACTTCTCCATTCCAGACCTTGATCTTCCAATCCACAAAATAGGATTGAAAGCACTTCTCTTTGTGCCTTAATTAATGAATCCCTTGTATGTGCATTGAGATCCTTGGCTGAAAAGTTCCCAGGGAAAGGCAAGTTTTGTCTTGAATAAGCTGGCAGTGTGAGGGCACCACTGCCCTCTGCTGGAGGAAATCAGAGCTCTTCCACTGTGTGTCATAGGCCCTCTCCTGCTCACAGAGATGCTTTTGCAGCAGGAAGCCCGGAGTTCTAATCCCCCTGATGCCCCCACATTCCTAGGTGTGGCGTAGCAACAGCCAGTGACTATCCAAGGAGGGTTGCAATAGTTTCATCTTAACCAGATCGCCCAGCATGTCAGGCTGCAGCTACTGGCCTTACAGACAAAGCCATGGGCAGGTGGGGAGGGGGAGCAAATTTTTCCCCTGTTGGTGCAACTGGGTCTCTGCTTCTTGGATTCAAGGCCCTGAGCTCAACAGCAGTGCGGGGGCAGAGGGGAGGGGGGAATCTGGTGGCCTTTAGTGTATTCAGGTAAGCTTATGGGCCACCAATCAGCAACTGGATTAAAGCAGTGATCTCCAACCTTTCACCAGCAGAAAAAGCACAATGGTCATAGGTTTCAACGGCAACTGCCCTTCGGAAGTAGATTGTGATCTGCTGGTTGGGGACCACTGGATTAAGGAGAGCAGGATGGCTACCAGCTCTGCCTGGCCTCTGAGTGTTGATTGGGAATCCACTGGCTGCCTGCTGAGCCTGCCTGAGACCCTGATCTAGACCCTATGGGATCTGATCTATGGGAGCTTTTCCAGTGAATGATAATGGCTCAGGTCCTATAATACTTCAGATCTGGTATTTCAGTCACTGCCCTGCCCCCACCTTCCTCCCGCAGGGCCTGGCCCTGAGAATAGAGGAACGTCTGGGAACTGATCTTCTGGTATTGGTCCATTTCTAGATGGAAATGGCAGAGTTATGAATAATCAAGCAGAAAAGGCTGAAGTGTTCAGTCAATATTCCAGTTCTGTATTTGGGTTAAAAACAGATGACATCTTCATATCATGTGATAAGACGCCTTCCATTGAACTAATATTTCAGGAGGGTATTAAACAGCAGCTACTAAAGTTAGACATCTCTAGATCAGCAAGTCTGGATAACTTATATGCAAGAGTTTTAAAGGAGCTGGCTGGGGAGCATGCAGGCCTGTTAATGCTGATTTTCAGTAAGGAACACCAGGAAATTTTCCAGAAGATTGGAAAAAAGCGAATGATGTGCCAATATTTATAAAAGAGCAGCAGAATGACCCTGGTAATTATAGGTCTGTCGGGCTGCCATTGTTCTAGGGCCAGATAATGGAGCAGATGGTATGGAACATGATGAAGAACAACTTCAGGGAAAGTAATATAATTAATGCCAATTAACATGAGTTTATGGAAAATAGATTGTGTCAAACAATATTGGTATCTTTTTTAGTGCGATTATAAGTTTGGGTGATGAAGGTTATAGTGTTCGTGTAACAGACTTAGTCAAGTGTAAGGCATTTGACTTGCCCTGTATGACATTTTGATTAAAAAACTAGAATGATATAAAATGAACACAGCCTACATAGAATGGATTAAAAGGTGGCTAATTCATAGGTCTCAAAATGGAGCTGTAAACAGAGCATCATCACTGAACCGGTGCATTTCTCTCGGGGACTGGTTCTTGGCCCTACATGGTTTAACATTTACATTGAGGACCTGAACGAAAACATGAAATCATCACTGGTAAAGTTTGCAGATGACACAAAAATTGGGAGGGTGGGGCTGGTGATAAATAATGAAGAGAAGAGCTCGCTGTAGCAGCACAATTTGGAACACTTGATAAGCTGTGTGCAAGCAAATACAGCTAAATGTAAATGCCTACATCTAGGGGAAGAAAGAATGTAGCCATTCTTCTCACCTGGGGGACTCTGTCCTTGGAAGCTCTGACTCTGAAAAAGATGAGGGAGTTGTGATGCAAAATCAGCTGAACAGGAGGTCATGTGTAATGCTGTGGCTAAAGGGCTAATGTGTTCCTGGAGTGCATAAACAGGGGAATCTCAAGTAGTAGCAGAGAGGTGATTTTTACCTCTGTCTTTGGCACTGGTGTTATCACTGCTGGAATCCTGTGTCCAGTTTTGGTGTCCACAATTCAGGAATGATGTTGATACATTGGAGAGGGGTCAAAGAAACATCACAAGAACGATTAAAGGATTAGAAAACCCGCCTTATAGTGAGAGACTCCAGGAGCTCAGTCGATTTAGCTTAATGAAGGGAAAGTTAAGGGGTGACTTGATTACAGTTGATAAGTTCCTACATGGGGGATAAATATTTAGTAATGGGATCTTCAGTGCAGCAGAGAGAGATCTAACGTGAAACAATGGTGTGGAAGTTGAAGCTGGACAAATTCAGGCCAGAAATAAGGTGCAACTTTTTAACGGTATGGGTAATTAAGCATCGGAACAGCTTACTGAGGATTGTGATGGTTCTTAATCATTTTAAATTCATGATTGGATGTTTTTCTAACTGACCTGCCAGATCTAACAGAACTGACCAAACCTGCCAGGTGTGGGGTACCAATGGGAGCTCGTGAAGGGGGGAAGCTCCCTGGATCAGGCCCTAAATTGGAAGCAGAGAGAGATGGGTTTTTTGAGCCAGAGAGAGAGAGAGGGTAGACCTTGCCGCTCTCGTCTAAGAAAGGCACTTCAGCCGGAAGGAGCAAAGCAAACAGCAAAGAGTGTGCTGATTCCTGAGTGAAAAGCTCCTTGTGCTGCTGCTGTTTCTTCAATGCCTGCCCATCTCCCCCAAGCAAAGGCTGGAGTGTTTGTGAAGTGCCCTCAGAGGCGGATCTGTGTCATCTCTGAGCCTTTTATCAGGAGCCCTCCACATCCCGCTTGGTGTGGTGCTGGAGTCGGAGTGCCCATTAGCCCTGCTAACCGGGGCCCTCTCTTTAATCTTGATTGCAGCATTACTGAACTTAATTCTGCTGATTTGCTCCTAATGATGTGCTCTTCCCCGCCACCTGCGAATGCTGCTGGGCCCAAATGGCTGGCCCGGTGATCTCCATCAATGACCTATGCCAGCGCTTAAGTGCTTAACAGCAGGCCTGTAAGGATCTACCAGCAGCACAGCCGCCCCTTTTATCAGGTGCGAGCCGAGCCACAGAGACTTGGGTGACGGTTCTGGCTTCTCGGCTTTGCATGCATGTGTGTGTGTGTGTGTGTGTTTCAGTGACGTCATCAGGACCCTGTTCTTTGTACATGTGTTACTGTATGTGGAATGTGTGTGAGAGATCATACATGGGTATATATGCAGTATATGGGTCTGTGTGATTTTGTGTGTGCATGTGTATGCAGTGAATGTGTGTGCATGTGTGTATTTGTATGAGATCATGCAGTGTGTTTCTATGTAGTGCATCTGGGAGATTATGCAGGATGTATGTGTGAGATCAAGAATGTGCATGTTTGTCTGTCTGTCTAAATGCAGTGAGTGCCTGGGCACAACTGTGTCTGTCTGTCTGCGGAGTGAATGTGTGAACTTAACTATGGAGTTATTACATATTTCAGATGGCAGCAGTTTCTTTTTTAAGAGCTAATTTTTCACTGTACTGTAAATGACACACAGACAAGCAAACTACCTTCAAAATTTGTTTGCCACATCAAGGGTTGGGGCAGAGAAAGTAGTGAAAATTCGGAATCATTTGACTAAAGGATTCTGAAAATAGTGTGTGTGTGTGAGAGAGAGAGAGAGAGAGAGAGAGAGAGCGAGAGCGTGTGGCAGGAGTACCAACTCCATGTTAAGCTTTCCACTTAGGCCCTGATTCAGCAAGGCACTAACCACACACCTCACTTGAGAGCTGTGAGCCATCCTTTAGGTGCCTGAAGTTCGGCACAAGTGTCTTTGGATCTTTGGCATGTTAGTGTTTCAGGCAAAAATGCTCAAATTGTTTCTTGTTTCCTGAACCTCCACTGAAGACTCCAGTTTTAATCTTCTGAGCGGGAGCAGGGAGGCAAAGCAAAGTTGGCATGATTAGGACCTGAGTCTGGACATTTCACACTATGAAGTTTTCATCCCATCTGATTCCTGGTACTCTCTGAGGAGAAACCCCTGAGAACAGCTTCTCTGTTGGAAAGTCTCGCCCCCTGCCTTGGCTCTAGCCAGCAGACACAGAGGTGGCAAAGCAAATGGGAAATACCCCTTCTCACTTGTCTCTAGGCTGCTGGGACACCTGTATTCCATTCCTGCTTCTGCCACTGGCAGGCTGTGAGATCTTGGGCAAGTCACTTCCTTGCTCTGTGCCTCAGTTTCCCCTCCAACCTTTTGTCTGCTCAGACTGCAAGTGCTTTGGGGCTAGCGACCGTGTCTCATTCTGTCCATGCAGCACCTGGCATGATGGGGTCCAGTAGCCATTACCACAATGCACTGAATAATACCCCCTGAAAGAAAGGTCACACGGACTGGGGCTCATTTGCCCTCTGCCTCTGGCCTATTTGGGCTGGCTCACCGCAGGAACCCAACCATCAGAGAGTGTGAGAATGAGGAGAAGGGGTCAGTAACCCAAAGATCTCTTACTGGATAAACATCCCCGAGTTGCCTGCAAACTGCAGAAACAATATAGCCTAGCACCAGATTCTCAGCAGGTGTAAACTGAAGCCAGTTGAGCTATTCTGATTTACACTGAGGAGAATCTGGGCCTGGCAGTGTGGTGAACGTGGTGAAAAGACACCTGTGTAGGGAGTTGATGACCGGACAGAAGCCCGGGGAGTCCTGCGAATGGCCTGGTTCCTAAAGGGTTAACCCACTTCTTCCCTCTGCCTGAGGTTCAGCGCAAGAATCCATCAAGGAACCGCAAGGAAGAGTAAAAATGGATTGGGGATGGCCCATCGCTGCTGTCCATTTATTATCTCCACAATCAATAGGCCACTTCTTGGAGACGCTGGGTCAGATACGGTTGCTAGGAAACCGCAGCATCGAAGATGGGGACTAGTGTGTTGGGCAGGCAGCTGGGAAAACAGAGGTCACTGGAGCTGGGGCTCAGGGAGGGGAGGAGATGAGCGGGGAGGGCTCTGTGGACAGTGTCCATCCGTGGAGGTGGTATTAAGGACCCTGGGGAGTCAGATTGACTCATCACTTCATCAGAGCTAGGGCTGGGTGCAGGCCCTGAGAGTTCAGGATGGAATTAGGAGAGGCAGTCTGGGTGGGGGGCATATTCCTGACCCTGGCCAGATTCCCAGCCAGCCTGGGCTCCCAGTCTTGTTAAAGAAGCACAGTGACAGACTACAGATTTGTGACGTGTGTCAATAAGTTCTCCGTTCACCCAGGTGCATTCAATAGCCATCCTCAACCGAGAGAATCTCTCTGTTTGTATATGTACATGCATGTGCGCATATTTTTTCCCCCTAAAACTCAGGACATCTGGCTTCTATTTTCCAAACTTGCCACCAGCTGATTCCATGATGTTAAGCAGTCCTTCAGTTTCCCAAGCATAAAGGGGGGCGGGGGATAAAGATATTTAACTGTGCCTTGAGCTCTATGGATGAGGAGGGCTGCTTAAGAGCTAAGTTTTATTCCACACTCATGCCTAATCTCAGCATGAGCTAGATCTCTTCAATGCAAATTGTTGACCAAGTGCAATTAACTTCCAGCCAAGGTAAAAACCCCAGGACCCAGGGATTTCCAGTGGGATGTTGGGTGATCCTGAAACTCGGGTTGAAAGAGGATGCCATTATAGATAAGTATATACAATTCAGGCAACTCTGAATGGTTAAAAATCAGGAGTTGGGTCCCAAAACATCATGAGATTGGTTTAAAAATCATGAGGTTTTATTGGGGTTTTTTAAGATGGGTTATTTCTATCTGGCTTTTGATCCTCTTGATTTTGGTTGGGACATGTTTTCAAACATTTCTTCACAGCCTTGGGCGGTGGGTGGGAAAAGAGAGAGAGAGAGATTCTCACCTAATCACATGACTCCAGGAGCTGGGACTTTAAGTGAAACACCTTATGTCATGAAACTTAAAACTGCAAGAGCTGGCAGCAGTGTCTGTATAAATGTATCTAACACTTAGCTAACATGCTCTTGAACTTAATGCCAGTTGCACCCATGCTGAGCTAAATTTTCCAGCCTTGTGCTGAGACTCTGGTAACTCTCTGAAGCTATCCATTGATTTGGATGGGAGCCCTCTAAGGAACAGGGCTGTTGTCTGCTTTGTAAGTCAGTACTGATCTAATGTTCTCGAGTACCTCAACGCTACAGCTGGGTCACTGCAGCGTCGATGCCCACGAGAACGGTGTGAGTTTTCAGTCGCTTTGGTACATCCACCCTCTCGAGAGGCAATAGCTAGATCAGTGGAAGAATTCTTCTGTTGACCTCTCTGCATCAGTTAGCTCAACCTAATTATACCACAGGAGGTGAAATTTTTCCCTGTCCTCAGCGAAGCAGCAAGATTGGTCTACATTTTAGGTGTAGACAAAGCCTTGGTTTGGCTTGCTGGGCCGTTGTGCTGTTGGAGATGCCATCTTTCAGGCACAGGTGGCCATTAAAGAACCCTGGGTATTTTCCAGATGCTGACCCTTTGTTCTAGCTACATGCTGCCTGGGGACTTACATGATTCATTGCTAAATTCCCGATGCAGCTTCAACTGGTGAATGGGTTGGATTAACCATCCCAGACTGGCTTGGCTTCTGGTGTTGGTCAGCTACTTAGACCAGGCATTGTGACTTCACCGTGAGCTGCACTGAGGGTGAAATTCTGGCCTGCGCAGAGGATTGGTACCCAGTTTATTCAGGAGAATTTCCCCCAGAAGAATATTTGCTCCCTAATGGCAAAGGGAAAGTTTCATTTTGACTTCAGTGGGAAGAGGCTCAGGCCCTAACCTCCTGCCTACCCCTGTCCTGGTTGCAGTGGGCTGAGTGTAAAGCTTAGGATAAATTCTCTTGTTCTGTCCCAGTTTAGGACCCCAGTGCAAGGTGTTTTATTTTCATAGTCATCAGGCATCCAGGCAGAGTCAGCTTTGGGGAGGAAGGTGCTGGTATTTGTCTAAGCTCTGCCCCCATGATATGCCAATCAAGAGTAGATTGCACAGAGGTTTAACATATGCCCTATGAGCGCCGTTGGGTGTTTGGAGCTTAACTCTCTGTTGGAGAGTGCTGGTAGGCTCCTTGAGCTAGGATCCTTCTTGCCTGAAAGGAAAAGTTGGGGGTGGGATGAGATAGGATGGGCTAGGCTAGGCTAGCTAGGGGGTAAGGCATTGGGCTGAGAGTCAGGTGACCTGGGTTCTGATCCTGATACTCTGCTGGGTGACCTTAGACGCATCATGTCCCCGCTGTGTGCCTCAGTTTCCTAATCTGTAAAAGGAGGGTGGTGATTCTGGGTGAAAAGAGCTGGGGTGGCAATTATGGTACCAAAAGGAGACATCATTCCCATAAACTGTACAGCTCTATCTCTCTCACACCAGGAATGAAACAGCTAACAATTTTTATATTTAAATTCTCCTAACCAGACCCCTGAGTTAACCTTTCAATGCAGTGAATGGGGCAGTCCACACCTCTCAGGGCTTCTCTACCGATGGAGACCTGTCGACCCTGCAAAGTTAGGCTGACATAGGTCACCTGGCATTGACTTAGTTGTACAGGTATTGACACTCGAATTGATCTACGGCGACACAGTAAAACCACCTCCTCAAATGGCACTGAGCCGTGGTTGAGCTGCTGAGATAGACACTGTGTAGCACATGTCGATCTTAACAGTCCTCCAGTAGCTGTCCCACAATGCCCTGCTGCACTGGTCACATTTGGGAATGCCGTGGAAACCAGCAGCCTCCCCTTTTGTGACACCTTGCGTATTTCTGCCTTTTCCTAGTTGCCTGGTTTAGGTGAACATACCCATCAGTTCTCTCTTGGAGCCAAGGGAAAGCTGTAGGCTCCACTGCCCAGCCAATCAGGCCAGCTCCACGCCCTGGACACACTCCTGCCAGACATTGGTCTCCTGGTGGGCTGTAGGCATCCCGGTATTGGTTACAGTCAGTTCACATCTTTGCGGCTGTAGCGCCTAGAAACTTACTCTGTCTCTTTAAATGAAAAGGCCAGGTGCTGGAGAACAAAAGAGTCGTTTCAGAGAAGCGCCGGATATAGCATATAGGGGGTACTAGCCTTTTCCAAGCCCTGTCTTTAGGTTGTTTGGAAACCAATTTATTAAGAGCAAAATGCGTCTCTCTGTTTTGGTGCATTCGGGTGACTGTGTTACGGGAGTGGAACAACCCTAACAAAACTCTATAAGGGGGATGCAGCCTAGATCATCCTACCAAAAACACACCACCACAAAAACCCAAACAGGCAGTGGAAATGAGACCTTTACAAAGATCTCTGCTATCGTTCAGTAACTGCAAGTGTACGTGCAGTCAGAAGTCGCCAGTTCCTGCTACTGTGTGCTACAACCTTGAGTTTTATTCCTGGCTGAGTGCGCGAAAGGATTTTAAACGCAAAGCGTCAATGTATAAATGACCCTTTAATCAAACAAACTCACCAAGATGGAGATCATTTAGGATCCAATCCTCTTCCACCAAGGAATCCAGTTGATTTCAGTGCGACTCTCAGAACGTGCCCTCCATGTAGTCAAATTCCAAAGGGGTAGCCGTGTTAGTCTATTGTAGAAAGACAACAGAGTCTTGTGGCACTTTTAAAGACTAACAGATTTATTAATTGCATGAGCTTTCGTGGGAGAAAATCCCACTTCGTCAGTGGGATTTTCTCCCATGAAAGCTCATGCAATTAATAAATCTGTTAGTCTTTAAAAGTGCCACAAGACTCTGTTGTCTCTCAGAACGTGTTTGCAGGATGGGAGCTTAGGGTGTGTCTATGCCCCTGTTTGTGGGGCCTGGGCTTGTGGACTGGTCCCCAAGAGTGAGCATGCATACTGCATTGTAAACCTGGGTCACAACTGCTGGACTCGGGTCTCACAGCTCTGTCACCGGGTCCATACTTAAGTTCTCCTAACCAGAAATCTGAATTAGCCTTTCAGTGCCTTAAGTCGCAGGACTGCAGCTTGGTCTGCGTCCACACTGCAAAATGACAGGGCTTAAACCCCAGTCTCAGCAGGACACTGACTCTGGCCCACTCCCTGCAGCAGGGTCCTATGACGTGGGTCCTGAGTGCTTGCTGACCTGAGTCTGACTGAGTGGCGTGGGTGGATGAGCTCAGACCTGGGTCGGTACCTGGTGTAAACACATCCTTAACTTTGGCTGTGTTGGCCCTGCAGGTAGGTGTGAACTCCCTGCCAGGTAGACAGACTCACACCAGCTCTGCTCTAGCTGGGGTGCTAAAAATTGCGGAATGGACCTTGCAGCTCTTGTAGACACTCTGACTCCTGCCACCTGACCTGTAGCCTGAGCCTCAATGCCCACACTGTTATTCTGTGTGCGCTAGGTAGAGCCCGGGGAAGAGAGAGAACAGTGATGTGTCAGAGGAAGGTGCAAGAAACCAATAGCAGGCAGATGTGTGATGATCTCTCCCCCCATGAAGGTCTCATCCTGGTCTCTGATTGGTCGAGATTGGCTTAAATCCTGAAGCATGACCTTTAATAGCAACCGAGTCCTTCATCACTTGGGGATTTATCCATTACAGGCCTCGTGCCCTGTTCTGCTCTGTGGTCTAGTGAACCGAACCCTGGCCTAGCACGCCGGAGACCTGGCTTCTATTCTGTCCCTGCTGCTGGGTGACCTCCGTCAGATCACGGTCCCCATTCTGTGCCTCAGTTTCCCCTGCTGGAAAATGTGGTTAATGAGACTAATCTCCTTCATAAAGTGCGTTGAGGTTTGTTGATGATAAGAGCTAGGGGTGATTATTGTGCAGGCAAATCTTCTGTTGACCTGACTGTGTGTAAGGAGTGAAGATCTGACTCTGCAAAGCTCTGAAATTAGTGTGTAACTTTAAACCCATACTTAAATCCCACTGAAGTTAATAATATACCTTAAATGTAAGTGCTTTGCTGAATCAGGGCCAGCTTGAATAGGGAGCAATTAATCCGACTTTTTACCTGCCGTGGCATCATTTGAACACATCTTTTGCTTAGCCCCGGTTTTCACAATAGCATTCTGTCTTTTTCTGGCAAACTTCCCTTCTCTTTGGTTGTGATTGAGGCTACATGAAAAGGACGAGCCCATCTAATTCAGGCTGCAGCCCCTTTCCTGACAGCCTCTCACTCCAGGAACAGGAGCTGCCACCTGATTATCAGTTCCCATGCTGGGGATTCCCTGTGACTGTTTCAATTAGAAGAAATGAGGCCTCAGAGGAGAGCAGTGTGACTAACCCTGGTTAAAAAGGAGTCACTGGTATAATGGGGGGAAATCCTTACTTAAATTCCTCTCGGTGCTTTGGATTATTAAAACAAATTTAAAATTCCCATTATCTTGTCATCAACTCCACTGGTTGCTTTTTTCTCAGCTTGGTTGATGACTCTTGCTCAATTTCAAGTACCTGATTCTAGTCTGTTCCACTTTCTGCTTCTCATGGTGGGATTGGATCCAAAGTCCCCCGAAATCAGCAGGAAGGCTCCCCACCACAACTTCAATGAGCCATTTAGCACAATGCTCTTTAGAAGTTTTCCGTTGGTGAGAGGTATGTATGGGGGAAAGAATTAAGGGATCAGATAATAATGTGGGTCCAAACAAGGCAGAGGCATATTTAAATAATAATTTAACCAAAACACTTTTTGTTGGTTTTTTCATTAGTCTAAATTATTTCTGTTGTCAATCTTGTCAATTAAAAAAAGAAAACCAACCTGATTGTTGGGCCTAGACTACTGTCTCTGGAAACATCCCTTTTAATTAACTTCTGTTATTGCCACTCGTTTGAGAAAGAATGAGGTAGACAAGGAAATGACACCCACATATAGCACCCACTTGCAATGTCTACTTCATGCTACTATTTACAGGAGCATTTACAAGACCTAGTCCAGATCATGACCCCATTGTCCTAGGCAGTTGCTTAATTTGTAATGAAAGAGGTGGTGGGACTCAAGCCACATTTTTATTTTCCTAACTGACCCAGCAAGCCCAGACGTGCCAGGGCTATCAGCTGCCAAGCCTACAGGTGCTAGGGCTCAGCCTTAGCAAGACCGAACACAAATTAAGCAATGATACTAGCTGCTGTACAAACTTAAGTAGAGAAGACAGGCAAATGGTAGGAAGGGAAATAGAAGCAAAATGGCTTAAATCACAGCAGAGATGAAACTCAGCTGCCCTGAATCACAGGTCAGGGTCTGTCCACTTCTCATTGCCTTCTTTAACAGGCTAGCCCAGCAGTTCTCAGCCATTCTATCTAAATGAGAGTTGGTACCTTATCCTTAGTTTAAGTATTAATGCCCATCTTCTTCCCATTAAGGCTTTAAAGCTCTCTCCCCACCTGGTTTATGGTCATTTCACTGGGGTTTATTTTTCATCCTGTGCTTCATCCAATTATTAGACTCCATAAAAGCGAGAGAGACATCTACCTAACTATTTTTCCATCCAATTTTTTCATGGGTAAAACATAAATGTAAAGAAAATCATGCAAGGATTTATTCTTATTGATCATTTGTATCACAGAGTCATCTAGATCAGGGGCCCACTGTCCTAGGGACTAATGGAACTTTACATGCAGGTATTCCTGTGCCAAAAATCTCAGTCTAGAATTTAATTAGCTTTCCTTGGGTATCTAACTAACCATCCATAGCTCCCATAAAGGATAAGATCAGATCCTAACAAGGTGGAATGAATGGTTCCTTCTTAGCAGGAGCAAATAACAATAAAGAGGTGATTTTCTCCCATCGTACTTCACCTGACCATCACTCCATTCTTTGCTTTTCTTCTTGGTGGGCTTTTTTAAAAATTATTTTTAACTCAGCCAATATTTCATAATTATTTTATTAGAGAAATCAACTTTTTCCATGTGACCTTTTCCCTCTAGGGTCTGGTGAGTAAACCCTGCAAATTTATAAAAAAGCAAATAGCATTAAGTTTTCTGCTTAATCCTATATGGCTTTCACACAAGTGTGCCCTAAATGTGTTCTGATGAAGTAGCAAAACCTAAAAACAGATTCCCCCCACCCCCATTATGCTCTGAAGTTTTGCAAGAAGGAGCTGTGAAACCGACTAGATCCTTTAAACTCAGCTCTGAGAAAACTCCCCCTCTGTCTGCAAAATACCATCAAAGAAAAATCTTTCTAGCTCCAGCTACCCCACTGGAAATGCTCATCTCTGGTTTAGGAATAATTAAATTGGATTGTCAAATTATCCTATAATGATTATTTGTTTTCATTAGCTGATAGGAGCGTGTGTGTGTTGGGGGAAGGGGAAGCTCTGGGAAGTGAAAGTATGATCATTTCTGCTTTTCTGATTGAATCTATTGATTAGAATCTCTGTTCATTAACATCTTGATTAGCCAGGAACTGGGAAAGGCGGGGATCCACAGAAGAGACGGACAGACAGCTGTGGAAGCAAGAGATGGATTTATTTATTTTATTTTACTGGCAAGGGACAGCTGCACGAGGGCAGACAGTATGTCCCACGAGCAGGGGCTCCTGATTCCTTTCATCAGGAGGCACAAAAACCAAGCATGTATCCACTGTAGAAGAATCAGGGGCAGGCAAAGAAACAGAGGTGGGGTCGCGGAAATCTGACGAGTAAGGGACAGCTGCAGATTTCTGGATCTCTGTGAAGCCCTGGAATGAAAGGGGGGTTGAACAAGCATGAAACCAGCCACAAATTCTCATTCTCTCCATCTTATTTAAGGAAAGGCAAGTGGGAGGTGGTGGCTGGAAATGAGAGCTGTGGACATGTGTTTGCAGTTTGGGAAGATTGGAGCAGGGGAGGAGGCAGACAGAATTGCACCAGTTAGGAAGTAGCTGCCCCTGTCTCTTTAGACGAGTTGTGAGCATACTTGAAATGAATTGCCCGGATCTCTAATTGGGCGGCGGGGGGAGAGGGGATTAATCAGGGAGCTGGGGATCAGGTGAAAGGTTTGGATGGCAAGCAGGCTGATTTTACTGCTTACATATCTCACACACCAGCGTCTGGCTTCTCCCCCACCCCCTTCCCTGGGATGCAAAGTTCATCCCCTAGCATTTCGCCTGTGTTTTTATTCACGCTGTTCTCTAGTAACCTAATTTTGCTACTACAGAGGCAAAGAATAGAGGAGGGTTTCTCTGATCCCCCCCGCTTCGCCCTTACCTTCATAGGGAAAGAGGTTATTTCATTTTACAGAATTTCCTTCCGAAGTGGATCTAAAAGAAAACCCCCAATTTGCTAAAACTCCTTGGCTATTAATGCCTTTCTCGCACAGGAGAGATCTGAGAGTCAGATCAGAGGCTGCATTTAATGGTGCCATGTGTTTTCCTTAGGGGAATTTGTCCTGTAAAAATCTTCCCCCTCCCCGTTTCTTTCCGCATGACCCTCTATGCGATAAGTCCCCCCCACAGAAGGATCATGTTAATATCGCGGTGCATCCCGGAGTTAAAATCCCAGCCCGTTATTCTCAACCAGCTTTGCAGCGAGGATGGAAGCGCCTCGATTTTATTTTTCTGATCTCTCCAGAATCTTTCCTCTACTGAGCACAGACTCTTTCCAGGCCCTTTAAAGAGCCCGAGCAGCGTTTTGTTGGAGAAAACTCTCGTTTGGGGGGTGGAACAGACCCAAAGAGGTCCCAGGTTAGCAGAATAGCTTGTTTCCTGCACCGAAGCAAGGGGGAAAGTGTCTTGCATGCACAGGATTAGAGACGTTAACCCCAGAATGATCGAGAAGAGAAAACAAACCGTCTGTAGCTGATTTAGGGACAACGGCTGGCTGGAGCTGTATACAATCTCTTACACCGTCTGCATCTTGTTTTTCTGATGCAACTGGTAGGCTCGTGCCCCTTTGCAACCTGAACGTTACTTTTGCTTCCATCAAACCTTGAGTGACTGGCGGGGGAGGAGGGACAGTCTGGCTTCAACAATACCTTCCTGGGGAATCAGGGCTGTCCGCTGAGCAATTAAAGTTTTCCTAGTTCGTTTGAGCTTTTTTTTTTAAAGCGATCCGTGACTTAGACAAAATGTAAATGGACTCCCACTATTAAAGATGGAAATGACTCCGTGCCAACCATTTTTAAAACGTGTATTCGGTGCAATATCGTGTTGCAGATCAATATACAAGATGGAAATCAATGTGGGGGGGGGGAGGCTAAAGGGCTCTCACTAGCCAGTTAGACATTAAAAAGAAAAAATACAACCCATTCCTGACCCAGATTTACTTTCTGCAGTTCCCTACTGCTAAATTCTTGCCTAACCTTTAGTGTCCCCTTCCTTCAGCTCCCCACTGAAGCATAAGCCGCCTTCAGCCCCCCTGCCACAGGTAGAGGACCCCTCTCTCTTTAGCAGCCATCTGGTCTTTATGAAGGATCTAGTGTAGTCAACAATACAAAATGCCTATTGATCCTTTTAATGCAGCACTGATCTTTAAAAAGTCTGAACCAAGTTGATTTAAAAACTATTAACTCTCTCCCTGCAGTTTTAAAGCAAACCGGGCTCCCTATAAATGGCTAAAGAGAGGGGGCTCCCTATAAATGGCTAAATAAAAAGTTTGACGGTGCTGAAGATCTTTGGTGAAAACAGGAAGAAAATCCCCAGTGAACGCAGACTTTTTTGTCATCTCGGTCCTCGTTAATTTCATTCTCATCAAGGGATACTTTATTACAATATTCTATTGACCAGATTTAAACAGCACTAAAGAGCCATGGCGTCCAAATTAAAGCTTAACCCAATGTAAGTAGTATTCATTACGAAACATAAAATACTGTAAATGCAAAATGATTCATAGAGGGAGCTGATATTTCACCTCCTTGCTGTCAGGAACTTGATCCATAGCATGGCAAATATAGGAATGTAATTCAATTTCCTTCCTTGCTATTTCCTTTATCTGTAAGGTAAACTGCATTGGGGAATAGTCCAGGGAATAGTTTAAATAATGTTGATTACATTAAATCAAGTTAAATTCTCTTTTTTTTTTACTTACAGCCACTTTTATAGCCCTCTAAAGGTTAACAGCTTATCATATTTGTAAAAAATTTCCCCGACTTCAAGATAATTCACTCTGCTTTTTATTAGGGACTTTAAATGAGGAGGAAAGGACTTGTAGTAATTTTCTCCTTTTTTATTTTTGAATGTGTCATATTATAGTTAAATTTGGTCTGAATGAACAAGAGTAATTTTTCCCTCTTTGTACTGAGATCTTTTCTTGACTTATTTAGAAGTCTGTTTATGCAAAGTTAATATTTTCCTCTCAAATAGTAAAATGCGTCATCTTTATTTTTTATTACTTAAAATATTCATAGTGTGTTCATTGTATAGAGCCTGTATAGCTTAATCCTATAGAGATCTGAACAATCTATATATGTGTGTAAATATATATACATATGTGTAATTATTCAAATCTCTATTGAATCAGATCCACAGAATAGATGTGTAATTACAACCACTTTTTACATTTGTCAAATGATAAGATCTTACCAGTGATAATTAGATGGTGTTTCAAATTGTTCTTGTCTGCTAGTTTAATTCTTATATTTCACCTCCTGTAACTGCTGTGAAGTCTCATTGCAAAATGATTTGGACGGAGTCTGATCTCGTTTATACAAATGTAACTCCACTGATTTTACTTAAATGGACTCATAAAGGTGTGAATGAGATCAGAAATTCACCCACCCCCGAGGCTGCCTTTAATCTTGAGTCATGTTAATATTTGTTGAGCAGGTGAGAGTAAGTTTCTGAGTCTTTCACTGGCTAGCTAGTTTTTCACAGGACTCCTTGTCTATTTTTTCGTGTTTGTTTATTTGTATTTTGGGGGGCTGTCTCCTAATAACTTGGAGAATTTTGATATTTATTGGTAAACTTTTTATTATGAAATTTCTCCTGTTAAACAGTCCGATCCGTAGCCTTCCTAACTGTCAATTAACTACAAACTTGCCAAGTGATTTCACTGTGTCAGTTTGGATTTGTTTATTGACTGGGGCAGAGTTGTTAAAGGGAAAGTATATTGCAAAGGCTTCGACGCAGTTCCCAATGAGTTGGCATTTCTTGGAAGATTATTTAAACTGAGTAAATACAAATAACTCAACGAGCTTTGAAAAGCGCATATTATCTGAGAGACAGGGGAATTATTTTTTCCCCTGTTGAAAGTAACACGACATAATTTCAGTGTCCCTGTGTGCAGGTCCAGGGGCACTCACATAGGTGCATAGATGAAAGTATGTATCGATGGGGTGTGTGTGTGTGTGTGTGTGTGTGGCGATAGATAGATAGATAGATATCACAGACTACAATCCAATTATCACAGGACGTTTTAACTCCTTAGCTCACTGTCAGTTCGAAAATGTGAAGTGTTCCTGTTCATACATCCAGTCAGCTGATCTAGATGTGTATATAGACATGAATAATCGCATCTAATATATACACTGAACATTTTCAATAATGAACACACATACATGAAACATACCGTAAACTGCCTTTATTATAAAACAGGCCCTGCCCAGGTCTGCCAGCTTTCTTCCTTTGTACCTAAAATGTTAGATCTCAAATTATTGTGAGAATTTTATATTTTGGGGGATTGATTATTTCCCCCCTGAAACGGTGCTTTTTCATTCTTTTTAAAATCTATTCTTGCTTCGAAGGTTAAATTATATTTTCTTTTTATTTTAGCGTGCGCAGCCTATTTTTAACCATTATGAAATAAACTCCCTAAATACATTAAGGCTTTTGACACACACACACACCCCTCCTCTATAGAGGCTAAATCTGAAGAACAACAGAAGAAAGTTTGCCGGCATTTCATTAACAATGTTAAAGTTGTTAAACTGAAAAGCTCTAAAGAGGGAGAAATATTAAATCTATGTAATGCAATTTTCATTTTAAGGGGCCTAAATTGCATTAAACACAACTTCATTTCCTCGAAGTGAATTATAGCTGAGATAACTTCTGTATAGACATTGTAAAGAAGGGAGCCAGCCAAATTGTAAAACAAAAGTATTTTATGTCTTTTAATGTGCTAGGAAATGTATTTAAATATATTCAGTGAAGGGGCCAATGTTCCTGCCAAACAGCAAATTGATCAATAAAAAGCAATTAATCAACTAAATGGTGTTTTAAACTTTGTTCAGGAGAGCTAAAAACCAAATTGATGAGGCTCAGGCAAGTGCCTTTAAGTATTTGTGCAGGCGACACATACAAGTTTCACAGGAAGCGCTGGGAAACTCGGGAGTAAGGTACTATTTTATAATTAGGGTTTCCCTGGAATGTAGATTATGTCTTTATAGTAAAGACAATTGATTGATATCTTTGAAGTTATTTGAGACAGAAGACAAATTTCTAGTCGCAGTATTTCAGTATATTTTAAAGTGTCCCCGAAATTTTAAATTTAATTTACCCTTTTACACTTAAAGATTAGACAGGCAAATAGCTATTTAAACGTCTGGTTCTGGAGAATTAGAGAGCGTTTCTTTCTTTTCATACACTCAGAAATGCCATTTCAAGTGATTAAAACAATTAGTAAAGAAAATTAATATTAAATTAATAAAATATTATCTGGACGTCTAATATGTCTCTTTTTGACAAGGAGTAAAGTTAGTAACCTCATGATGGCATCCAAAACAAATCCTCTTTTTAGGCCATTTTATCTTGGGCTGAAATAAGGATGTTGGGGAGAGGGGGAAATGCTAGTGGCTAATCGTTTCCTCTTTGAAAAATATGCCTTTCTGATAGATGACTCACAGCTTTTTCTGCATTACTCCGCTTTTGGATTCTGAGATCAAACATGAGCCTGATACAATTATTGTAAACTGAAATCTAAGCTTGCTTCTCCCTCTGAATAAATAATGCCCCTTCTAAAACCAGTGAGGATAAACTGAAGCCATTTGACACCTCTATCTTGCCTGCGCCCCCAAATAACTTAAAAACTCCCCCAAACTGCCGTGATTTTTCAGTAGGAAACGTGCACGGGTTTTGTCTGCCGCAATAAAGCCTTTATGTGTGACTGTTTGGAGAAGAAAGGAGCTTTATCCCAGTGCAGACACAACAAAAATATATTTAGCGTTCCTGTCTGGAAGCTTTGCCTGAGCAAAATGATTTTGAAGAGAGAGACCCTGTCTTTGCTGCTTCACTCGGAACCCTTTGGGATCGAGGTGGTGCCTCTGATTTTTGACTATGCTGTGAATATGTCCCCCTGCACACCAATACATCCCCTCTCGCTCCCTTCAGCACCTGTATTTTGGACAGCTCCTCCAGGAGCTAGGCTTGATCCGTGGTCTTTAAGGGGCAGATGTTTAAAGGTAGTAATCAAAGCTGCCGTCTCCTTTCCCAACTCAGCCCCCTCCCTGTCCAAACGGGATCAGATCTCTCGGAAGGATCGGCGTATCGATTGACTCCACGGAGCCTGCTTCGCTTTGCAGCTAGACACAAAGTGCAGCTGGGGGGGCAGGGAGGGAGCCAAACTCCAGTCCGTCCTAATGAAACAATTAACTTGGAAAGCCACAGACCGCTGTGGGGATTTTGCCTCTCTGGCTCAGTGGGTGATTCTGGGGGGAGTCGCTGGAGCATTTGTATGCCGCCCTGTGCGCTCGGTGTGAACGTGTTACCGGTGCGCCGTGCGCAATTCGAATCGCCCAGTGTCTACAGCAGGGGACCCCCACCCCAGGCGGCTGGAGGGACAGCGGGTAGCCAGAATCCCGCCTCGGGTGGCAAATATATGGATGCAGAGACGCTGTTGCCGGGCCGCGGAACCTCGCCTTCTGGGATCTGGCCGGGGGGAGAGATCGGGTTCAGGTTACCGGGCGCAGGGTGATGTAAACGGCTTTGAGCCTCTCCCTTGACCTCGGCCAAGAGGAGGCATTAAAGTAGCTGCCCTGAAGCCCCTTCCCACAGCAGCAAGGCCAGCGGAAGAGGTCTGCATTTCCCAGAGATCTAGCTCGTCCATTTCAAGGCCCCCGCCCTCCGCTTCTCTGTTCACACTGACCCCCAAGGAACACCTGCCTCCCCAGGGGCGCGCCTGCGGCTTGTTTGATTTATGTTTACACAGAGCGATGAGCCCCTATTTTTAAACCAGTTGCCTAAAATGGGTGGAAAGGGACACTCCGGCCTGTTGTGCGGGTGGTTAAAATTCAGGGCGGTTTTAACCCGTAGCCCTGCTGAGATTTGTGCGTGTGTGGACACACACACTCGTGGAGTGCGCCCTAAATCCCCCCAACTCTTAATTAAACAACCAGGCTCCCCAATCTCTCTCTCATTAATCTCTCTCTTTTTTTTACCCTGCCTTGTTAGATTGCTGCCTGCCGCATTGATTGCTCTCCTGATGTCTCTGTAGGGAAAAGAGGGTAAATATTCCGAAATGCTCCAGGGAACTTAGTGGTGGGAGTTTTCCGGGGTCACCAGACCCAGAAAGAGAAATGGACGCAGCAGCCTGTGTTAGTGGTGGAAATCCTGTCCTCCCTTGCAAGTGGGGCTTTGAGGAAACAGAGCCATGAAGTTATTTCTCTGCATCCCTTGTGTTTGCAGCCTGCCCCCTCCCTTTGCTCACCTCTGCAGTTATTAAGCTGCCTATTTGAATACACTTACCGAGATCAGACAGCAGGATAAATCTATTCCCATCTCACTAGGGTTAGCTCCATTCACAAAAAAGGGCGAACATATCCCCCCAGTTAACCTATATCGGGGCGGGGGGCTACCGGAGGGGTTTTACTTAATGCAAGAGCAAGGGAATATTTTTATAATTGCTGCAGCTGAAATGACGGTGGGGGGGAAGGGGGGAAAGTAATTGTTTGCAACATCTGCCTTTTTCCAGAGCGCAGATACAAAATGTTTGGGTATTCGCAGGCTGTTAATACTGTGCATAAAGCAGGGTATTGCGGCGGGGGGCGGGGGGGAACCTCATTGGTTTGAATTGTCCTGAGCTATTCGTGGTCGGACAAGGGTGATTTCAAACCAGAGGAGTCGAGTTGACCCCACCTTTCAGCGAGTGTCGTCCTGTGAAGTTTGGACGGCTCTCCTGGCTGGACTCGTCACACTTTTTTCATCTAACCTATAAGAAAGGCAGAGAGATGGAGTTACATACTTAGATTTGTGGGTATTAGCTACAGATTTTCGTGTATAGGAGAGAAATCACAAAAACATAGGAACTTGCCTTTGCAACGTCTGCGCTAGTTAGATGTACCTAGATTTTTAAAAACTGATCTGCGAAAGCTAAGCGCAATATAAAAGCACGAGAATATACAGTGGTGTGGCTTTATACAGCGGAAGATCCTAGGTTTCCACATAGATTCTCTGGATTTGTATAGCTCAAGCTGTATTTATATCCAGATTCTATATTTGTGACCCCATGCACAAGAGAGAGACAGTACAAAAATAGAGAGGAAAGACAGGGATTTCATGAAGTCCACTAGGGACTTCGCCTATTGAAAGGCGCTCAGATGCCACGATGATGTGCGGCCGTGTA
Source organism: Pelusios castaneus (assembly GCA_007922175.1). Lineage (NCBI taxonomy): Eukaryota > Metazoa > Chordata > Testudines > Pelomedusidae > Pelusios > Pelusios castaneus. Next base: position 2,848,114 of record ML685905.1, read on the forward strand.
AGCTAGGCAGAGAGGGTGTATTTATTTAGATGGCTAGATATCAGATGGATACAGTTATGGGGGGCATTAAATATACACGCTAACCCTGAGCCACAAAGTATTGCGACAAATTGCAAAGCCAACCTCATTCTAGATCCCCCCAAATCCTTTTCCGCTCTGCCAGACTCGAAGCCGGGCCCGATCGGGTTAAATCAGGTTGGGAACTGACTGCACATCTGTCAGATTTTAGGCTGGGTGACGTGTGAGAAGCAGGAAAGCGGAGTGTTTGCTAGTGAAATCGATGAGAGTAGCTCTGGGCTGGAGCAGGGCAGTTTTCTCTGGAGGGAGGGAGGGAGAGAGATCTGTGTGTGTGTGGCTGTGAGTGTGTGGAGGAGACACAAAGAGGATGGGGCTTTTTGAGCTGCACCTATTAAAACACACCCGGAGAAGGATCTGATCCTTCCTCCCCCCCCAAAGACAGACAGAATCTAATTGCTGGAGCCTGCTGCACTTTGCTGGCGAATCTCGGGGACTACCCTAAAAGGGCTGGTGTCCAACCCCAGTCACCAGAGGAGAAGATCTTCCATCTCCAAAATCTCAGAAGCAGGACGGCCTCTGAAGAAAGCTCCAGGAAAGGGGGTGTGGGGAGGGAAGTCTGAAACTTGCTGCACATCTTCATTTCATTATTGTTATCGTGTTTTTATTGGTGTGTTTGTTTATTTATTTATTTTTACACCCACCTCCTCCCCAAATGCCTAGGAAAAGCTACAACCAGCACTAGGTAAGCCAGGTTCCTCATGAACTTTCTTGCTTTGCTTGGGGTTTAAAGGGGGGGGGGACATCTCTCTCTCCGCGCTTCACCTCTTTCCCCAAATTCCCCCAGCCTTGGGTTAGAATGTGTCCCCTCTCTGATCAGTTTGAAGGGGGCTTGTTCATGGGCTGGGGAGAAATAATGAGCCCCTGTCTTCCTGGGGGTGCAGCAGAGTCCAGGGCACCTTAGATTTCTTGACCCTGGAGACAAGCTCTGGTTGCTGAATATACAGCACTTGCCCCTTTGCTGGTACTCCTGTCCCCACTGATCTAGGCAGAGAGGCTTCCTTAGACCCCTAGAAATCCAGCTAGCCCTTCCCCACACTCAAGAAGCACAAGATTAATGAGCCGCAAAGTGGATAAAGAGAGGATGCACTAGCCCGGAGTCATGAATGTCCAGCTGGGTTTGGAGAACGCCGGGGACATGTCCAGCCAGGAGCAGGAGCTGCTGCATGGCCAAGGCAGAGCCTTACACTCCGCTCTCCCCAGACCTTCTCTGATGGCCTCGGTGCTGGACGGTAGTGAGTATCACAGGGCCGAGCACCCCCTGGCCACCTCTTTGCATCCTGGACTTGGCTTCGGTGGGGATTCGCCCACCGGGGCCACCAACAGCTACACCACCTTGACCCCCCTGCAGCCACTCCATGAGAAGTTTCACCACCACCACCACCACCAGTGCTTGCCGGTGGGCAACGTGATCGGGACCTTCACCCTGATGAGGGAGGAAAGGGGCCTGGGCTCCAGCAGTAACTTTTACAACCCTTACCACAAGGATCTTGGCATGGGACAGAGTCTGTCGGCCCTGCCCAGCCCAAACCTGACCTCCATGCACAGCTACAGCCACTCCACTGGACACTTGGGCAACGAAAAGATGGTAGCAACCAACAGCTTCGAAGCTCACCCAGCCATGTTCGGCAGGATCGACCAGCACTTTTCCAGGGAGATGTCCCCCTCCCAGAACCCCACCATGGGCTCCCCCAACGCCATGGGTCAGCACCATTATGGCCATGCCCGCTCGGATGTGAACTCCAGACCCAACCAGCCCATCTCCACCCAAACCACCGTCCTCTCCAGCCAGTTGGAGGAGATCAACACCAAAGAAGTGGCCCAGCGGATCATTGCAGAACTCAAGAGATACAGCATCCCCCAGGCCATCTTTGCCGAGAGGGTGTTGTGCAGGTCTCAAGGCACCTTGTCAGACCTCCTCAGGAATCCTAAACCCTGGAGCAAGCTCAAGTCGGGGAGGGAGACTTTCAAAAGGATGTGGCGATGGCTACAGGAACCCGAGTTTCAGAGAATGGCAGCTTTAAGGTTAGAAGGTAAGATATTTTTTACACGCATGATCAGGAACTGAGCCTGGAACAATACAGGGATATACGGCACAGGCCGCTTGATTTCCAAAAAGAGAGAGCAAAGGTCTCCCGCTCCGTGACTCTGCTCATCTCTTTTGCAAATGCTCAGGCCTGAATAAAACAGCAGTGCGTGAATAATTGCACCCAGAGCCTTTATTGCTTGGTAATACGAATTGTAGCTATTGATTAGAATTTGCAATGTACACACACATACAAAACATATTATGGGGTGGAGGGAGGGATGACAGGGTTGCAAAGGAATCTCCAGATCTGTTCTCTCTCCAGCATTCCCCTGTATTGTTTCGGGATGGTTTCAACATACACACAAGAGGCTTCATTTCCCCCCCTCCATTCACCACCTGTCTTTTATGCTGTTAAAACCATTTTGTCACCCCCAGCCCCCCACCCCATAGCCCATTGCTGTCATGGTTTAACTGAACATATTAGCCTCATATTCAATACGGAGACCTTGTTGTCTGTGGCTGTGTACAATCTCCTATGGCGTGGATGCCTGAATCATAGCTTATGGGAGTCAATGGGAGTCCGTCTATTGACTTCCGAGAGCTTTGGATGGGGTCCTATGTACTGGGCAGATAACATTGAGGAAATGTATGTTCCTGTGGGGTTGTTATTGCTGTATGGCTCGTAGGAGGAAGCTGTAGGGGAAAACATCCACAAATGGGGGAATCTACAATCTGCCCCTTGCAATTGAAGGTAGGAGATGGCTTTTTCTATTGATCAAAAACCCAAGGGTTCTCTAAAGAGAGGGCCAGAATTTTAGTTGGTACCAATCAGTATAGCTCCCACTGACTTCAGTGGAACAATCCTGATTTACACCAGCACCCTGGTTAGGCAAGCCAGACCTAGTCAGCGAGGAAACAAAAAGATTTCCAGGCCATATCAGACCCAAGATCCATCTCCCCTAGTATCTGTCTCCAATTGAGGTCGTCCCCAGATGCATCAGAGAGAAGTGTAAGAAATCCTACAGTGATGGGGCAACCTGGTGCAGAGGCTTCTCCTGCTAATAGTTTAGAGCTTGATTTTAACTCCTGAAGCAAACAGAAGACTCTTAAGTATGGGCTTATCTTTAAGCATGTGCTTAAGTCCCATTAAAATGAATAAAACATAAAAATATCCTTTTTGAGGGATAGATCTTGCTGAATTGAGGCCCAGTAGAGGATTTGATCCTTATTATCCAAAGTTAGGTTTCCTAAATCCATATTGAGCTACCCAAATAATTGGCCTGATCTCTCCTCCCCGCCCCCCCCCCCCCCCCCCCCATTGGTGAGCACTGACTTCCATTGGAGCCGTTGAATGATTAGCACTTCTGAAAACAAGGTTACTTATTTAGTGGCCTAAATATGGATTCTTGGGGGGTTCCCTTTGGGCCTTCATTTTGAAAAATCTTGGCCCAAATGTGTCTCAATGGCCAAGAACTCTTCATTTCATCACTGCAGTTCAGCTAGTTTGCATGACCAGAATGCTGCTGCTCCCCACCCCCATTCCCCCTTCATGTTTGCGCTGTTCTCCCATCATCTTCAGAAGGGATGGTGCTGTGGAAAAGGGGGCCTGGAGAGTTAAATGAGAAAACCAATACAAGGAAGCATTTCATGCTCTTGGCCTGGTCCCGATCGCTCCTTTCCTCCCGGGGAGCCAGTGAGTTGTTATTTTGGGTGTATGTATATTAAAGGCCATGTGACAACAGCCAGAGGTGGCCTTTGGCTATTGGGGGCCCTAGGCGAAGGCCCCTTGTGGGGCCCCCCATAGGCCCACAAGGCCCACTATAGGCCTGCAGGGCCCCCTCTGTGACCCTGCCTGCCCCATCACTCTGGCCCCAGCTCCTCCCACACGGCTCTGGGCCCTTGGGCCAGCTTCTCCTCCTGCTGTGGACCAAGGCAGCCGTGACTTTTGGGGTAGGCGATGGGGCCCCTTGCAGCTCGGGGCCCTAGGCATGCGCCTGCTTCGCCTACCCCAAAAGCTGCCTCTGACAACAGCCCTGGCCGCATCATATGACACAGCAGAGCCCTGCAATATTAGCCTTGCTTAGCTCCTTAGCAGGGAAAGATCCTGTAGGGAGGCTTAAGGCTCCAGGGGGGTAGTGGAAACAAAAGGGGGATGTATGTGGCTGGTGGTGATGATATTTAGACACCCAAGGTACCCCCCACCCACTGAGTTTTATTGAAATATCTTAGCTGGAGAAGGCCTGTGCTCTAGGAAATGTCAGGAAGGTCAGGGACTGAGCCATGACATGAAATTCCCTGGTGGCTACAGAGAGCTTTGGGTCAGGCTCTTAGTTGTTTTCCAAGGTTTTTCTCTCCAGTGGCAGGCTGAACTTTTTATCCTCTGGGCTCTCTCATTTAGGGAGAATGGACAACAGGGGTGAAAATTCGGGACAGGGGGTGAAGAGGAAGAGGTGCCTGTAGGAAAAAGCTCTGAATATCAGGACTGTGCATATAAAATTGGGACATTAGTTCACCCTGCTCTCCTTTGACCTTTTCAGTGTGTGAGACATTTACCCTCCAAGCAGCTTTTCTCCCTAGTAGGACTGATGGGAAAGCAGAGAGCTTCCAAGAGGGTTGGAGGGGCAGGGAAGTTTCTAGAAAGCCGGTCCCTGGATTATCCTGGCAGGGCTGAATTTGTCCCTCTGTAATGTTGTGACTGTGTCCCTCCAGGCCTGTGTTGCGTGAGCCCAGCCTGCTGACGGCCCTCGTCTGCATGCGGACAGCCATGGTTGCTGGGGAAGAATTGGGAATAACCACTTAGAGCCAGAGAGTTAGCGCTGGGCTGGCCTTGGAAGATTTGACTGGGCTAAGAGTAGCTGAAATCCTAATAGTTGGCCTGAAACTTCCTGCCTCATCAGGTGGAGGGGTTGTTTTGGGGATACAAACCTCAGGTTTGCAATTCCTACGCTCCCTGGACTTGCATATTTGAACCCCAGTAGGTTCGGTTTGGTTCGTCTTCAGCCATCTGGGATAGATAAATGGAGTTCGGTGGAGCTGGCCACCCTGGTGTCCTTCAGATGAGACCCAGAGAAACCCAGGTCTGACCTGCATGGGTGAGAAAACTCCCAGGAGGAGGGGAATTACCCATGCAGACTTTAAGCCCATTAGATCATCTAGCCAGACCACCTGGAACACAGCTGAGCTCTGACATCTCTTCCAGAAAAGCACCCAGTCTCGATCGACAAATGTCAAGAGATGGGGAATGCACCATTTGCCCTGGCTGTTTATGCCAATGGTTTGTCATCCGGGCTGCTAATAATGGGAGTCTCAGTTTGAGCTGGAATTTCTCTGGCTCTAGCTTCCAGCCCTTTGGGTCTCATGCTGCCTTTCTTTGCTAGACTAACAAACCCTTCGGTCTCTGCCATTTTCTTCCCAGGAAGGTCCCGATACTCTGTGATCAAGTCACCTCTCATGTTTCTTTCTCATAAGATCAGCAGACTGAGCTCCGTCAGAGTATGTCTACACTGCAAAAAAATAAACCCCGAACCCACAGCAGTGAGTCTTGGAGTCCGGGTCAACTGGGCATGGGAGATTCATGCTGCAGGACCAAAAACACCAGTGCAGACGTTCCCACTTGGGCTGGAGCCTGAGCTCCAAGACCCTCCCCTTGGTTGGGGGTTCAGGCCCTGAGTGGGAATGTCCGCACTGCAATTTTTAGCCCTGTAGCACAGGCCCCAATGAGTCCAACTCAACTGTCCTGGACTCTGAGAATCAATGCTGTTCTTGCCACAGCATCACACTGGGAGCTTGTGTCGAAGCATTTGTCTCCTATGATCCCTAAATCCTTTTCAGTCTCTTCTTTTCAGGAGTCAGTCCTCCTGTCTGCAGCCATGGCCTGCTGTCTGTGAGTTCAGTTCCCTCCGCTGCTGTTCGGTGTCCTGCAGGCTAGATAGTTGTTTCCACTCCAGGTGGCTGCAGTCCAGGGATCTGTTATGTTATTTTTCATTATGCAGTGGCATCTAGGAGCCCTAGTCATGGACCAGGTCCCCACAGTGGCAGGTGCTGTACAAACACAGAACGAAGAGCGGAACCTTGCCCTGATCAATCTCCCTCTCCTTAGACAAAGCACCTGTTGATTCCACTGGGTAAGAGCCACCCATGATGAGCTCTTATATGTTGGGTGCCAAGTTTGTGCCAGCCCAGAGAACGTGGGAGACAGAAAGGACCTGGGTGCCTCCTATATCTGGGCCATTTAGTATTGTGATGCCAATTTCCCCAAATCTCTTCCTCTTCCCCTCCTGCGGTGATCCCTAAAGTGGCAACAGGCCCCAAAAACAAGGTGCAGAGCTGACACCAGCCTTATGGCCAGTAGAAACAGTGGCACATCCCATGATTTGGAGTCCAAGAGGGCCCGGGCTCAGAACGCATTTGTATCCCGAAGCCCTGCATGATGGTGACCCTAAACAAAAGCAGAGATTTCTTGCCCTGGTGTGTGGCCATGCACCTTCCACTGCTGCCAGTTTTGAAGATGTCCCAGGCCTTGGGCTTGGAAGGATTGTGCCCTTATTCAACAGTGCGCCCTCATAACACAGGAAGACTCGCTCCCATCAATCCCGCTGTGACCTGATGCTTGGAGCACTCACATCATTACCAGTGGGAAGTGAGCAGGCTTGGTAGTTGCCAGGAGAAATTCCGATACTTGGACTAGGAGGCAATCCATTTTCAGGAGGAGGCAAAACTCCCAACCTGTGGATGGTGGGAGGGTTCTGTTCGATGAGGAAGAAGGGGGAACTCAACATCAGGGGGAGTTACTTTTTGCCAAGAAAAGCCAGGCTCGCTGAGGGTAATGGCAAAATCTTGACTTGCAAAATTGGGGACAACATGTTCAGGTAGCGCAGGGTTTGCACGAGGATTTTTGTGCAGTGTAAGTTGGAAATTTTGCACAGATCTGATCACACTGTGTTGTACAGTGACAGGTACCCCAGGGTGTGTGCGTGGGTGTGGATGAACTCACCCTGGTGGAATAGAAACATTGTCATGGCATTTTAAAACCAAACAAAAACTGAATGGAAAAAATGAGTGATTTTAGGCACAAGCAGCTGGCCCCAGGAGCTCGCGATGCAGGACTGGGTTTCTAGGTGTGGCCACAATACACATAATAAATAATAGGTGCCTTGGTTTTCAGATGCCCATTGAGACCTGATTTTCGGAGGGCGGGAACTCAGATGAATCTGGAGATCAGACCCCTGTAAGGTTTCGCAGGGTGGGTTTCTAAGATCATTAATCCCTTTTGCAAAAAACTGGGCCTTATGCACGTCACTTTTAGTACCTATAACTGTTGCCCTGGCAGAGAAAGTCTTTTTTGTTTGCTTGTTTGTTTAATTGATTTCCCTTGAAATGAGCCTCTCTTTAACATATATAATTCCTACTGATTTGAAACTAAGTCCCTTTAAAGCTACATGGCAGATATGCAGGGTCCAATCCTGCTGTCACTGACATCAGTGAACTGTGTTGTGCTATTGACTACAATGGGAGCCATATCAAGATCCAGCGCTCTGACTCCTGAGAGCAGCTTTTGCTGACTCCACTGTGATTGCTGGCAGGAATCAAGATTGCTACCGATTCTTGCAATTTTATCGCAATGCTGTGGTTTTTCTTAAAGCCACAGCTCCTGGAGTCTGGTGATGATGTAAGACTCTTGCATTGCGGCTTATTTAATTTTTTTTTCTAATCTTTGGATTTATAGAGAAAAGCTTGCAGAAGTGACTCTTAAAGACTCCAGGAGGAGATGGCAAATAAAGACAACCCGGGATTTATTTTAGTTAAACTTCCATGCCTTTTCCCAATCTCCTGATTCTTTGGGGAGGGCATTAACTCATGTTGTTGCACTAATTGCACTAATTAACTAATTGTTGCACTAATTGCACTAATTGTGGTTGGCAATCCTGATGCCCTATAAACAAATAGATTTCATGAAACAATGGGAAAATTACAACTGGGCATCAGCTGAGATCTTTTTAATTTGAGGGCCCAACGATGCATCACTGAAATCAATGTGGCTTTTGCCATTGACTCTAGCAAGTGTAGGATCAACCCCTTTTAGGTTAAATTTAAAATCTAACTTGCGGCACTGTCTCTGAAAGCATCTATCCCCTTTTCAAAACTGAGGGTGGTCTGTAATATAGCTCCTAGGAGGACAGCGCTTGTTAGGAAAAATACAGTAATGCTTACAGACCACTGCTCTGCCTGAAGAATACTTAATAAAACGTCAGCCCACACTGGACCTTAATATGCAGTTTGACCTTCTATCTCCAGCTTCCTTCAATAAATGTGCTTTGGATTTACAAACAATGTGCAAGGGTGACAATGCCCTGCCTGAGCCTCTGGAACGCAGACCTGACTGGCACCTGGAGGTTGGGACTGGGCTGTCTTTTTGTGGCCATGTTTGTGCAGCACCTAGCACATGGGGGGCTGGTGTCCAGTGGTCAGAGTGCTGAACTGGGGTTCGGGAGGTCGGGACCCTGCCACTGATCCTGAGCAAGTCGTTTCCCCATTCCATGCCTCAGTTTCCCCCTATCCTTTTTCTTGTAACTTTAGATTTTAAGCTCTTTGGGGCAGGGACTGTCTCTCACCTTACAGTGGCATCCCATACTGGATTGGGAACGATGCATGCGACTGTATCACATCTCTAGCTATGTCTATGCTTTGAGCTGGGTGTGTGATTCCCAGCCTGCAAAGATACGCCTGCTCTACCTCTGAATTAATTCTCCGCCCTGGGTGCCAATTCAGTTTAATGCTCCTGTGGGCTTTGGTCTAATTCTGGTTATGGGGATTAATGTGAGGAGAGTTTGTGGCCTGGGATATACTGGAGGTCAGAGGGGTTGTTCTCTGGGTGGCCTTCAACTCCGTGACTCTAAAAACGATACAGCTCAGACCAGTTGCCATATAAATAAGAGTCCTGCAGAGAGTTTGATTTTATTTTTCTTATGACCTGTCAAAACAAATCCTGCACCAGACTTAAAGCTCAAATCTAACTGAACCACATGCTCCCAGCGACCAGCCCATAACTGGTAACACTTGATCACCCCAAAGCATCATAATATTTAGCACTTTTCATCCAGGGCTAGGTATCAACAAATAGGGAAACCAAAGCACAGAGTGAGGATATGGTCAAGATGGCAGGTCAATAGCAGAGTTAGGAATGGAACCCAAGAGTCCTGATTCCCAGGACTCTAACTACTGGACAGCGCTGCCTCACAAAGCTATTCAGTAACTACCGTAACTGTGCTTTACAGGCATTAATATATCCTCTCTGCCCCTCCTGGATGGCAGGGCACACTGTGTGATTGGCTCAGCGGCCTTTCAATCAACAAATGTTTCCTCCTGTAGGGGTTCAGGTGGGATTTTTCTGGGACCTGGCCATTTTCCCCAGCGCAAAGGGAGGGGTTGAAAAGCACCATTGTCCTGACTCAGTAGTGTTTGCCCTCGCAATGCACTAGTGATTTCACAAGGTCCAGGGCTCGAATACCTGAGTCCTAATTTTGGAGATCCTGTTGGGGACCTGGAGAGAACAATCATGTAATACGGCATATGGAGGGGAAAATGTGTCTCCCCCCCCCCCGCCTGGCCGTTGGTTAGCTCTGTCACACCTGCACTGGTGTGGTATCTGCCCCACAAGCCAGGCTGTGTAGAAGAGCCCCTACCCAGCACCTTATTTCTGTTAATCAGACGCTGAGTGGCTGAGGGATCCACACACAGAGCATCGCATGGCAGGGCTGAGACCCGGCACAATTAAAGAACTTAACATGCTCTGCTTTGTGCTGCAGGGCAGTTGAATACTGATAATCGTCCATAGCAGGCCATTATTATTTATATTGGCCCACTGGGCACAGACACAGAGTGAGAGACAGTCTCTGCTCCACAGAGCTTAGATAAGATGGACGGAGGTGGGAGGTGAAGGTGAGGCGCAGAGCAGGGCCAGCCCAGGTCCAAAGTCACTCCACAAGTCTCTGGCAGGGCAAGGAATAGAATCCAGGCCTGCTGAGTCCCAGCGGGGTGTCTTAGCCTTTAGATCCGAAGGGTGAGTACAAATGTCGGCATGAAACTGGCAAATGTAAGACGGTTGCAATGCTATGAGCTTGGCTGGGAAGTGGGGAGAGGTGGCTGTTTTTTGGGGGGTTTGCATTAGGAGATGTATTCAGGGCATAGCCGGCCCGCCCCTTCTCTACGTATCCACCCTGGAGCCTCCTGGCTCGTCCCTTTCCGTGAAGAAATCCAGGCACCTGTGGGAGTCAGGCTGCCCATTCCAACCAACTCTGCTTCTCCCGACCTCTGCCGCAGTCAGGTGCGTCACATTCCCTTTGCAGAATCCACTCAGGTACGTGAGCCACAGACGAAACACTGTGACTGGGCCCTGCTGCTGCAGAGGAATTGAAGAATGAGGCTGGGAATGGAGCGCCCGGCCTCAGTGCATACTGCTAGCAACAGCAGCAGCTGCAACCAGGATGAACAGAACAGGCTGGAAAACAGCCTAGCTGCCCCTTGTGTAACTGCTTTGAGGGGACCTCCCCATCACGCCCATCCTGCTGGAGCCCCCTTCAGGGCTCCAAGTCCGGTCTCCACAGCCTACTCATCAAGGACCCAAAGCTCTTGCCCTCCGATGGCTGCCTTGCATGAAATGAGTTGTAGGGTCTCAGCCCACCTGACCAGAGAGGTAAAATCCAGCACCCTGATGAGCTCCAGAGGCAAAGGACCCAAAACAGCTGAACTGAAATGAAAACCTTGGAGGGGAGGGAATCTTTATTTCAAGGCAACTCAAAATGGCCAGTGGAATTTATTTATTTTTTGAGTCATAAAACAAATTGGTTAGAATCTAATAGGATTATTGGGGGGGGGCGGTGTTTTGGTTTGGCTCCTGAACCAAGAAATCCAACAGCCACTTAGCATTATTTTGAAGCACTGCGGATATTCTCAGATACAGTTCTTCAGAGCTGGAGGAGCATCTGAATGCTGCCTGGTAGTCAATCAGAAGAACTGTGGCACTGGAAGCTGTGTTTTTCTGGTCCTCCTTCAGACCTCCACAGAGAGAAGACAGTATCACAGTTGTCCTCCTTTGTCCTGGATCAGGGGTTCTCAAACTGGGGACCATGACCCCTTGGGGGGAGCACACAGTTATTATGAGGGGGGGTTGCAAGTTGTTAGCTCCTGCACATGCCAGTAAGGGTAGCATGGCATAGGGAGTGTCATTACTTTTGCGGGCACAGAGGGGGTCATTCTGAGCCTGAAATATTTTCAAAGAGTGTCCCAGCTAAAAAAAAAAGTTTGAGAAGCCCTGTCCATGAGGCTCCTGTGAGCACAGGATCTTGTAGCAAGAGTCTTTCCAAGCATCCGTTAAGGAAGTCATTTGCAGTAAGAAAGGATCAGCACCCCCATTTTACAGATGGGAAAACTGAGGCTCAGAGCGGCATGGGGATTTGCTTGAAGTGAAACAGGATGTCAGTGGCAGAACGGGAAACCCATACAGGAGCAGGGGATGAGACTGGAATCCTGAGCTCTGTTCCCAGGTGCATCTGTTACTTTGGTGAACTCCACTTTCCCCAGCTGCAAAATGGGACAAAAGATACTGGCTTTCCTGTGAGGGCACTTTGAGAAACTTACTGGAAAGGAGCTGCTATTTGCGGTATTATAAACACATCCCTTTCCTGGAGCTGAGAATAGAACCCAGGTGTCCTGACTCCCAGACCCCGCCTGCTTTACCATCAAAAATTAAAAGTAGACATACATGTTGCCATGTAGTCAATTTCTCCATCTATCTCCTGTTTTAATTAGGACATGTGCTGCGACACAGAACAACTGGCTAGGGTAAAATCTCTGGGGGTGGGGAAGCTGCCACCTTGGGAGAGGGAAGTCAGACAGCTGGGACTGCACTTTACAAGTGAGAAAATATTGGATGATGTGACAGCCGCTCCTCTTAGACTCTGTGCAAATTCCAGCTGCAATCCAGGAGCCGCGCTTCAGGGAGCTGAGTAATTAGCGAGGGGAGAGCTGGTCCAGTTTAGACAGGCAGTTAGAGGCAGGATGTTGGATGGGTGGAAACAGACAATCAAAAGTGGAAGGGTGGTGCTGTGGGCTGGGATTTAGGAGATGTCCCAGATAGGATCAAGTCCCTCTTCTGCCACAAACTTCCTAACCCTGTGCAGGTTGCTAAGAGTATCTCTACATTGCAATTGAAACCAGTGGCCGGCTGACTCGGGCTTGAGTTTAATGGAGGTGTAGGCATACACTAAAAGGTCTACATGGCAAACACACGTAAATCATGGCAATAAGTCTCAGCGCTGGTATCTACAGATTCGCAGGGGCACTAAAAATAGCTGTGTGGATGTTGCTACTCAGGCTGGAGTTTGGGCTCTGAAACCCAGCTAGGGTGACAGGCATTCTTGGTATGTCTACGCTACACTGGAAATCTGTGTCTTTAGACCTCGGATGGTGGACTCAGTGTTGCAAATCCTGCATTTGAGCCTCTGCGCTGCATTCGAAACCTGGGCGTGCAGCTGCTGGACCCAGGCTCCATACTGTCCTGCACACGCCTAACTCGGGTCTGTGGCTCAAGTTGCGTCCACACTGCAAAATGACAGGGCTTGGACCCGAGTGTCAAGGGGACTCGGGCTCAAACCCACCTGAAGATGGGCCCTATGCTCCAAGTCCTGAGGGCTTGCTGACCCAAGTCAGACTGATTTGTGTGTCAAAGGATGGGGGTTTGGGGCTCAAACCTGAGCCTGAGTCACATTTACAATGCAGTGTAGACATGCCTAGATCTAGATCCTGAAAGGTATTTAAAGGCCTAATTCTCACTGATTTCAGGGGAATTACGTGACTACATACCTCTGCAGATCAGGGCTTTAGTCTCTCTGTGCCTCAGTTCCCAATCTGTACAATGGGGATAATAGAGGAATGGGGAGGATACAGATGGTGATTTGCTCAGATACCATGGTGATGGGAACCAGCTGGATAGATAGAACTGTACCGAGTGCTCCAAGACTTACCACCTCTCCTTGACTCCTGTAGCTGGCTGATTCGTTATCAGAGAATTTTACTAAATGACAGTACAGATCTCTGGCCCGATGGCTTCACACTGAACAGAGAGCAACCCCCTTCGGCCAGGTGATCCCCAGTTCCAGTACTTCCTGCCAGTGCTTGATTTATGCCAAGGCTGAGCCCCAGCACCTCTGGGTTTTCCAGTTCATAGTGCCAGCAACTCTGAGAGTGCCAGAGCAGTTATGAATGTAAAAAAATGGCTGGCGCTCCGGCACCTCTGCTTCCTGCCCCAGTGCCCCCTTAAAGCAAGGGAGCAGGGTTTAGTGGTGCAAGCAGGGGTGGGTAGGCACAAACATTGCTGGATTCTAGTCTCTGGTCCGAGCGGGGAGTGGTGTCTAGTGCTTAGAGCAGGAGATGTGGGCTGAAGGACTCCAGCTTTCGTTTTCCAGCTCTGGAGGGGAGCATGATTTGGAGGCAGGGTCTGGGCCTAGGATCCTGAGTCTCTGGATGCTCATGGGCAGCAGCTTCCCCCTCCATTTACCTGTCTCTACTGCATCTCTCCTAAGATCCGGCGGTAGGGAGTCAGGCGGCCTTTGGCTATTAGGGGTCCCAGGCGAAGGCCCATTGAGGGGCCCCCTATAGGCCCCTGCAGATCCCCCCTCTATGACCCTGGCTCCCTGCTGCCAGACCCCCTCATGGCCCCAGCCCTCCCCCCCCCCCAGCCCCCGACGTGACCCCCGCCCCTCCAGCTCCAGCTCCTCGCCGCTGGCCCCAGCCCCATGGGGTAGCTCCTCCTTCTGCTGCCAACTGAGGCAGACACAGATTTTAGGGCAGGCAAATCAGGCAAAGGGGCCCCTTACTGCTTGGGGCCTAGGCATGCACCTGCTTCGCCTACCCCAAAAGCCGCCTCTGGCTCCCGGGAGCACTGAGACATTCCGATGGGAAACACAAGGTCATTTTGCAATTCCTGAACCCCACTTTGTCAGGGCTGGGTACCAGATGATCATAGCAGGGACACAGACTGGCTGAGAGGGCAGGTGCCAGGGTCCATCAGTGCTGCCAGGACCCATGCTCAACCCCAGCTGCCATGTGGAGAGGGAGGAGGAGCAATTCCTTGCTGGTTTCCAACCCCCCTGGGGTGCCTTATTTAAGGGAAACCATTGATTTTTTTTCTCTCTCTCTCCTCCTTGCAGTCAGTGAGTGAGTGACAGTCACACACTAGTAGTCAACTACCCACAATTCCCTGCTCCCCATTCCCTGGGGGGCTTTTCTGCAAGCAAAGCATTGATTTTGGATTTGCCAAAATTAGCCCCTCTGTTTGCAATACTCCTGTCACTCCCCAGCCTTCGTTTATCGTCTGTGCAAAGTGAGGGAGAAATTCTCTACTGCTGCAAGTCCCCGGAAGTCAATTCTTGTTCACACCATGGCTCTGGTAGTGGCCTGCAAGTGGGTGCATTGATACTATCCTGGAAATAGCCTTGAATAAGAATCAGACCCACCAGAGAGACAGTGTCAGCAGAAATTCTGCCTCTCCACCACCTTAAAGCTCCGCCTACCTCGCCTTCCAATGCGGCTGCAGGGTAGCCACAGTGCCATGATGGTTGCCGAGTCCTGGGCCAGCTTTTGCCGAAATACCAGCCTTCCTGTGGGTTCCCCAAGATAAATCAGACCCTTTGGACTCAGCTATGTCTTCTGCACACAGGCCGGTGGCTGTTGTTTAGCTCGGTAAGATATCATATCCGAGGGGAGGGGAGGGCATTGGCTGTTCCCAGCATTCCTCCAGAAGTGGGGAAGGTCTGCCTCCAGTAGGCAACTGCCTGGGACCGCCCAGATGTGGGTTTATGGGGGCTGAATCCAGTTGGGAAAAGATTTGCCAGTGGGTTTGGGCGAGGGGACGCAGAAGTGACCTTGAAGGACAGCAGGTTGCACAGAAATGGTGGGAGCAGGTGCAGAGAAAACAGAGGGAAAGAGGCCATGCTGGGAAGCACGATCCCCCTGGTCACAGGCCCCCAAAGCCTCTTCTGAGTGCCTGGGTCTGCCACAGAGAGTAGAGGAGTGAAAGTTTGGATCTCGGTGCTGGTAACCTTGCCCCAAAGTGGGCACAGGTATAAATGACTGCTCCAGAGCAACAGAGTAGGCAAACCCACCCAGGTGTGAAGGAGAAAGGTTTAATCCTTTCCTCGAGTGCAGACTTGTCCGGCCCTTCATCCAGCCTGGTGGGTGGGTGCTGGTTACCCCTGTTCTCCATGTCCTATTGATCTGCTTGCTCTTCCCCATTGCCATGGCAACCCCCAAGGGTGATTTATCCATGCAGGGTGATTCACGCCCCCTCTTCAGGACTGTTTCGTCCCTCCTTGCCTGCATTTGTCTGGGCCAGCGACAAGTCCTAACCGTTATATCACCTGTTAGCTGACAGCTCCTCTGTCCTGCTGCCTAGGCATCAAAAAAGGAATAGAGCAGGAGCAATGGTCTGTACCCTCTTCCGCCGGCATGATGGGCACCAAGAAAACAGGCTGCTGTGGTCCAATCATAGCTGTAGGACCTGGTATTCAAAAGCCTCTCAAGGTGGTTGGTGCCAACCCAATGGGATTTGAGCACCCAAATCATGTAAGCATCTTAGACTCCCAGCCTGAAATCTTAGGACCAAAATCCTCCTCTCAGTCACACCCGTGAAACAGAAATGCCAATGAACTTATGCCCAGGAAATCAAAGAGAGGATTTTGTCCTCCCACTCAAAGGGCTGTCGGAGCCCATTCGTAAGTCTAAAAGTCCGAACCGAGAACAGGGCTCCGTCATGCTGGGTGCCGCATTGACAAAAAGGCGCATTGTGCTAGGCGCTGCACGTGTAACCCCTGCCTGCTTGGTGCCAGCGACAGAGGTTTGTCAGCGTTACACACAGTTCCAGAGTAGCCAGTGCCCCATCGTGCTGGGAGCTGCCCAGACAGAGTAACCAAGATCATGGCCCCGGCACACCAGGTGCTGCCTAGACACATCCCTGCTCTGAAGTCTAGACAGAGAAGTGAAGGGTTATTAGCCTCATTTTGCAGATGGGGAACTGAGGCACAGACAAAGGGATGTGATGCGTCCACAGAGCTGGAATCAAAGCCTGCTCTTTCAGTTCTTATCTAGTTCTACCATCACAAGGCCAAAGCGCCTCACTAGATATAGACAACAATCTCTTAGTCAGACTCCCACTGACTTCATTAGGAGCCTGACTGAGCTGAGATCCCAAGAACTGTCCCTTAGCGCCCTGCATTTTAATACATTCAGTGCCACTCCATCTTGTAACCTGCCCGGGCTTTAGACCTACCATTTAGACCATGCGTCTCCTCCCTTGCCAACATCCCGTCAGAGCGAAACCTTCATCACTGAATTCCATGGAAACTTTGCTTTTGATTTCAGTGGGGCGTAGGGCTATTCTGAAACCAGGTGGGGAACGTGTGAGGGAGAGGTGAGGACCAAGCTGGGGGCGTGGGTGAGACAGGAGTTGTGACTGGCAGTGGCTCTTAAAAAGAACAATACACAAAATGGAGGGGAGGTGGGAAGAGAGAGGCAGGCAAGCAGGAGAGGCCCTGTGCAAAGGGCTTGAGAGCTTCTGATTAAAGGTGCCCTGGAAACAGAATAGTATCTGCTGAGCATTTGCTTTCTTTGAAGCGGGCAGTGTTACTCTGTGGGATGCTAGGCTAGGAGGACACGGAGCCAGACGGACAATTCCCGTGCTTGCACTTACTAATTAGAATTAGAAATTCTACCACTCTCTGTCCCAGAGCCAAATGCCTCCCCCTTGAAAATGGGTGTATTCAGATTCTGGATTTGAATTTTTTGGGACTTGTGTCCATCTTGTGTTAGACCCCGTTCTGGGTGGTGTCTTTATGTGCCAAGCCCTGAGACCGTCCCCTCCACACACACCCAAAATGGTTCGAATCAGGCGGCCATGGGGCAGGATTAAGGCATAAGAGCTAGGCTGCAGCTTCCATCACTTGAGGGAGGCAGGAGTGAAGTAAAACTTGAAAATGTGACTGATACCTGCCTGAGTCTGCAGCCAGCCTGAAATGATCGCTCCAAGAAGTGTGAGGCCATTAGCTTAACTCTGAAACCTGCTGCAACCTCCTGGATGGGTTGGGTCCACAGCCAGGGGAATGGGCACTACAGGAGCCCCAAGTGCACTGTGCATAGGGCCCTGGATCGCCATCATTTGGCCAGACACATTGGGCAGAGTTCAACGGGAGATCTGGATTATAACTGACCGAGCAGGGGTGTAATCTGAACCAGCATAGCTAGTTCTCCGGTTTCTAACACATCCCCTTTCCAGTCTCCCCCACACCCCCTGCAAACCCATCCGCGGTTGATTGAAGCCCAGCCCACCAAGGGTTAACAAGAAATAGGCTGTTGTTTGCAGACAGCGCTGCTTGGATCTGATCAATATTTTCTATCAGCCAGCAGCCCCAGACGAGGAGCCAGGCAGGGAGCAGGGTGGGGGTTGGTTGGGGACGGGGGGCACAGAAAGAATTGGGGGGGAGGAAGGCAGGGCCCGCATTCACAATCGCGAGCCAGCCCCACAGATTATTGCCATATGCAGCGATGGCACCGGGAAAGACATGCTGCACAGCCAGACTGGTTGGTGTGCAGAGTAGGAGGATGTGGTGGAGGGCGAGTGAGATGTCACAGCACACAGCATGCTGTCCCCTCTCTCCTGGTGCCCCTTAGTCACTGGTGTCCCAGGCCCGAAGGAGGCGTGTTCAGGGCTCTGCGTGAGGGCTGGCTCTTTCAGCCCTGGTGTTGAAGAAGCCCCCAGCAACCCCAGAAACAACATGCCAGCGGCTGCTATGGCCAGGCTTTCAGTAGACAGCCCTCTGGCAGGTTTTCAGGCAGGTGGTGGCAAGTGATGGTGCTGTCTAGAGCAGGTGCAGGTGTGGGGAGCTAAGTGAGTCCCTTCCCCCAGCTCTGTCAAGCCTGACTTGCAGTCCCTCCTGCTAGTCCCGACCTAGAATCGCTTTCACACACACAGTCCTGCCAGAGGCCAGCCCCCACCCAGCCTGGGCTCCCCACATACACACCAGCTGTTAACCCATGGCCGGGCCTCAGGCTCCACCAGGGTCTTGCCTTTGTGCTGCCAGGGGGTAAAGCTGAGCAATGGGTTTCAGGGGATGCATGTGGACAATGGGGGGCTTGCACAGGATGGATCGGCGGGTGTGTTCTGGGTGAGTGCGGTTGGCACACTGGGCAGAATTGCTAGCTCTCGTGCTGTTTGGTGCGTAAAGTCCCTCCTCCTGGAGTCCTGTGAGCCTCTTGGCTTTCCTTATACAAGCTAAGTGAGTTTCTAGCCTTCGTGGTTTCTAGCGGGAAACCAGGACCCTGAATAGCTATGATGCCAGGAGACGAATCGAAAGAACAGGGTTGTTATGGGTTAAAATCTCATGGTTTCTAAGCCAGTCTCACCATGTTGGAGTGCATAGTGGCAGCAGGGCCGGGTTTATACCTGAGCACAGCACCTGTAGTGCCCCCCCTTTCTACAGTTGACCTTTATGTTTTCCATGTGGGGGCGGAGGGGGCTAGGGACCAGGTCCATGAGAAGAGGGAGGAAGGAGGACTGGGGTGCTCAGCTTGGCCAGCTCCAGGTGGGAAGAATACGTTCACCCCCTGGGCTCTGGCTTCCAGCCTAGCTGGGGCTTCAGGGAGAAGAGGAGGAGTGGTGGACAGGGCCAGAGTTCTGGGGCTCTGGCGGGGCCCCCAAATTGCCCGGGGCTTCTAGGCATATACCCCATCGGCCTGTGTTGGAATCTGGCACTGTTTAGACAGCCCTAGGCCTGTGCCCAACTAGAAATCCTGCCCTGAGCGTCAAGGACGTTGTGGGTTGTACCTGTATGTGCCAAATTTGCTGGTCAGCACAACTAAACGCCCAACTGGGCACAGCCAGTGTAGCAACAGCTTTCCCAGCTCGGGTCCGTGTTCGGCCTGCTTGTTTCTAGCTCCCGCTAATCAAATCCTGCCACGCTGCTGCTGGCCCCTTCTGGGTCATGCCTCACGAAGAGGACTTTTCACTCAAGCTGAAGCTTCCAGCCCTTCAGCTGTCCTTTGTATCTCTAATGGGCTGTATCATCCTCACAGGCAACCCCCCCAGTGCTTCCCAGTCCGTTTCTGCCCAGCTGCAGCTTCCCATTGTAGTTCTCCCACCAGGGGCAACGGAGTCACCTTTTTGTTCTCTAGCCGACTGACTGAGGCATGGGCATCCAGCACACGTGGCCACGGGCCTCTCAGTCCCAGCTAAACCGGGCTCTGGGTGGCTGAACCCTGCTCCGAGAGCCAACCCTGGAAGAGGACTGGTTAAGTGACTTTCAGGTTGTTCCAGGGATTAGGTCGGCTTTTCTAGAGGCGCCAGTCCCTGCTCTGTGACAGCTTTGGGCAAGTCACGTAGCACACTGTGCCTCTGACCTGCCCTGCCTCATGGAGGGGTTCAGAGGATCAGTCTGTTAGTGATCATGAGGGGCTCAGCTCCTCAGGTGTTGGAGACACATGGCAGATAAAAGCAACAGCTACCCTGTGACCCTCTTGTCAATTCAACGCGTGCCTGACATCCCCAGCCTGCCCTGTGCCGCAGCAGGGAGGCATAAGTGCTTTTCTGGATCACAGCATGGCTTATCTGAGCCCTGTCCATCCAGGAGCATGGCCCATAAAGCCCTCAGCTGAACATCACCACTGAGGGCTCCCCAAAAAGTCTTACAGCCTGCCTTACAGCTGGGGTCTGTGGCCGAACACAACAGCGTTTAATATCTCAGCTTCCCCACTCTCCCCTTCCCCGCCGGCCTCTTGCTCCATCGCTGGGTTCCCTTGGCCCATCCCATCCATCATCCCCAACATGTCCCCTAAAGTGCCTGATGCAATATTAATGGCGGGCAGCTGCTAGGCCGAGGGCGCAGCACAATGAAGTGGCGGTTCTGCCGCCGTGCTTCCTTAGTGGTAAATGGTCATTAATGCCCCACCTGAAGCTGGGCCAACAGTTAATCGCATGGAGCCTGTGGGGAGGCTGCTGTAACATGGAACAGGCTGCAGCTTTGTGGTGCACTGAGGGGGTGGGATGGTAGCCCTTTAAATAGTGTGTAGGCCTTCTCATGGTGCTCAGTGGGTTCTAGGCTTTAGAAGCTAGCTGGAGTAGCAGCCTTGGAGGACTGGCTGGCACAAGAACCACTGAGCCCGTGTGGTACCAACACAGGTTGTGTCAAGAGCAAAAGACACACCAGATTGTCACGGAAGGAAGGGAAAATGCCAGGGCTGAAGAATCGAGGTCTCTAATGGGGGCACCTCTAATTTTCTCTATCGCAGCATGGGCTCAGCCCTAGTGAAAGTTATTCAGTTGGCATCCCCAGATCTAGAAGGCTTCTGTCCATCCCCAGAGCACGGGTGGTGAGTGGACAAGCTTGCTTGGTGCTCTGCTGTGGCTTGACGTGTTCATTTTACCTGCTGTCCAGCCACTGATCCCACAACTGGGGTAGGTCTGCTAGGTCCCATGTTTGACACCCACCCCAGCCCTGCCCTAGACACCAGCCTCTACGGCACAGTCAGCCATAGGCCACTCTACTGAGGTGGCCAAGGAAGAGGGGGCAAAATTGAAGAACCATCCACACACAGCTGGCACTAACTTAGACACCTATCCATGGAGGGCCCCCCACCCCACCCTACCCTACCCTATCAGCATGTCATTTGGTCTCAACCAGCACAGATCTGTATTTGAACCTTTGGCTTCGGGGTGAAAGGCTCCACCTGCCCCCTCCCCCATTCATTATTAATGATCGTTATGACTAATAGTAATTAACAAGCACAAGAAGAGATTGTAAAGTCTGTGGGGCAGGGACTGTCATTTCATTCTGCATTTGTACAGCGCCACGTGCAAAGGAGTCTCGCCACCAGGGGCGGGGAGGGGAAAGATGAAGGAGGTTGGGTTGAGACCAGTTGCTGGGGGCAGGTGACTCCCCCATCCGCACTATGAGGTTCTGACGTCTTCTTCTGAAACTTCTGGTCCTGGGTAGGATAGTAAGTTAACCGGACCTTGGTTTTGATCCAAACAGGCAGTCCCTCTGAGCCCATAAGGTTGCTCTTGTGGTTAAAGAATCCTTGGTCAGCAACACTAAACAGGCTGGATGAAATTCTCAGCCCCTCCCGGGGACTTGCTAGGCAGCTGCAGGAGCTGATGGGGCAGAAATCCTCCTGCTCCAGGGCAAGCTCTAACAAGGGGTCAGGAGGAAACATCCCAGGGGGTGGGTTATCCCTTTGCTGAAGGGTTTCTGACGCCTAGGAAGCTGGGGGAGTCCTGCGCTAATCCAGGTGGGCAGTTCCCATCCTGCTGGGTTTGTGGCTGAGGTTCTGGAGGGGAGACTGGGGGCTTCAAGCACTGTGTGGGAAGCCTGTCCGTGTTAGGGGTAGACCCTAGTCTCCAGTTATTGGCTGGCCTCGTTCCATCCCACCAGCATGCCCAGCTACAGTGCTTGTGAACGGCCCCTCCCTGATCCCCGCTTCTCTGACAACATCCCCTCTTCTTTCCCTCTGCCGCAGCCTGCAAAAGGAAAGAGCAAGAGCAAAGCAAAGCCGACAGAAATCGCGTCCCTAAGCGGCACCGGCTGGTCTTCACGGACATCCAGCGCCGCACGCTCCACGCCATCTTCCACGAGAACCAGCGGCCTTCCAAGGACCTGCAGGTCACCATTGCCCAGCAGCTGGGCCTGGAGCTTTCTACTGTCAGTAACTTCTTCATGAACGCTCGGCGCCGCAGCCTGGA
This sequence comes from Pelusios castaneus, assembly GCA_007922175.1. Classification (NCBI taxonomy): domain Eukaryota; kingdom Metazoa; phylum Chordata; order Testudines; family Pelomedusidae; genus Pelusios; species Pelusios castaneus. The sequence continues at coordinate 2,870,001 of ML685905.1, forward strand.
CAAGTGGATGGAGGAGGGGCGCCCCCCGTCCTCAGGCACCCATGCCCCCAACACCTCCTCCACCATCACTTGCACCAAAACATGATGGGAAACTAGGGTGCTGGACTGGGTGCACAGTGCCAGGCTGGTGTGAACTGGGTGGGGTTTGTTTTTAATTTCTCCTCTTCTGTCCTTTCTTTCGCCTTCCTCCAGCTGGGTTTTTTTCAGCTGTTTAAATGCGCCTACCCCTCCTGGCCTGGATCCTCAGCTAACACTTTGTATTCAGTGGGGGCCCTACTGATGCCAGTGGCGTGATGCTGTTTCACTCCAGCTGAGGCTCTGAGTTAAAATAATCTTCAGCTGGAATAGATCAGCTCCTTTGAGTCACTGGGGCCACCCTGATTGGCACTGGATGGGCAGCTGGGCCCACCCCTGGTTCCAGTAACTGCCCGTGAGGCATGAGAAGCACATGGCTGAAGATTTGGGGGCCTGATGGGGTTTGTGGCTTTTTAAGAAGTGTTTGTTTGCCCTGGCTGCTTGAGCCCATTGTTTTTTCTTTGTCAGAAGATGGTATGGCCTAAGATGCAGAGCCAGGACACTGGGGTTCTGTTTTCCCCTCTGAGAGAGGTACAAAGGGGGGTAGTGGGTAGAGTTATGGGCAGGGCTCCTGGATTTGAATTTTGGCTCTGAGGGGAATGATATCTAGTGGTTACAACACTAAATTAGAAGCCAGGACTCCTGGGTTCTGTCCTTGGCTCTAGGAGGAGAAATACAATCTAATGTGACCTGGAGCCAGGACTCTTCAGTTCTGTTCCTGACTCTGTTACTCATTTGGTGCATAGCTTTGGAGCATTTCACCTCTTTGTTCTGTGCTTCAGTTTCCATGCTTCTCTGAGCCCTTACAGTTGCTCTGCTTAGCTGGCATACTGAATGAATCAAATGGTCAAGTGCTCTGAGAGGAAAGGTGTTCTGGTTATGACACACACATCCCCACTCCACCTGTTCCCCATGATATGATGATTGATGAGCTGGAGGACAGAGATCTCAAGGTGAATGGGAAATTCCCTGGCTTCCTTTCTGTTGCTGACTGACAGTAAAATCAACCAATCAAAATTATCCTAGGTAACTTAAGTAAGCTTTTATCTAGAAATGAATTACTCTGGGATATATTCTCTTCATCTTTAAAGTCACACTCTGCCGTAACCCAGATTGACTATTCTGTGTAGACAAACCTGCCTCTTCTTCCAGCCTAAGAATTCAGAGGGTGAGCCTGATTTTCCATGAGTCTGGTGCTCAGCACCTTGTGCTGCTGTTTACATGGGTGCCAATTTCCTGCAACACACAGCTATGGTCAGAGCAGCTGCGTCCACCTGCTTGGCACTGCCATCAATAGCTGCGCGAGGTGCTGTGGGAATGGAGCCTGGGAGCCAGTGTGCGGTGGTGGGGATTCTGGGCGCCACTCAGGGTCAACTGCTGGGGGATTGGATGGTAAATCTCATCTTCGCAATCATCATGGTGCAGCTCCCCAAATGGCTTCTCCCCAGGGTGTGTGTAGAGGTTTTTCCCAGGTAGCCTTTGGAACAGCAATTTAGACAGCAAATCCCTGGGAATAGGACCAATCCCTTCTGCATGGGGGATGGCTGGTCCCCAGGCTCATGTGAATGGCCAAACAGCCTCAGCTGGCCACTTGCTATCTAGGTTGCCACCTCTTCTGCCTTTGAGAAGATTTTGAAGCTCAGTGATGCAAGGCCTGGATCCTCAGAGGCATTGAGGCCTCTAATTCCCCTGGGTTTCCTGAGGGAAATTAGGCACCTAAAAGCCTTTGAGGATCTAGGCCTCGGCACTTTGAAATCAGGCATCGTGATACCATTGCCTCGGGCTGCTCAAAGTGAGCATGAAGCACTCCTGTGCTGGTACTTTCGCATTGTGCTACCGGATCAGAGCGGTCGTGTCTCAGGCTCTCTTTGTGCTGCTGTAGCAACTACCCAGAGTGCGGCACGGTGGGGAAATTGAGTCAGGAGGGACGAGAAGCCCGTTCCCTCTGCCAGGGAGGGCCTGACCCCACAGGAATTAGACAGCGACAAGCTCTGAGCTTTGCCCAAACTTGAACCAATCCCCCCCCAACGAATATGTTTGGAAAAATCAATGGCTGTCCTGTCTCGTGCCACTTCCACAGGTACCTCCATGCTGTATGGGCCACAGGGCTTTTCTGGGCCTTCAAGAGACCTGGGCAATTGCTGCTCAAGGGAAGGCCCTGGGAGAGGACTTGGCATGTAGCTAAGCTTTTGACCAACAGCCAGCCTCTCCTCCAGCCAAATCCTGAAAGCTCCTCAACACACCTACCGCCAGGTCCAGAGCCTGCAGCATGCTGGCCTGTAGCACCCACAGAAATCCAGAGTTGCTCTGGGTTTGTGGTGGGTTTATAAAGCTGGGTCCTGACCATGGTGCTAATATGGGAGCCTGTGCTATCCCTCCAGTCCTGCTAAGGAAGTGCCCTACTCCTTGCATGGCTAGCGCCTGGGCTGAGGATTGCATCATGTTGCAGTTCTGAGTTCACTCTGGGCTGCTATTAGGGGAGCCTGTCTGTGCATGACAGATACCCTGAGGAGAGCGGAGCTGCTGCCAGACCGGGCTGGTTCTGGTGTAACCTTTGCCAGAGACAGCAGCTCAGCAGGATTTCGCTGCCCTTTACCAAGCTGTCCCCCTGTCCCACACAGTCCAGATACCTCAGGCCCTCTCTGCCATGGCTGCATTTTGGAGAAGTGGCTACCGGGGAGTGCTTTCAAGTGCTCCTGATCTTTCTTCAGAGGTTGAGAGGGACGGAGACAGGGGACCCACTCTGGCTCAGCTGGGAGTAGTGCCCCACGGGGTGAAGGAGGGGCAAAGACAGGGAGAGCTGGGTGGCTTTGAGGGAGGATCAGGTCTGACCTTTTACCAGCCAGCATCCCAATGGGCTGCATAGGTGAGCTCCCCTTATGTTCCTGGCTAAGGGGGAGGCTGTGCCCAAAGTTTGGGCAGCCTCAGGGCAAGTTGGCACTGCACCGGCCTGCTCTGCCAAGTGCTTCCTGGGAGATCTCTCAGAAGACATAGAGAGGAGTTTGGTCTCCAATGGTCCCCTCAGTCCTTCGTCTCTCTGCTGGGCCAGCCCACAAGGTGAGCCATGAAGGTGGGATGAGGCCCAGCAAACTCATTACACCTGGGCTTCAGAATGTGGATTGGATGGTTGGGGCATGCTTGGAGGTGGCCACCCAGGACTCTCAGCTGGGGTTTGATTGGGCAGTATGCTTCCAACCCATCAGCCTCTGGTTTGCTATTTGGCCCAACTCAAGGGGAATTACGATGCAGCCACGAAGAGAATAAGAATTGACTAAGGTTGCCCATCACCATGGTATCTGTGTGCCCTGCAGGTGTCAGAGAAGTGATACCCTGAGACCCTTTCTAAAGTGAACTGGGTCTCCCTGGCTGGGAGTTGACACGCACATGGTGCGGAAGTGACATCCTGGTCCCGCTGTTGTTAATGGCCAGGCTCTCATTGGCTTGAGCAAGGGCTGGACCGGTGTCGCAACAGTGGGGGCAGCCCCCAGGGCGGACACACTGTGCCCTTGTAAAACGGGGCTTGCACCAGCCTTGCTGCGGCTGATTGGCTACCAGGGTACATCCATGGGGCTGCGTGAGTGGGTCACAACCTGTGTGAATTTCCCTCCGCGAGCCCGGCACTGGGGACCTTTGCTGGCTTCTTCTGGGCCCTCACACTTTCCCTGGCGGGTATGCCACCGGATGCAGCCGTGATTTAGCTCTTGTCCCCACACGCTGTCATTTAACTAGAGCTCTGTGTGGATACATTCCATCCATTGAAACTGTTTCTACCAGTTTAGCCAGCATGCTGGGCCAAACTAACCCCATACAGGTCAGGCTTAAATCCATGCAAGTCCGTTCACACGCAAAGGTGCACCCTTACGTAACAGTCAAGTGGTTTAAAAATCACACCCGGAGCTGAAGCCTGACGCCCAGATCCTCCTGGTTTATAAAATGGTTGGAGTGTCTGGGTTGAAATGAGCTAGCGAGAGGCAGCCTGGCCTTAATTATCTCTCCTATTGCCTCCTGTGCAATGCTTCCAGGCGTCCTGGGATGCTGGCACGGCAGCTGGGGTTTGCCACTTCTGTGGAGCCGGGATGAGCCCAATCTAGGATGGCCCATCACAAATCAATAACTTGTGGATGTGCTGTGATGGGCCTGTTCCATTCCCAGCTGGTGGCACAGCCCACGGTCCATTCATACAGATAAACAGAACAAGCCAGAACCTGAGCTTTTCTGGAGCAATGCTCAGACCCGTGCTGAGACTCTATCTCGACCCCAGGGCCCTAAGAAATCCACCCCTAAGGTCACCCATAGAATCAGTTACCCCCAAGGAAGGGCCTGACCTAGGAAATCCTGCCCCAGATTCTGCATAAACACATCAGACCCAACGGAGGCTTAGCAGACTTCATCTCCCCTTTGCTGGCTAAATGCCGTCCCTGCAGTGAGACAGCACAGGTGTCTGGATCCTACTGCCTGCCCAGCCATTCCTCACCTGAATTTGTTGTGTCCCCCTCCCCTGCCGCCAGCCATAATACGTGTTGTGCGACTATATTGTCTTGTCAGACTGCAGAAAATTTCTACCTCATTTTGTCTCTTGCACCAAAGATACCAAAGATTTTGCAAGGAGTCTCTGCGTGGCGTGTGTGAGAGCGTGTGTGTGCCAATGGCTATGTTTATAGATCTCTCTCTTTTTTTGTTGTTGTTTTTGCATGGCTTGTTTCTTGAAGCTCTATATGGTGTCTGCGTGGGACAGGAATTGTCTTCCTGCTTGCACAGCGAGTGCCGTGACATTAGATGCGTCATCTGTCATAACCAGACAACTAGGGTGACCAGACAGCAAGTGTGAAAAATTAGGATGGGAGGAGTGGCAGGGTAATAGGTGCCTATACAGAAAAAGGCCCATATGTTGGAACTCTCCCTATAAAATTGGGACATCTGGTCACCCTACAGACAATGATTCTGTGACATTCCACGTCCCTCGTCCCCTGCTCCCGGTACGTTACCAATATAATGCACTTTAGTGGAGTGACCCACAAGGTGGGATATCTGAGACAGTGCTTGGGTTCCAGCTGTGGACAAACAGGGACCAGACAAGTGCTTTTCTGCTCTGTGGGGTGACTCTCTGTAAAAGCAGGATGTGGAGAGGGGGGCAGATCTGTATTTATTGTTGTTTAGCAGCTTCAGATGGCTTTACAAGGCTGTTGTACAAAAAGATCGGAGGATTCTCTTTCTGCTAGTCTCCCCCTCCGTCCCCCAGGTGAGCAAGAATTATCCTTAGGACAAAGTGTTGGTTATTTCCCTGTGTGCTGCCCATGCTGCAAATCCCTCCTGGGCTCTGAGAATCAAACTGGGTTTGTTTCAAATCGCAAATTATCCCCAGTAACAAAACCTCTGCTGGCTACAAATTCTGTTCCGAGCAGCTCTGTTGTCTCCAAGGAGAAGCGTGCCTCTCTCATTCCAGTCAGTGCACGTGTCCCAGGCTGCACCAGCACCTGGGCTCCTTGCTGGTTCCTTCTGGGCCCTAGGCCTGTGGAGGAAATGTGTAATTGGAACCTAGGAACTAACTGCATTGATGGAACGTGACTCTGTTCCTTACAGATTGTGCATTCCGTAGGGCTAACAGGAGCATGAAAACATTTTGCCCCTTGGCTCAGCAGTTCTGAGGTTGAATACACATAGAAAGCAGACAAACAACAGAGTCCTGTGGCACTTTTAAAGACTAACAGATAGAAAGCAGAGTTACTGAGCAAGAATGCCCATAGGCTTGCAGCTGCTTTGCTGCTGGGGGGCAGCCCCTTAAGACTGATGGCTCAGTCAGCTGAGTCCAGATCAGCCTCCCAAAGTCCTGGGACAGGCCCCAGTCCCTCTGCCCTGCTGATGGATGAAATCATGCGAGTCTGATTTTCCTTTGGGAGATTTCTCAGGGGATTCTGTCTCCCCTTAGGTGAAAACTTTGGTAGAAGGAGCCTTCCTAACATCCCTGGGTGGGTCATGAGCAAGTGCAGAACCCCTAAATCTAAAACCCTGAGCTGCCTGAATTAAAGAACAAGGGGTGACATCTTGCCTTAGTGAAATCAAGCGGAGTTTCACCAGTGGTTTCAGAGAGGCCAGGATTGTGCCCCAGATCAGTTGGCTAAGAGGCCTTGGCAGGCTGCTAAAACTCTATGATCTGGTCCATAGGGCAGTGGCAGGGAACTCCAGTTAGTTTGGGGTACACAAGCCTTTGTGGGTGCTTCTATGTGGAATCGGTGACACAGCAGCTGCCACCAGCACAGGTAATACCCAGGCAGCGGGAAACAACCCGGTGCTTTGAAAAGGTTCTGTTCGGGGACTTTGACTGAGTTTCAGGCAAGGCCTTATTCTGCTCTAGCTGCTTCACCACTATGCAGTTAGTCAGATCTCCACACCGGGAAGGTCAAGATGGGGATCCCCAAGGATCAAGCTGTTTGGGTCCAGGTTCCCTCTCTCTGTACTGCCCAAATTGCCCTCTGGCCCTTTGACTCTCTGGCTGGGACTTTCAAAGGAGCCTAAGAACATCTCATTGAATGGCAGTGTGAGTTGGGTGCCTAACTCCCTTAGATGCCAATGGCAATTCCAATTTCTCTCCAATAAGCCCAGCTGCTGGGAAATGGTGGTGCCAGTAAGGAAATGAACCTCACCCACTTCTGTCTATAGCAGCAGCCCTGCCTGCCACCTGGGAGGGGAAAGGGCGCCTCTTTTAACCTCCAATTTCACACTGGAATTGGCAACATCAAAAGAGAGGGGGGGAAAAGCCCTGGACAATTCTGGCAGAGAGCAGATTCACCCCCTGGACATAAAACTGGGCTTCTGAACCCTCCATCCCCAAATTTGTGATGGTGGTGTCATCAGCGTGCTGATTTTTACCAGTACGCCCTACCTCTTGACCTTGGTTGGGTGAATCGTTTCCCTACACACACTCTGGTGGCAGTGTGGGGGTAAAGGGGAACAGCTGTGGAGACTGCTTGGTGGAAGCTCTCTCTCTCCATCTTTTGAGGTGGGCATTGTAAGATTCTCACCCGCTGCCGCAGCCTGGCCCCGAGGGGTGCCTCTGTGAGCTGGCCCCTGGCATGTCTCTGCTGCAGAACTGGTAGGAACCAACTGCTGAGAACCACAGGGTCAGGCTGCGTCGGTCAAAAGTCCCCTTTATATTTATTGTTTGCTGCCCAGCCTGGCCTTTTCTCCACAGGGGGAATTGGGAAGAATCTAGCAGCAGTACAGAGATTCCTAACCCAAGGTTTATTCCTCGTGAGTGCCCTCCAATCCCATCTGGGAGTGACGCAGACAACTGCTTTGACGTTCCTCCTTTTGTTTCCCTGACACCACATCCTGGCTGCCGGGATATGTAAAAAACGGGGGCCCTGATTCTCAGTTACATGCAGGCCTCTTGTACCACATGGGCAATGTACAGGGGCTGTGATAGTGGGTGGGAAGAGATTAGTCCCCTGAGAAGAGCCACCTGATCCAGGAGGCTCCTTGGCCAGTGCAGCTGTTCCTGGGTAGTGTTCTGGCCCCATCAAATAGGCAGAAAGAGCAGGCCTTGAATACAAGCTTCTATGGGGCTAGGGCAGTTCAACACTACAGCGGCACAGTACGGAGCCTTCTACATGCTCTCTGCTCCGACTTGCTTCCTGCAGCCTTGGTGCTTCTTTTGATCAGAGTTGAGCCCCATGTTCTCCCACTGCAACACCCCAAACCTAGATCTCAAGTCAGTCCTTTAATCCCCCTTTTGGCTGACCAGCCCGGGGCTCCCGAAGCCACCCCCTGAGCGCTGACATGAATGTGAGCCTCTCACGAAGGACAAGCGAAGCGAAACTCAGACAGCCCGCCCCTCTCTTTCCTGTCGGTGTAAGCGGAGTGCTGTGCCCATGTGTGAAAAGCAGTGCATTGCTATATATTAACTTGAATGTTTCTTTGTTTGTTGACTGTGCTAACTAACCAAAGTCTTTTTGCCTGTAAACATTTTAAAGACACGTCCATTTTATACCAAAGGTTTTTCTCGGCTACCTCGACCGGGACCTATTTGTGTTGATATGTTATCCTCAAAGTAAATGTCCTTTATTGAAAAGCTGCTGGCTCATTTGATTTGCTTTAATCTGGGACAGGCTTTGGGGTATATTTTACAAATATGTTGACCCCCGAGTGCATTTGAAGATGGCCCTCATCCTAATTAGACCTGATTCTTGTTTGCACTACAGCCTGGGTCTAGACCAGGCCTCGACAAAGCAATGTTTCTGGTTGCCATGGTGACCAGTTAGAATCATAGAATAATAGGGTTGGAAGGGACCTCACGAGGTCATCTAGTCCAACCCCCTGCTAAAAGCAGGACCACTCCCACTAAATCACCCCAGCCAGGGCTTTGTCTAACCGAACCTTAAATATCTCCAAAGCCGGAGATTCCACCACCTCCCTAGGAAACCCATTCCAATGCTTCACCACCCTCCTAGTGAGAAAGTTTTTCCTAATATCCAACCTCGACCTCCCCAGCTGTAACTTGAAACCATTGCTCCTTGTTCTGTCCTCTGCTACCACTGAGAACAGCCTAGCTCCCTCCTCTTTGGAGCACCCCTTCAAGTAGTTGAAGGTTGCTATCAAAAGTTGAAGGTTGCTATCGAAGTTTTACTAGTCTGTCCACTGCAGAAATATAATGGAGGAGCGCCTTCTGGTGACCACAAGTAAAACTGCTAGTGCTTAGCTGTGAGCCAATTTTGTGTACCCTGGTCTACTCTAGACATATGTTTTGTACAGTCTAACTATCTGTTAAGGAGCGTGATTTGTAACAAATAATTTTACGCTAAGTGTGGCCATAACTCTATGTACATAACAGTGCCTTTAATGGTACACCTTATACTGGGAACACTGTACAAGTATGGAGCTCCTTTATACTGATAAAACTGCATCCACATTAGAGCTATAGGGAGACAGTGTTCCCTAGTGGCTAGTGCCCTGGATTAGGACTCAGGAGACCTGGATACTATACCTGGCTTGCTCACTGGCTGCTGGCTATTTGGTCAAATCACTTCCCCACTCTAGCCATGATTTCCCCATCTGTACCACGGAAATAATGATACTGTTCTACTTTGTAAAGCACTTTGAGATCTACAGGAGCTAGCAAGGTCTCAGATAATTTGCTGTTACTGCTCTGCTTTTTGTAAATGCCACAGAAATGCAGCCATGTCTGGGTTGAAGTGAAGCAACCTGGTAGAATGGGGACAAATTAATTTGGGGGAAATTATTTTGTCAAATTTCCGCTCAGCTCTGAGGTAGGGAAAGAAGTTGTGAAAATGTGTCAGTCTTTTTTGTTGAAATATGTAATTTTGAAATTTGGGTGGAATTCTGAAATCTTTCAACAGCTCTATGATCCAGTGCATAAAAATGGGATTTCGGGGTGGAATTTTGGCCACTGACAAAACATTGATTGAAGAAGAAGGGCAAGGAGCTCATGAGGTCCATGCAGAATGAAGATATTTAAAACAAACAGGGAATCCTGTGGCACTTTTAAAAACTGACAAATTAATTTATTTATTAAATAAATATAATAGAGTCCTGTGGCACTTTTAAAGACTAACAGATTTATTTATCGCATGAGCTTTCGTGGGAGAAAATCCCACTTCGTCAGACGCTTTGAAGATAGGAAAGTTACAGAGTGGGAGGAAATTAAATGCAGGGGAGTATAAAAGTGCCACAGGACTCTGTTGTCTTTCTACAATAGACTAACACGGCCACCCCTTTGGAATTTAAATAAATATGTTAGCCTTTAAAGGTGCCCCAGGACTCCTTGTTTGTTTTGCTGCACCAGACTAACATGGCTACCCCTTTAGATATTTAAAATCAGCTTTGAGAAACCCTCCTACAGCCAACTGCATACAAGTCACATTATGTACCATGACAGGCCAACTCAGCTAGCATTTGACCTACTAGTGGGAGGGCCCATTAAGCAGTGCCCTCTGGGTTTAGAAATCATCAGAGCACTGCAGTATGTTCCACGTACATAGATGAAGGAATGATCACATACATCACTCCTAATGCTGGTGGCTGATAGCTGAGACACAGTTTTCTGCTGCTCTGCGCCTGGTGCTTTCATTACTGTGGGAGTTTTGCACCCATTTGACACTGGTATAAAAACCAGCATGAGGTGCCGAGCAGTGATTAATTGGGTCCTTGATGAATGTTCTAAAAATTCCCAAAGTGCACCTGACCTATTGCATTCTGTGCATAGGGCAGAAGTTCCTGTCAGCCCCACAGGGTAGCCAGTTCTTTCCCTGGAACACGGGCCAGCTTCCCCAGTGTTGTTTGCATCAATCATAAAATTGTCCACCCCCTTTTCAATCCCAGCCACCATATCTGACTTCCTGATCTCCTGCAGCAGGGAGTTCCATTGATTTCCCCCCATCCCCATGTTGTGTGAGCAAGTGTTTCCTGTTGAGATTTGAAGGCGGAGTTGAGAGCGTGCAAGCCGCTTGAAGGTGGTATGGCAGTGAAGGTCAGAGGGAAAGTATGTGATTGCCACTCACCCTGAAATAAATGGGATTCCAGTTGTCAACAACTCTTTCTTTCTCCATGGAGGCAAAACAGGCCGCAGGTAATTATGGATTGGACGGAGGTGTCAGTCATGGATTGGCACTAATGAATGCATGAAACTCACTCAGGCCAGTCCATGGGGATACACTTTGTGGAGTGAAGCAGCTTCAATGTGAGAACGCCAACCCCCTTCCAACCAGCCTTGCTTGGCCCTGCCCAATAAAGCTGCTACTGAAAGAGAAACCCAGCTGAGATTCAGTCTTACTTGCTTCTCTGTTCAAAGCCTTCGGCTTAGAGCTTCCCACAAGCCCCGTCCTTCCAGGGGCATTGAGAGCGCACGGTTCTCCTGGGAGAGTTCTCGTTGCTGGTTAGATGCCTGGATTTAAAACACATGGCAGAACTGGCATTGTTTGCCACAATCTACACTCTCCTACCTTGGGGCGTCTGCCCTTGCCCAGAACTCCTGGCAGAGCTGTGTGCAGTTGACCCTGGTGGGTGTAACTCCCTGGCTAAAACCCCCAGATAGACACGCCTGTAAAACTCTCTGTAAAATGTGTCAACAGTGGCATCTAGTGGCCATAGTATGTCATGCCAAATGCCTTGCAGAGAGCAGCTTCCACTAGGGGTCTGCAACCTGCCGCTCTTTGGCTGCTTCCTTGCGGCTCCAGGCTCTGAGCTGCTGCCTCCCCTCCCCCACCACCACTGGAGGACCCTGTGGGCAGCCTGCTCCTGGCTCTGGGACCCCCTACCACCAGGAGGATCCTGCAGGCAGCCCACAACAGGTTCCAGGCTCTCTATCACCACCAGGAGACCCTGTGGGGGGGCCTGCTCCTGATTCCAGGTTCCCCGCTCCTCTCCTGCCAGGGGACCCTGTGGCAGGCACCCTGGCCCAACTCCCAGCTCCCCCTACCAGGAGGCTACACCCATTGCGGCTCTCAAACACTTGGGTATTGAAGGAATTTCAAAAAATGGCTCTTATCTTTTGAGTTGCCGACCCCTGCACTAGGATGAATCAGCATAGGGACATTTTGGCTGAACTCTGGGGAGCAGCAGTGGAAGAGGAACAATGGAAGCGGGTTTCCCAGCTCTAATTTCTCTAGTTACATTATTATTTATTACATGGGTTATGGTAAACCCTGGGAATTCCACTTTGCCAGCTCCACACAGAACAAAGAGAAAGTCCCTTCCCAGAGAGCTGCCCCCACGCGAAGAGATCAGCATGCTGTGGACATCTGGGCCTTGATGAAAGATAAGAACGTAGTTACTAAAAATAAGATGCAAGTGCCAGGTAGAGCCTGGGCCATTAAACACGTGGTCCTGAATTGATTTGTTTCATGTCACTCCCGCATTGGCTGGTTTAATGTCACACTCAGGGCCACTGGAGAGAGTCAGGGCTGTGTCCAGGCCCTAAATGCCTACCCACCAGGGTGTACAAGTGAGCTGCTAGCTGGTTTGTATTTGGAAAAGCTCTGCTGACAGTGCTGTCTGGGTGGCATGTTACTAGCGGGATCATGATCTGCCCCAGGGGCTTTGAAAGGAAGAGGGTGCCACAGTTGGAGTGACCCTAATTCATGCCCAGGTGGGTGTGAAGCCATAAGCATTTTAAATCTCTTTGTCCAGGAGTCCCAGGCTCTGGCCTTTGCTCTAGTCTATACCCAATCCCTTAGGAGGGGCCCTGCTGGGCCCCAAGAATCACGCAGTTCCATAGTGGCAGGCCTTTGGCACCAGCTGGTCTGTCTCTCTGCCCAGCACCGTGCTTTCAGGTGCACCCAGCAGCCTTTTCAAACCAAGGTAACAGGCACGTGGCAACAGAAGATCAAGCTACAACTCAGCCATGCACCCATCCAAGTCATCGAGGCTCTTGCTGTCTGTCCTTCATCCCAGGTGTGTGTCTGCGTCTCCCCAAAGGCCCCATCTTAACCTAGCCACCTGACACCTTTCCCCTGTGTTCTCCAGCTGGGGTCTTTGCCTTACTTTCCTGGAGGGAGGTGGGGGAAAATTTCCTTTCTCTTGGTTTACAGTTGCTAGGGGTGAAGGTCCCAATGTCTAGCTAGCCGGACTCCTCCGGTCTCTCCACTGATATGGGTTGGCTTCTGTCCCATTAATGATTCTGACAGGTACATGACACAACATCTCATGTACCCTGCCGTGCCCCAGGAGCAGCTTTTCAACCCTTTACACTCCACTTGCCAATGCCAAGCACAGTGTGAAACTGAGGCACACACAGGCATCATAAAGTTACAGTATTCTCACTTCATCACATGCTTTTCCAGGGAAAACAACAATAAAAACCAGCTCTGATTGTTTCTACTGCACAATTCAATAGCCAGGGCTGGTGGCTGGTGCCTATGTGCCTGGGTATGCCACTTTAGCAGCATAAATTGGCCTTAAAATGAATGGAAATGGCTCCTGCGTAGTCCTTGGCTAATGTGGAGCTAGTGTAAGGACTCTGTATTGATCTTGCCCTCAGTACAAAGGGTGGATTGGGGGCATAGCTGGGGCATGCTCCATGGGTGCTGTTCTCCATGTCCCAGGGCTCTTGGGGAGCAGTTAGAGCACAGCCCCATAGTGCATAGTGCATGGCTGGCCCAAGACAGCCAATGCCCAGGGGCCCATGGAGGAACTGCACTATCACCTAGGAGGAAGCTGTAACCTCAGCATGCTGCTACTCTGTTCTCTAAAAACAACCAGAGTCCTGTGGCAGCTTAAAGACTAACAAATTTCTTCGGACATAAACTTTCATGGGCTCCAACCAACCTTGTCAGCCCATGAAAGCTTATGCCTGAAAAAATGTGTTAGTCTTTAAGGTGCCACAGGACTCTGGTTGTTTTTGCTGTACAGAGACTAACACGGCTACCCCTCCGGAAATTGTCACTCTGTTCTGTGTAATTCTCAGGCAGCTCTAAGAAGACCAGAGTCCTGCTGCACAAAAAGGAGCCTGTCACTCATAGGCTTTCATTGAGTTTAACCCACCTCGTTAGCATGAGGCTGCTGCGCTTGAGAGTAATCCTGCAAAGCTAGAACCTTCAACATCTGTTTGTACTGAATTATCTGACAAAGAGGATCAAAACGGGGTGGTTCAGCAGAATTTTCTCATGGTCGCTGCCAGGGTGGTTTCCAGCCAACAAACCGTTTTTTGTTCAAATCCAAAAGTAAACCTCTAAAGTCTCTAGCTTCAAAAAGAAGCATCAAACTGGGAACCAAGTGTAAACTGTTGCAAAGCTTGCTGCCTAAGAAAACCACCGCGAAATGTCACTTGCCTCAATTCATCTCAGTGGACTGTTAACTCTGAAACCTAATGGTGATTTCCTCTTCATCAGACGCTTAAAGATCTTCAAGCGTCTGACTAAGTGGGATTTTCTCCCAAGAAAGCTCATGCAATAAATAAACTGTTAGTCTTTAAAAGTGCCACAAGACTCCTTGTTTATCTAGCTGAACTAGACTGACGGCTATTCCTTTGGAATTAATGGTGTTTGTTTCACTGGTAATGTTGCAAACTACTTCATTGCTCTGCAAAGAAGGCAAGAATGTTGATGGCTGATGATCAGAGCACACAAAAACAAAACAATCTCTTAGGAAAGGCTGCACAATTTACTGTGAGTGGCAACTCATTGTGGAACATCAGATAGGCAAGGCTTAGTTTAAGGGTGGAGCCTGGGAGAATAGCAGTGCACTACTTTGTCCCTTCAATTTCACTCCTACTTTGAGCAAAGGAAGTCAGATCCAGACATTCCTGAATATTTGGGTGTTTGAAATTCAAACCCTAAATGCAGCTGGAGCCTATTTCTACCTATCTTCCATTGTGCAAGTTGCCCCTTCCCTACACAAAAAATCTCATTTGGGCCTAAATTCAGGCTCTTTGTGTCCTCAAGAAGGGCTGGATCAAAGAGACGTCAGGCTAGGCCCACTCCAAAGGTGGATCAGAACGTGTACACCACATCCATTAGCGTGGTTCCACGTGAACTGGGGTGGATCCCAAATTCCCAGAGACAGGAGACCTCCGCGTTGAGCCACCACCAAAGTCACAAACTGTACAACCCCTGGAGTCAGTGAGGTTAGGCAGGAACAAGTGATGGGGGGAGGAGAGTGAGCCCCGTAGTAATGTCTGGGGATGGGTCCCAGGATAATGTGGGGGAGCAGGTCCTGGGGGATAAATCCCAGGGGTTGGTCCTGGGGTAATGTAAGGGGGCAGGTCCCAGATGGTGGGTCACAGAGGGTCCTAGGAGCAGGTCCCGGAGGGCTCTAGGAGGCAGGTTCCAGCAGGGTCCTCCTGGGGGGGCACTAAGGAGACAGGTCCTGGTCTAATGACGGGGTTAGGCCACTCCCTCAGGCTCCGTCTCGAAAAAGGGGCTGGGCCGGGAGCCACAGACTTCAAAGCAGCCAATGAGATTTATCCAGCCACAGCCAAGATCCGCCCCGCCGTGCCTAGTCCTCTATTGAGTCCCCGCCCCTACGGCCTCCTCTCCTTTCCTTATTGGTTCTACGAAATACTCGTCAAACGCATATTTTGCCCCGCCCATTCTTCTCCTGCCTCACTTCCCATTGATTCTTTTACCCATCTTTCTCGCCTCAATGTCCCGCCCTTCTAGCCCGCCTTCTCAGGACTCTGATTGGTTGACTATGATGTCATCCTGGCCTCCCGCAGCTTTCTTATTGGATGCATAAAGTGTCAGTCCCCAAGCAGTAACATTGGGGGGCGGGGCGGCGGCCATTTTGCTTCCACAGTGAAAGTGACAAGAGCCGGGGAGAGGGTGGGAAGCAGAGCGTCGGCTCTTCTCACTGCCACGTGCGTCCCTCTTCCCTTCCCTTCCCTGCCCCATTATGTCGGAGAAGCTCGGCACCGAGAGCCGTTCCGAACAGACAGGCGACGAGAAACAGGTGAGCGGGGCCCGGAGCTGAGTCTGGGAGGGGACCCTCCGGGCTCCGATTGGTCAATAGGGCCTCCCTTGCCCAACGAGCTGCGCTGATTGGCTGCTTTACTCGTCGCTTATGGTAATGATGTTTGGTCATTGGCTGCAGGCCTGGGGAGGGGGTGGTACTTCCGGGGGTGTTGGTGGAGGAGGGGTAGATAGGGCTTAAGTGAGTAGGGGGTTAGGTGGTGGAGGACTGTGGGATGCTGGAGGCGTGTGGAAGACTTTGGGTCATAAGTGCTTCTCTGCGGTGGACAGAGGGATTCTAGGATGCTGGAGGAGATGGGGCGTGGGAGTTGGTGCTCTGGGGGGGGGGGGGGCTCTTGTTCTGGGATTCTGAATCCAGTAGTGGCAGGAGGATGTGAGGGTTCTGAGTTGGCCTTGGATTCCAGTATGGGTGGGCTTGAGGTCCTCCACTGACTGAGTTGTGTCCACACCAGGAGTCAGGTCGGCTTCATTACAGCAGTCGGCTGTAAACTTTTCCCAACCCTGTAGCTGGCTCAGTCTAGGTTTCTGAGTAGGCCTGGGCTAAGGTTGCAGGTCTCTGTGACTTTGGGATTACAGATCTGTGAAATGAGAGGGACAAGGTGGGCAGGATAATCTCTATTATTGGCCCTGCTTCTGTGGGTGGATCGCAGCAGCTGCTGAGCAACACAGAGCTCTTCTTCAGGTCCCCACAGCATCATCTATGGAAGCATTTGTGTAGATGGAAAGAATGTACTTTTCACCCACAGAAGCAGGTCCAGTAAAAGATATTACCCTACCTACCTTTGTGGGTCTTGTATCTGGGGACCAGCACAGCTAAAACAACACTGCAAACATATATGTGAAATGGTGCATAATAAATACCCCTCTCTCACCTGTCTAGAGCTCAAGACTAGGATGAGGCTGAGTGCCCAGCCCAGGAAGAGCAACAAGAAATATTAAGCATCTCTTGCACTAATAAGCAGTCAGTTTGATGTCTTTACTATAAATAATGACTGGTCACCTCAGCTTCCATGGCTTGACTTCTCTGTAAATGTTTTATGATGAGAGGCGAGATCAAGTTTGTGGGAGATGGGGGTACATTTGAGTTTTATAATGACTGCTTCAGATTAAGTAGGGGAATTCCCCTTTGGTATTAAGGGGGAGGGGGTGTTTTTCTCAAAATATCAGTTAAGGCTTGTGTTACAGCAATCACTTTGTTGAAGACAGTTCTCTGGTTGTGCACAAGCTGTTGATTTCTTTGAGGGTAATACAGTTCCTTAGGTTAAAGCAGATTTTAGGGGGTAACCCAAAAATGAAGAGGCAGCATACTTTCTTTGGGCAAGGGAGGGGTGTAGTGGGGGTTTTGTATTGACACTGCATCACTGAACTGTAATGAGTGATGATTTAAAGTTATCCCCCTTCTGCACAAAAATTCTTCTCCATTTTGTCTGGGGTGGCTTCACAGCATGGTGTGCATCTCCCCTGAGTCATCACTTTTCTTAGAGCATTGCCCACGGTATCGTGAGCAGAACAGCCACTCAGACTTAGCCACTTAATTTAAAAATGTCTCATCAAAGACATACTGTCTTTCCAATTGTTCTACTCTCCTGATTCTCTTGAAGTGGATGGTAACCAAGAGAGGAGACAGTAGCTTTAGGGAAAGGAGAAACTTGACTTAAATAGCCTCTTCCAAAATGCATAGGGAAAAAATACTTGCTGCTAAAGAGTCCCTAGGCTTAGGATGCTAAAATGGGTAAAACAGAGTACATGACTTCCCAACCTTGGAAGGTACAGTTTCTCTTAACAGCTTTCACAGGAGTCCCTGAATATCAAATGCTGTTTTGTCATATGACTTAATTAATAAATCTAAACATGTTTGTGAAGCCTCTGTATGAGCATAATCCAAACCCCACTGAAGTCAATGATTTCAATGGACTGCGAATCAGGCCCTGTATCAGACCAGTTGGGAAGTCATGCTGTAAGAGAACTATATTAGTGGGTCCAGAGCAAATTTATATACCGAGTAAATGGACTGTGACATATAACTAGTTATTCCCCCGTGCCCCATTCCCCTCCCCCCATGATAATATCCAACCGTTTACTCACGACCACTGCTAGATCACTGCCACAAAGCTGTTGAGTTCTTGTGATGCAGGGAACTTTGACTCTTCTACTTGTGATATCACAAACATGCTGTATGTAGCCCTTGCTCATTAAGGGCCTGGACGCTAAACTGAAGGGAATCTTTCTGTTACTGTGGCACACAAATCCCACACAAAAGCAGAACTCCAGTAACACTCAAATCTTAATGCAGGGATCGACAACACCTGGAACGTTTGCCAAAGCTGGGTGATGGGGCCAGCAGGGAAAAAGAGCCACTGTGTCATGGCTGCTGATCCTGGCCCTGGCACCTGCTGAGGGTAGGGGGGTTGGTCTGGCATGGGGGGGCCCAAAAGGTTTCCAACCTCTGACAGTGCTTTCTTGGAGCTCTAACCTCACCTTTAGTAGTTAGGAGGTGGAGAGCATTCTGGGTAACAGTGTGTGCAAGGGAGACCTCAAAACCTGTTTTGTCTTAGAGTTTCTGTATCCACTCCTGCCACCTCAAGCTTCGGAATTGGAGCAGGATGAGCGGAGATCAGGTGTTCTCATACAGACACATGGGCAGCTGTCAGCTACATCTGTTACTGCCTAAACTAATGGTGACACCAGAACAACAGTGATCTGTCAGAACAATAGGCTTTCCTGATCTGATAATACGGTTTGCATACGGGTTATCAGTCATGCAGCTAAAATCTACTGGCCACCTTGGCACACATGTTGAGTGTCACAGGTCCTCTGGGAGAAGTGGCAGCTATGTGCCACTGTTCATTTTGGACAGTGGCTATTCATTAAAAGAATTAAGGATTGGGTCTTGTGCATGTGGCAAAGAACAAATGTGCTGT
The DNA here is from genome assembly GCA_007922175.1 of Pelusios castaneus. Classification (NCBI taxonomy): domain Eukaryota; kingdom Metazoa; phylum Chordata; order Testudines; family Pelomedusidae; genus Pelusios; species Pelusios castaneus. The sequence continues at coordinate 2,888,416 of ML685905.1, forward strand.
GGAAGTCACCAAAACTCTGTTTTGTTTTGTTTTTTTAAAAAAAAGGTTGAGTTGTGTGTGTTGTGCTCATTAGAAGGGAATCCGGGGTCTGATTTCTCCTCTTGTTTACAGACTAACGGCAATGAAGTTCATTGGCTTACTGTGGTGTACACAAGAGGAGACTTGAGCTGCCTGTATCGAATTCAGCTCTGTGGCAGTTTATATACAATAATAGGACATGCTCTGTGTGGGTGCTGGTAGCTTGATCTACTTTTATAGGTAAAGTAGGTTGCATCACATTTTTGAAAATGTGCACATATAGTCAGGCTGCCCCAAAAATGCTAATTGATATTTATATCTCTGCTACAGTGTTGGCCACTGAACTTATTCCACTAAGCAGAGTAAAGCACAAAGCCGTTGCTTGTAATGTGTGGCAACAGCAATTTAAGGTAGTGTACTCAGGATAACAGGAGTAATGGGAGGGAAACAGCCTTATGGCCATATGACTTAGAAATAAATAATTGTGGAGGGCTGGGATTGCTGAGCATTTGTAAGACCCGCTGGGCTAAAGGTAACACAGCCAGAATTTGTGTTGTGAAACAAAATGCAACTTTGTACCTTGTGCTTCTCTCTCTCTCTTTGTCTGCCAGTAAAGAATCCCTTGATTTCGTGATGCAGAATATGCTTGATTTGTAGTTGGCAGAGTGGCATCTGTGTACCTGTATTTTTTTCCTAGAAAAGAGAACTTTGTTACCATAGCCATCATGGGAAATAAATCTCCATCAATCCGATCACTCTTAGAATACATACTATAGCAGAAAATAGCTGAGAACATTTGTGTCTAAGGTTCCACAGCCAAGTTCTCTACAACTATCAGTTTCCTGTTATAGACCAGATACCAACTTTCCAGTTGGGCTACAAGCAGTTGCTAGCCATCACCCATGGCCCACTGAGCATCCTCCAGTATACCTGTCCATTGTGGGCCAGACAAACATCTTTCATTCTAGCTTCCAAGCCTCTCTTTCCCAATTTCTCACTATGCTCAACAGATTGGAGAATGAGAGAGATACACCAAGTAGACATCATTTCTTTACCAGCATCTCCAACCCACCATTCAACTGTCAGTCACAAGAACCCGTGTACCTCCCCCTCAACTCAGCATGGACTCTTAACTGCCAGAACACATACACACTGTGCAGGCCATCTGAGTTCTGGCTGTGCAAAATCTTGCTTTTCTGGCAATAGTGAGCAGCAGTAACAGAAGGTTCCAGAAGGGCCAGGTGAATGCGACAGAGGGCTGACAGCTGACATAGCCCATTAGGCTCCTCTTTGTAGAGAAAAATGATGCAAATCCACGTTCTACAGACCAGTGGCCTCTGCTCTAAATCTTTGAAAACCGTAAAGACCACTGAAATGCCGTCCAATAGATGACTTATCAAAATAATAGAACAGCAACATTTCTTAGGACGGATTGTGCCATTCTATTTCTGGCCAGTGACTCTTCTCTCTTGTGTAGAGTAAGCAGTGTAGCCCAAGGAAATGGAATTTATTGTATTTGGTAACTCAGAACTTTTATACGATTGTCTGCTCTCAAGGCTGTATTTAAAAATTCTGAAATGGCTGAGAAATGTGTTCACTGTGAAGCTTGGGCAGCCATGCTTTCTGCTCGACTCATGTTACAATCCTCTTTGGTTTACTTAAGCAGACTCAAAGAATAAGGTGGGCTAAGCACTCTCTTGGGGGACAAAAGTCTGACAATCCTTCTGTTCCTCTTTCATCACGATTAGTGGAAGGGGTTCCATTTTTTTGTTTTAAATCTGGCCTGCAGTGTCTTCCACGATGTAACATACAGTGCATCCCAGGCAGCCCTCAAATATCCTTTACTACTGTGGTGCAACAAATAGTTGAAGACAGAATCAGTTTTGAAGTCATCAAAAACTGCTGCTCTTGTATAGCAGCTTGTTAACAACCCTGAAGTTGTCACTTCAAAACCAGTCCATATTATCAGATTTACAGGCCTACTAATCTTCCAGGTTAGGATACGGATTTCTTCCTTTTTTGTTAACTTTTCCAATTTGAAAGTTTCCACAGAGTTCCGTCTATACATTCCTAAGCAAAATTGTCTTGAACTCAATCATAATATGCCCAGTCCTAATCTTTAAGATGGAAATTTCCCTGTTCTCTTTGCTAAAATCAAATGTAGATTGTTTAATTGGATGGATTCTTTCCTGCCTTGTCAGCAAGTGTGACTCAGTTTAGCTGGAATGTTGTCTAGATCAAGCTCATAGTCCTCTAGTCTGTCATGTTGCCAATCTTGACTAGAATCCTGTTTCTTACATCTGTGATCTCTTTGTAACAGCATTGACACCCTGCTACTTCTTGATCAATCAGAGATCAAGATATTATATGCTCTTCGGCCCCAAGGACTGAGCTTGCAGCCTCTTGACACTCCCAACCACTGTTGCAACAGGCACGGTATTCCAGCCTGGGCCTCTGTATGACTGTGCACAGCTCTGCTGGTGGCCTGTTGGAAAACGGGACTCTGCCAGTCTAATATAAATTGGCACACACTTTCAATATAAATAGCACTGCTACCGAGGCTTATGAAGATTGTAACCCTTTCCTGCCCCACCGCCTACTTTTGGTTAGCACTGAACTCTTCTCTGTCATAATGCTGGAATGATTGGGGGGAATAATGCCCATATTGGAACCAAACCTGGTTTTGCCATATGTAATTGACATCCTGTTAGTCACGTCTCGTAGGATTTATGATTAGCTTGTTTCCATCCTGAAGCACTTTTGATCTGCTGATTATAGAGAACATTGAGTCGTGTGACCCTGCTCTTTTCTTTTCTCTGCAGTGCAGTATATGCCATCTTTCTCAGGCAGGATGGAAGCAACTATATTTAGACGCTTGGCACCCCCTGATGTCTTACCGATAACAGCAATCAGACATTCTGCAATGCAGCACTGTAGAATGCAGACTTCTTGTTGATCAGGAATCTGCACATGTATTGCTCACTGCTGGCTTTGGAGTGAATTCTGCTGGTGCTGAGTGAGCTCATCTCACCATTGGGGGTGGGGACTGCTTGGCAGTGATAAATAGTGTCCTCTGGCTTATGCGTCTGGAAATAGCGAACTCCTTGACTTATGCCCACAGCAGAGCTCATTACCAAATGCACTGCATAGTGTAGATGATTGATAATGGTATTGGAGTTACCAATCTGAATTTGGCCTTGGTTGAAACTGACTGGAGTTAGCATTGTCTGTGTTGTTTGATAGAAGTTGGAAAGTCACCGTCCAGTTCTTAGTAAACAGGTGTCCATATTGCAAAAACCGTCACACATGAGAGATTGGTGGGCACCTCTGAAGCGGCCAACAATTCATGACCTTAAGGCCAGAAAGAATGAGTAGTCTGACCTGTGTAAGAGAGTCCATAGGACAAACAGTGAGCGAGTCTTGGATGGTGAAATTATATCTTGCTCTGGAACTGTCAGCACAGAGATCAGGGTGGCTTAGGTTAGACCACCCTGGTGCTGTCTATTCTGAGCGGATAGAGTCCTTCTGGCTTCCTGGGCTGTCCACATGTATTCTTTAGCATTAAGGAATTCCCCTTCATCAGAGAATATTCACTAAAAACACTGATTTGCCTCTTTGTCCTTTTAATAAGCACTATTACAGTAAATCTCCATAGACTCAAATGCATTTCATCCACTGTTTGTACAGTAAAGAAGTCAACAACTAGTCATACATTAGACAGTTGATGCTTAGTGATCAGAGAACTCAGTTGTTTTAAAACAGTTATCTTCATGCAATGCTAAGAAAAGCACTGGGGAACGTTGGTGGGTTGGACACAGGTAATGAACAAGTACTCCATGTTTAAGCAGCAGAACTTGACCTCTGTGACCACCTGTTGAGCTATTTCTAACATGGTGATTGCTCTTAAATCTAAAAGCTTGTTTGGATTTCCAGCCATTGCCCATAATGGCGACTATCAACCAATTGGCTGCTGATGTGGAAAGGTTTGTTATAGATGGTGCCGCACTTAATTGATGTGACTCTGATGACTCTTTCCATCAGGGTTGGACCTCCTTTGTCCATGGCTGTAACTATCACCTGGCCCATTTATCTGCCCACACACCCACAGGCTTTATGAGAAAGCCGCTCCCACTGTGTTTTTAGAATTAAGTTTACAGTGTTCTCAAAGCATGCCTAAACTTTCCAGGGGCCACACCTCAATTAGTGATGCATATTAGAGTTGTAGTTACAGGACAAACATTGTATAACTGGATTTCCAAGGTAAAATAAAGATTGATTTTTTTTCCATGGGGTTGAATAGCCTTAATCTGATTCTTGTTTTTCAGGATACACAGGAGAAGGAAGCAGTTGTCCCTGAGCGAGCCGAAGAAGTAAAACTAAAGGCCAAATATCCTAATTTAGGACAGAAGCCAGGAGGGTCAGACTTCCTAATGAAAAGACTGCAGAAAGGGGTACTTATCTATTCAGATGCTCTTGTCTTGGAAGGGGGAGGGGTGTGTGTGTGTGTGAGTGTGTGTGAGAGAGATTTAGACAGTAACACTTAAAACTAATCCACACATTCTACACTGGCAAGTTAGTTCGAATTAAGAAGACTTCATTCGAACTAACTAAAGCCATGGCTTGACTAGGCTTTAATTAGTTCGAATTAAGGACTCCCTAATTTCTTAGTTCAAATTAACCGGCCATTGAAATGAATGGGGATCACTAATTCGAACTAAGCAAGCGCTTGCTTAGTTTGAACTAACATTCCAGTGTGGCCATGCTAGTTCGAATTAAATTAATTCGAATTAACTAAAATTAGTTCAAATTAGTTAGTTCAAACTAATTAATTCGAACTAATTTTAGTAAGTGTAGACATAGATGGAGATTTGGCTTCAGGGGGAGAGGGAGAGAGGTGTCAATGGATAGAAATATAAGCAAATTGGAGCAGTGACCTGAACTTCTAATGCCATTCATAGCCAATACATTTCTCCTAGTTACCATGACTGACCAGGGAATACATCAGGCATGACCGTTTAAAAAAATGTAGGAACAAACATTATTTTGATGTAGCTGCTCAGGATGAATATCTGTTTACTTTTACCTTAAGAAGTTTATTTATAAGGCAAGCTGGTGCCAGGTCAATAGGACCCAATTAAAACTCTTTGGGATTGGCCACATCCAAACCCCACTGCTGTCACCATAGAGGATGTCCATGTGGTACATTCCTCTGCTTCCCAAGCTGTGCATCTCCTGATCTGGATCACCCCATGCTGTTCTTGTCTTGGGCCTTTCTTGACAGAGGTGCTGCCTTTTCTGTGGTAGGTTTCGCTACGAGAGTATTGTTTCGTGGCTTCCCATTTCTCCACTTTGTGCCCTGTTGGGATTTGGACTCTGATGCTTAGACTAGGGGCACTGACCTCCCTGAGCCATTTGGGCCTCTCCCTGGTGTCTGCTTTAGCGCTGAGGAGCTGGTCCTGCATCAGCCAATGATCTAGTGGGTCAGATGTTCCAAATCTCATAAGTGATTCAAAGTAGAAGAATAACACAAAATTAGAAACCGTGGGCTTAGTTTTCCATTGTTCTGCACCTTGTGCAGTCATTTGCACCTATGCAAAGTGGGTGTAAAAATGCCACCAACTCATAATGGGGCGCATTTTACACCCACACTGCCCTGGGGTATCACTGGCAGTGGTGCAAGGCAGTGGAACATCATACCTCGTGACTCCTATGTGTAATGACGAACTAGTTAACCCCCCTCATTGCACCTCAGTAAAGCAAAGCTTGACATTTTGTTTATAGCTGCAGTATTTTAAAAGGCCTTTGATACAGTAAATGAACCTCTTGGCCCTTTCGGATTATACAAATGCCTTCTGAGAAGTTGGAAAACAACTGTTCTGCTCTTTTCCTCCATTTAGAACATGGATTCTGCCCAATGACTCCCCGTTGCTTCACTGGAATTAACACCGTTGTTTTCCTTCTATAGCTTTTATTTATAGCCTTTCATCCTGCCAAAACATCTTTATGTGCCAGCGTTTTCTCTTGCTGTTGACATTACTCTGGGAATATTGTTTTAGGTAACAGTCTGCAGAAAGCACAAAAATAATGGTTTCATTTCTTGGCAAGGAAGCAATAGGGGGTTTGGCTTTAAATATATAGGGCCTGATTCGCCTCTAATTTACATCAGTGGGAGAGCAGAATCAGGCCCTTAATAAGTAGGGGTCTGTTTCTCATTTACACCAAAGCCCCTTTATGCTGCTCTAGCAGACATTACATTTACATGTATTTTAAGGCCTCTTTTATGTTACCAGAATGGTGTAAATGGCAGTCTGGTCCCCGGGGGTCAGCTCTTCCCCCTCCGGATTACAGGCATTTGGTGAGAGGTCAAGTGTTTGAGCTCTAAAACTCCCTGTAAGGAACTTAGTAAACATTCCTGGGACTCCCTGTTCTTATAAAGCCTCGTCAGCTGCTGTTGTACTTGGTAAACTGTGTCTATTTACAGTACACTTTGGTAAAGGAAGTAAATGGTCACGGTTATCCTTTGAAATGAATATAACAAAAAAGCTTAACATTTCTTGGGGGTGACTGGTTGTGTTACAAAAGCCTGCCTGTAACACATTAAAGGGCTTCTTGTGTGGAAGGAGCTTGCTTGTTTGGCTTCCAGTCTTCTGTAACTGCTGCTTTAAAACAAACAAGGCGTCTGGTGGCACTTTTAAAGACTATAAAAAACCACAAAAGCTCAGGCGATAAATTCATTTGTTAGTCTTTAAAAGTGCCACAGGACTCCTTGTTTTTGCTGAACTAGACCAACAAGGCGACCCCTTTGGAACTGGCTTCTTTAAAGTGAGGTGGAATCTCTTAGGCCAGGGCTGAGTCTTGCCTGCATAACTTTGCCTGATAGCAGTGCGAGAGTTACTTTGCTTGGGTTGGTTTGTTTTCAACATAGTTGTACCAGCAAAACCCTACTTAGTTGCCATTCTGCCAGCACAAAAGCACTTTTGCTGAGAGAGCTTATTTCACTCGCTGAACCTGAATGAACTCTACCAGCAAAAGCACTCTGTTGCTTGCATAGCTGTTGGCTATGGTGTAGCTATAGTGTTATGGCTCTCCTGGCAAAAACTTCTAAGTGCAGGCAAGGATTAGCTGATGAGTCTGCAAATGCACACTACTTCTTAAATCAAGAAAACAAGTTCATGGTTAGAGAGGGCTTGTGTTCACAGTACTCAAGTTTTGGGGATATATTTTCTTAAGACTTTTTTGAAGGACTCTGAAATCCTGTCCCTCTTTCAGCAAAAGTATTTTGACTCGGGTGACTACAATATGGCCAAGGCAAAGATGAAGAACAAGCAGTTGCCAAGTGCCGGGCCTGACAAGAACCTGGTGACAGGAGACCATATCCCAACACCTCAAGATCTTCCACAGAGAAAGTCATCGCTTGTAACCAGCAAGCTGGCAGGATAAACCTGCACTTCTGATTATTTTGGATTTTTCTCTCCTTCCCCTCCCCCCCCATCTGATCAAACTTCACTGTATTATAGAGCTGGGATGATCAGAATGTATGTAGTCATTCAAATACTCACAGTAATCAAAGAAAAGGAAAGCAAGTGTGATGTGTTTATAGTCCTGGGTGTGTGTGCAAATTTTTACAGCTGGTAATCAGTAAGCTGAGTGGATCCACCCCATATAAAGCCAGTTTGCATGCCGCTGAAATGCCTCGACTATCAGAGGCATCATGGCAGACGTGTTTGAACTTTGTCGTCTTACTGTACGAGCAAGAAAGTTTGTAAAAGCAGAACGCTGCACCAAAGAAGTGGCCCACTGTTGGCTCACAATCCTGTCATGCAGCCAAGCTGTAACACCTGGGACTCTGACCTTTTGCTATTCAGCTACTAAGTCCAAGGTGCTAAGAGTTTAGTGACTGTAGAGAAGGTAACGAAAGAATTGGGCAGGAGTGGGATGACCAGCAAACAAGTGGCCCATGGGTATATTTATTATGCATGAGCTGAATGAATAGTGGCACTCCTGAACGAGAAATTGGCAAGCAAAATATTAGGTGAAATGTCAAGATTTGCCTGTTCTGCTTGGCTGGGCAAATTGAGAACGAGGCCATACTCACAGGTACCAGTGTGCTTTGGCAAAATTCGGGCAAGCCCTCGTCTTCATTTCTGCCTCCTGGACTCTTTGGTTTCCTCTTTGAAAAGCCAATATTCTTAATTGACATTTAAAACAACCTGCTTATCTTTAAATTATAACTTGTACCTGTGACTAAATCGCAGTCTGTCTCCAGAACACCAACGGCCGTTATCGTCGTAGTACCTGAGCACCTCACAATCTGCAACGTGTTGTTCTCCACAGCACCCTGTGAGGTACATCAGTACTCTTTTTCCCTCTTTTAAGGATGGAAAACCGAGGCACAGAGAGACTAAGTGATTTGCCCATGGTCACAAAGGAAGTCTGTAGCCAAGCAAGGAGTTGAACTTGTATCTCCCAAGTTTGATTCTAAATAAGGCATACATTTTTAATGGTGAGAGTGATTAACCATTGGAACAACTTAACAAAAGTTGTGGTGGATTCTCTATTACTAACAATTATTAAATAGAGATTGGATGTTTTTCTAAAGGATCTGCTCTAAAAATTATTTTGGGGAAGTCCTATGACCTATGTATTTATACAGGATGTCAGACTAAATGATCACAGTGGTCTCTTCTGGCCTTGGAATCTATGAATGAATTTATGATTCTAAGTCCCAGGTGAACACCTTAGCTAATAGCTGAAATTATAGAATCTTTAGCTCTGCGCTGCAGCCCGTTACTGATAAAAAGATTGTCTGTTGGAAAGGATCAGGAACACATGTGGCATACTATATTGTAATTCAGAAAAATGGGACAAAAAATGACACTTCTAAATTCATGAGGATGCATGGAGAAGATGAAATTCCCTTTAAAGGTAAAGGATTTCAGGATAGAAGATCACCAGCCTGTGTTTTAAAACAAAAAACTGAAAACCTGGGAGGATGGAGTGGAAAGAAGCATAAAAGCAAACTTTCATTAATGGCATAACACATAAGTAGTTTTGTTTTTGTGTTTTTCCTGCCTGTGTCTGTTTCAGGCCTGAAAACCATGTTAATTCAGTGGATGCAACCTGTGGAATCCAAGATCACAACTGATAGTCAAATATGGTGGTCTTGTGGCATAAAAAAATACAGCATTTCACCTGGAACACAGGATTGAAATGCATTAATAACAGGGCTTGACAAAATTGGCTCCCAGATAGGCGCCCAGTTTTATTTTTGGTCACCAGCGGGTGCTCCTCTACTGCATTTCTGCAGCAGTACTAGGAGCCAGGCTACAAACCCAGCTTGCCATGGCAACCAAACTCCTGGATTTTGTCAAGGCCTGATTTATAATCTTGAAGAATATTTTTAGCAGAGATGCAATAGTGTGCTGGGTTAAAAGGTATTTCACTGCAATGATAATTTTAAGATTGCTGCATGCAGTTTGTAGCACTGAAAGCAAATGTGAATCTCTGTTTTAAGTCTGGAATTCAAAGATGGGAGGGAGGAATCTGTTTAATCCATTCATTTTATAGGATACCATATTACATATCGAGGTCGAGAAAACCCGTAAAGGGTAACACTTGAAATTCCACAACTGATGTAGCTTTGTCTACATACAGTCTCTGCTCTGCCTTACTTTATGGACTAAAAATTACCAGGTAATTCATACCAAAAGGTCTGTTTCAGTTGATCATACTTTGCTGCTGCTGATTCTAAAAGGAAAACATGGTATTGCTTCTAGCTAAGCAGAATGTTCCTTAGAGTCATGATTCAGAAAAGTACAAACCCAAGCTTGCAATATTGTACAAATCAACATCCATGTTTCTGAGATTGTAAAGAACATTTTTTTTCTCTTCATAGTGACTGGCTAATGTAACATCAGTGTCACCAGAGTGAAAAGGAGACAGAATTTAGTGGGGAATGGGGAACTTCTTTGTAAATGTGTAATTTCATTCTTTAGTCTGTCTCCTCATGTATTGTATATAGTTCCAAAGCAATTTGGGCAAGCTATTGGTGTCCTGTATAATCTCCTCAAATGTTTTGCTGTTTGTCCCAGCCACACTGTAAATAGATATGAATCGTATATATATAAAAATATATATAATTTTTTACATCTTTATCTCTATTCTATGCTTTTTTCTAAGGGGAAAAAAAAAACACTACTGAGTACCTGTCAGTTGTTCAATAAGCCTTCATGGTGCTGATCTCAGTGAAATTTGATTGACAGGGAGAACAGAGAGGGGAATGAAAATGTTTCAAAGCACTCCCCCATCCCTCTAGGATTCAGGATATACTGAGTGTATTTATGTAGAAAGGGGGAAGAAAATTATCTTTAAAATACTGGGTGAGAAACATAAGGAAAGATTATTTTTTAAAAAATAAACTTTTCTCAAACATATATGGTAGTCATTTTTTGTTCTGTCATGAAAATTAAAACACTGGAGAAAGATGACCTCTAAAAAAGGATCATGGTGTATTTACAATAGCTTCCTTCCAGTTCTCCCTTGTTTAGCATTTGCAGCTTGGTGTGCAGCCTGAAGCGTGGAAACAGAATGAGTGATCTGCATTGGACAGTTGCACCACATACAACTTTAGGAAACAAGTATTTTGTCTTTGGAACAAACTTCTGGGAAAAACTTAAGCATGGCTATAATTTTTTATTGTATATTCCCTCGTTCCCCCACCTCTGCTGGGAAAAGAACTATGACTGGAAACTTCTTTTTGTGAAGAAAAATGAAGCTAACTATTAATGAGAAATAGAAGCCCTGACAGCAAAAGAGTGAAGAGCCTGTGTATGTTTGAGCTAAGATGGTTAGATATGTGGGGGGTTTTCTTCATCAGCCCAGCTGAGTAATGTTTTCCTAGACCCAGGTGCAATCCCCTGATGGAAATTCCAACCAAGAGCTGACTTTTCATCCCAAACAGTTCCTTGCTGCAATTCCTCTGGAATTATGTTTGCTGAAGAGGGGCATCCTGATCAGGCACAGTGATATAACACCACCACCGATGCCTATTACTCCAGCACAGCAGTGGATAAATAAGGTAAAGAAGAGATCACAAGCTGAGATTGCCTTAAAGGTTTTGTCTATAGGGTGCTGTCAGAAGAGTAAGGTACTTGGATGCCATGGGATAAAACCCTAGATAAAAAGGCTGAGAAGTAACCTTTGTTTCTTGGTGTTTGGAAAAAAAAAAAAAAATACTTACCTAGTTGAAATTTTGATAGATTAGAGTCTGAGATAACAGAAGTTTCAAAACCTTGATCTTTAACTGCAAGGACACCTCCAGTTTTCATCTAAAGAGCAACTATTAGGATTTCAAACAAAGCCTGTTTGGCAAAATTGCTGTCTGTGCAGTGTGATGCTGTGCTGTAGGTTGAAGAGGCATTGCAGAAATGTGTAAATGGGTAGCTCCACAGAGCCACTTGTACTTCATTGAGGTGGGGACTTTCAGTATTTGAAATAAAGTACTCTGAAGCAAAAGAGTGTATTTGATTGCTTAGGCAGGAAATGCAAACTAGACAAGACCAAATTTGATTTGTTAACATCTCAGTATGATTAAATATTTCAGCTGTTTTAGGACTGGGATGCCAGCTTTGATCTGAAGATTTGATCTCTTGCACTGGTGCAAAACACAATCATTTTTGGGGTTGGGAAGGAATTTTCCCCCAGCATAGATTGGCTAAGGCTTGGGTTGTCCCCGCGCTGCCCTGCCCTGCCCCGCCGTAGTTTTGGGAATGGCTCACTTGCTGATACATTCTCTATATCATGATTTGTGGACTTAAATTTAAGTCACAGATTAGAGGCTTATTGCAGGAGTGGGTGGTGGAGGTTTTGTGACCTGCATTGTGCAGGGAGTCAGAGTAGATGATAATACTGGTCCCTTCTGACTCTTGAGTCTGTCATTTTAATTTAAACTGTTCTAAATGATGGTACATGATAGAGCTAAAGGAGAATTGAGTTTACTGGCTTTTAAAGGGAGCTACCATATTCCTTTTTGTGAGCAGCAGAGGGCAGAAGAAACTCTAATTTTTAGTCTTCACTAGCTGTAAAAACAAATCCGGCAGCCTGTTTCCCCCTCCCCTTCTCTAGCCCTCTAAGCAAAACTTACCCCCAAGGCTTTTTAAATCATGTATTTTTTTTCTCCATTAAAGCTATTTTCCTCTTTCCCCTGTAACAATTAATTGCTGAAAGAAACTCCTGTGCTGCCAGCCTATTTTTAAAAAGCTGGTGTATTAAAAATGCTTTTCTTGGGTATGCATTTTCCTTCATTAAACATCTGTTTGTTGCAACAGTATTTCTTAACACCCTGTTCCTCTGGGGGTGGGAAGGAAGAAACATTCAGTACCCAATCACTGTAAAAATAACACTACATGTCATCTCTCTATTGTTGAATAAGCTGTAGGTGCAAGACATGCCTTCAGCTAGGTTCTCTGAAACAGAGGTAGACTGACAAAGGTGTAGCTTCTCCATTTAAGAGGGATGGTCAGTGTAGATGCTAGTCCATTGGGGGCCCAAAGCAAGAATGTTTAGGGGTCCTCCCAATATATAATAAAAAGTGAAGCCCCCCCCCCAGTTGCTTGAAGCCTGAGTCTACTTGTCCATACCACGAGCCCTGGGCTCCATATGCCCACCACAGCCTACTCTAGCAAAGGGCAGTTCAGTAGGCTCCAAAGAGAGCCTTGTATGAGTGCAGATTCCCACAATGTTTTGGGCAACAGACTAGGGGGCCCCTGTCCTGCAATTAGATCACTGGAGCATGAATGATATTGTCCATTTCCTCTCTCCATCACCCCTGAGACAGCGATTAAATCTTCCACCACTATGCAGTGTTCCAGGACTGTATTGGAGGAGAGGGTGTTTTTGCAGTGGACCAAGGACAATAAATTTTACAGGCTGATACCTATGGGGCCTAAGGTTGATTCAGGAAGCCCACCGGTCTCATTGTCGTCTCACTGGGCTTTGGGGGATAGTTTTTCTCTCTGCGGTAAGAATTCTTTTGTGGCCCTTTCACTTATACTTGCAGAAAAAGGTAGGCTGAGCCTCATCTTTCCTTGTATATGAAGATGGAGCTTGTAGGCCTGTAATTACTGTGGCCAATAAGAGTCTGATCCAAAACCCAGTAAAGAAGCCCATTTGCTTCAGTGCTTTTGAAGCAGAACTTAAGAGCATCCACCTGTAGCCTACTAACTTACCTCTCTTGTTTTGGACATAAGACCCTTTCTTCAGCATGAGTCTATGGAGAAGACAGAGAATGAGAAGAGCGAATGTCAGCGTCCTGGCTAACATTTTCCTTCTCTGTTGAATAACCTCTAATAGCTGTGTGAAGTAATGTTTGATCCCTGCCTTCTTTCCCTGTGCTCTTTTTAGGCCATATCCTGTTTGTTTAGAACTTTTGAGATAAATGATAATTGGGCCAAGCAGAAAGTAAAAACAGAACTGAAAGCAAATGCGACTCTCCAATCTCTGACTGTAAAAATCCTTTTCCTGTAAGAGTATCCTTTTGGCAAATACTAGTACAAGTGATTAGAGAGCTGCATGCTGATCCGTTTCACTGATTATAAAGACCAGCCAATCAATAATAGCGATGAAGTGAGATAAGTGGCAGATGCTAACCCAGAATTTGGAAATCAATACTCATCTGGGTTCCCACTGAAGACAGCACAAAGCTGTTCCCTCAACCAATTTTAAACTAAAATATTTAGATTTATACTGCTGTAGTAATTTTCACCACAAAAAACCTTAGACACAATCTCTGGTCCTGCTGAAATGTAGCTGTGTCTGGGGTGAGAGCAGCAACCAGCAGTGATGAAGGAGACATGTTGACCAAGGATTCTGGGGCAACATCTATCTACTCTTATGAAATCTAGGTTATTTACAGAACCTAGCTCAGGTTAATGTCTGTTCTCTTTCTCCTTTCAGTTACAGCCTATTATTAAGTCACAGCATTTCGTTTCACTGACATCACTTATTGATGTCAACTAGCCCTCAGGGTTTACATTTCATTCATATGGAATAAGCAATAATGCTAGCAAGCCATGAGAAGAGGCACCTTAGAAAAGATCCTGGTTCACACACATGTGCATGTGTGTGTGAGTGAGTGAGAGAGAGAGAGAGAGAGAGAGAGAGTGACAGAGTGCATGTTTATAATGGGGCTTTATATTGCTCCTGTTAAAATCAAACAGGTTGGCAAAATTCCTATTGACTTCAGTAAGAGGTTAGGTCTTACCTAACTTTCAGGCCAGAAAGAGAAATAAATGAAAACTCCATGTCTCTTCCTCCCTCTCCCCACCCCCACCACACACACACATTTATAATTGATGCTGAAACACGTCTGTGTTATTATAGCTACTTTGATATATAACACATCTGAATTATTTCCAAAGGGGTAGCTGTGTTAGTCTAGTTCAAAGCGTCTGATGAAGTGGGATTTTCTTCCATGAAAGCTCATGCAATAAATTAATTTGTTAGTCTTTAAAAGTGCCATAGGAGTCCTTGTTTGTACATCTGAATTAATAACCCATCAAACAGCCATAAAGAGGCCTTTGGCACTTTTAAAGACTAACAGATTTATTTATTGCATGAGCTTTCATGGGAGAAAATCCCACTTCGTCAGACGTCTGACGAAGTGGGATTTTCTCCCACGAAAGCTCATGCGATAAATAAATCTGTTAGTCTTTAAAAGTGCCACAGGACTCTGTTGTCTTTCTAGAATAGACTAACACGGCTACCCCTTTGGAATAAAGAGGACTTGACACTTAATAGATCATTCCCAGAGGGGTAGCCGTGTTAGTCTATTTCAGCAAAACAAATAAGTCCTGTAGCACGTATAAACATTAACAAATGTATTTGTAATCCACAAAAGCCTATGTTTTAATAAATGTATTAGTTTTTATACATGCCACAGGATTCCTTATTTGTTTAGTAGATCAGTTTTCTATAAATGTGTTAGATTCTTCAACAATGGCTTTGATGGTGTTTCATAAATCAGTTCATCTGTTCCCAAGCCAAGCCATGAGTACAAGTTTCAGTATTGAGCCCTGGACAGGAACAAACTGTACTGTGTCTTATGCCAAGTATGTGCTGTGCCTGTGCTTGCATATGTTCTCAAGGTTCAGTGTTTGAAGGAAAATATGTGCCAGGTCTTGCCCTGTGGTGCTCGAATGATCTCTGAGCTGCTCCGATGCCTTTTTTAACCTGTTGGTTTTATTGGCAAAAGTTCAATACCACCCAGCAAGGACAGATTCCTTAGAGCTGAAGAATGGATGTTTGTGGTCTGACTGTCTGTTGGTTGGTCCAGAAAAGGAAACATTTTATCTGATCTACTGAATCAGAAATAACTTTCAAGGAATGCATTGTTCAGTGCCCAACTTTGGCTAGTTACGTAGAGATGGTGTATGTGTAAACTGTAAACAGGAGCTAGGGTAGAATTAGAGCAGCAAAAGAAGAATTATGTAAAGTAGATATAACTCTACATTTACACTGTGTGCAGGAGAGGAGCCCTCACATTGCAGGTCCACACCCAGGCCAAGAGGAACATTGTCTTTCAGTTAAGGGCCAGTCTATGCTACAAATTTTTGCTGGCATAGCTATATCAGTCAGTCGAGGTGTGATTTGTGACCAACAGAGCTGAGCAATCACGATTCCCGAGTCCGGACTGAATTATATATGCTTCAGATGGAAGCCAACACAATGCTGTTCCCTCAACCAATTTTTAACTAAAAGTCATATTTAGTTTTACACTGTTCTCGTATCTTTCATCCCAGAGCACTGCAGATACAGTCTGTCTGGCCCCACTGACAGGCAGCTGTGTCTGGGGTGGAGTGGAGAGGTTGGCCAAGAATGTTATTTGCTCATGTTTTTGTTGGAGATGTTGGCTAAGAAAAGTCTATGTTTCTTCTGGTATCACTTCTTTCTCTTGGCAGTTGGAATAAGCTCTGCCACCACAGGATATTTTTGCCAATATGAACTCTGTCCACAATGGGAGTGCTTTTCGCATTAGCAAATTTTAGTTCGAACTAAGGAAGTGCTTAGTTTGAATTATCGAATTGCATTGAGTTCAATGGGCCAGTTCATTCAAACTAAGCAATTAGTTCGAACTAACACGGCCGTGATGGCCACATTGGTTAATTCGAACTGACTAGTTCTAATTAACCCTTAGTTCGAAAAGTATACACGAATTTATTAGTTCGAATTAAGGAAGCCCTTAATTCGAACTAATGAAAGCCTAGTGTGGCCAAGGCTCAAGTTAGTTCAAATTAAGCTTCCTTAATTCAAACTAACTTGCCAGTGTAGACATAGCCTTAGTGTTGACTTGGATTAGGTGGCTCAAAGGACACCTTAAGGTTACCTTCTCAGCAGTGCTAGTGCAGGTTGCTTGTCTGAGCCATTCTGATGATGAAGCTTGAAGCTCCCATAGAGAGAATGAGTGGCCCATGCTCATAAGAAGAAATATGGAGATTAAAAGATCCACAAGAGACTTAAGTCCATCCACTACCCAAGCCTATGACAGACTTGTTCCCTGCAAAACATTCCTGAACTTGACAAGCAGTATTTCCATTGCTCCCCTCTGTATTTTTCCATAGCTTCAGTAGCAGGCAGCTCTCGGTTTCCAGCCTAAATTTTCCTTGCTCAGTTTTAACCTACTTTAATTTTTTTTTCGCATCGTATTGCTGATGTCCTTCAAATCGTTTTGCCTCTTGGCTTTCCTTTAACCAGCCTGGATGCAAGTAATTGGTTCCACAATATAACCTTTATTGGACGCTGACCATTACTATCCCGGCTCCTTCACCACCTACAGCAGGGATCTCAAACTCAAATCACCATGAGGGCCACATGAGAACTAGGATATTGGCATCACTGAAACCTTTTCATACAATGATACAAAGGTATAGTCAAAAATGAAAAAAAGGAAGAGTAATATAATATAGTATGCTATTAAAAGTCTAGATGGCGGTATCATCAGAACGACAAAGAGTAAGCAAATAAAAACACTTAAAACGTTACATTATAAATTATAATTATTTTACAAATTCCAGGTGTCATCGCAGGCCACAGGAAGAAACTCCTGGGCTGCATGTTTTACACCCCTGGCCTACCGGATCCTAGAACATAGGCTGCTTCTTTCCAACATCCTGCTTGTAGTACAGTTGAGAAAAGACAGGAGGTGCTGTGCTTGCTTTTCTTTCCCAACTCCTTGGCAGGGTGGTGCCATGCCAATTTGTTATCTTTCTTGAACTGGGCTGCACTGTCATGACTGCAGTCAAGTCTGCTATCAAAACAGGGGCTATCCCCTCCTAAGTCTAACACATAGGAAGTGCCAGGCGAGATCAGATCTGAGGACTACCTAGGCCAGCATCCTGTTCTCAGAGGGTCTGTGAAGTTACAGGCCTCATTTTCAGCCATGCAATTCTAGCTAACCTCAGTGGGATGTGCTGATGCTCAACCCTCATGAAAATCTGCTCCAATCTTTCTCCCCTCCACCATATGGAATTTACTGCCCCCTCTTACTACACACAGTTAGCACTACTGCTGTCCAAGGATCTCCTTCTCTGTCCCTTCCTCAACTGTGCATTTGAGAGTCTAGTCTTTCACCTGTGCTATTTTTATCCAGAAATCCTATCCTCCCCTATTCGAGGCACCAGCGTTGATTAGATCAGAGGTAATTCCACTGACTTCAATGACGTTCAGCTTGTCGGTGTTCTCAGGTAAATCTGCTTTCCAGCTTTGCCACAGTTAGCAATAGTGGAGAAGTAGACATGGAGATGGGGTCACTATTTCTGTTTTCCACTGATTTCAATGCAGCTACACTGATGTAAAACCCAGTGTTAGAGGAAAATCAGGCTCACTGGGTCATCATTTTCTTTCCAGATCTCACCTTAAAATGTTCTCTTTCTTGTTCTCCTGTGGAGCATTGTATATGTGGGACATGGTCTAGAGAATGGCCTGTTGTATATGGTACAGCACAGGATTTCCTGCAGACAGTATGGCTGAAGTTTTATTACTAATATGTAAAGGAGATAATAAATACATAAGCCGAGAGCCACTTGGCCAGCCACCTGTCAGGACATGTTGTCTCTGACTGGTGACTAACCCACTGGCTCAGAGTTATAAAGCTACTTTCAGGTCCTCTATGACATAATAATTAGAGTATTCTTTTAATTGCATATTACTCTTTTTATGATCTTTCTACAGTAACATCAGCTTCCCAGGAATGACGAGGAAGGCAAACAAGATTATTGCTTCATAACAGCTGAAACATTGTTGCATACAGAGCTGTGAGATGAGGTGTGTGTGTCTGAGAGAGGGGTGTTCCAAAGGGGGAGCCGCGTTAGTCTATTGAAGAAAGACAACAGAGGCACTTTTAAAGACTAACAGATTTATTTATCGCATGAGCTTTCATGGGAGAAAATCCCACTTCATCAGACGCTTTGAAGATGGGAAACTTACAGAATGGGAGGAAATTAAATGCAGGGGAGTGTATGACATAGGATCAGGTCAGGCTGTAACAGCAAATCAAAATAGGTGTTAGGATTCAAACACTAGGGAACAGCACGTAGAGGAAGGTGAGGTCAAATCACCTGTTGTAATGAGAGAAAAATCCATAGTCCCTGTTTAACCCCAAGACAACTGAGTCAAATTTGCATATAAGTTCGAGTTCTGAGAGAGGGGAGTGTTTGAGTACTGGGGAGCCTGAAGGGTCAGCACTGCACCTAGAGGAGCTATGGGGCTGGACAGCAGGTTCCAATAGTTGGGGGCGGGGGTGCCAGATAGATCTGTGTCCTGAGAGCATGCCTAGGGACCCTGAGATTGCTGTAGTGGCTGGAGTGCATTCGGGCTCCAGGAGCTTGAAACCAAAAAGGAGTCTAGTGACACTTTTAAAGACTAACAAATTTATTTATCGCATGAGCTTTTGTGGGAGAAGAGCTCCATCTTGAAGCGTCTGATGAAGTGGGATTTCTCCCACCCAAACTCATGCAATAAATAAATTTGTTAGTCTTTAAAAGTGCCACAGGACTCCTTGTTTGTTTTGCTGAACTAGACTAGCATGGCGACCCCTTTGACACTTAGGAAAGCAGATTGCAGAGTCTTGGATTCCCCCCATAGTAATCCTAATGGGTGGTCAGGTCAGGAAGTGGTGCTCACTAGGATCTGAGATACCAGATACTACCCCAGTGTCCTTACCACAGTACTTTACCCTTTGGCCTTACTTGACCCCATGAGCTGTCTAACCTTCCTGCGGGAAGTCTACTTCAGCTATTCTCTATGGTGAAATTGGTTGAAAGCCTTCCGATTCTCTGCTTTTTGTCAAAATACACAGTTTCATCAAAGCCTAAACATTTGCAGAGGCATATTTGTTTTGGTGACATCTTCAAGATGAAGATTCCTGATCTTCAGAATGGACTCTCCACTCAGGGAGAGTGATGCAAGTTGAAAACCTGACCTTTCTGAGCAGAAAACTGACGTTTGGACACAATCCCATTTTGTAAAAAGATTTGGTTTTGGTCCATTGGGGAATGAAAATAAACATTGAAACCTCAAAATTTTGTTGCAAAATGGAATTGTTCTCCAGCCAGTTTGGTCTCTAGGGCTAAATCATCCTCCCCACAGAGACAGATCAAGCCACCTCAGATATGCAGTTGGTTCAGCCATAATTACATGGAAGACAGGAAGAGAAAAGTGAGAAGGAACATCAGTTTGCCGCAGAACTCCATGTGAATCAGTCCATTCTTCTGGTTTCTTTTCTAAATCTCAGTCAACTGGAGGGAAGCTAGACTTCACGCACTTGATGTCAGACAGGCTTTCTCTTTTCATTTCAACAGGTCCAGATCATTCAGACTGGACTATTTGTAGCCCTTGCATGCAGGGCCAGATTATTGCAGGGACTCAAGGGGCTGGAGCCCGCCCTGCAATAATCTGACTCCCCCGCTCAGCACCGGCAAGGTAGGAACACTTGCTCCCTCAAGCCCGGCCAGCGCTGAGTGGAGCGGGGCCCTCGAGCCAGAGGCTAGGTTCTGTGCTCCTGCCTTGCCCCTGGGCCAGCTGGTTCGCCCCTGGGGGCAGGGCAGGCCAGTGTCTCTTCACTCCGCCTGCGGGCAGCCTTTCCAGGCCCATGGATCTTGGGGGCTGTGCTGCACGCCAGCTGGCCCATCCTCCGGGGGGCAGACTGGCCAGAGTGGGGCTGGGGCAGGAGCGCCTTCTGGCTCCAGGGCTCTTCCCCCTCCCCTCCCAGTGACAGCCCCTCCACAGGCTGCCATGCTGAGTGGGGGGGCCCCTCGGTGGGGGGTGGGGCTCCAGGGAGGGGGAAGGCCCCAGGTCGGGTAATCCGACCCTGCTTGTTTGTAGAGTTTAGGAGCAACCTACAGCCATAGAGAGGTTACCTGAGTGGGTCTCTGGCTGCCTAAGGACACGTGATGGGTTAGCCAGGGTAGCTCCCCTTAGAGCTCAAGCAGCGTCTGTGGCATGTTTGAGAAATATTAATATATCTGAAATATATAGGGCAGCTATGGGGAGCTCGATTCACACCTTTACAAGGCCCTGTTCTTTACTAGCAGCTCTCAGATGGGATGTCCGTTTTGATAGGACAGTCCTGCAGGCGTTGTTTAAATACAGCTCTGAATACTCAGCTCCACGCAATTGTCAGATGCTTGTTAGGCACCAAAAGCGGACTCTGTTGGACAATCACTCAAAGAAGAAAAAGTTACTCACCTTACATGATTACAATTCTTCGAGATGTGCTAGCCATGTGACTCTGTGACCTGCCTCCATCCCCACTACTATGGCATCCTGCTCCTATCAGATAGTGTATTGGCAAAGGAACTGAGGGACAGTTGGGTTCTTTATGCTCTCAGGTGTGGCCGCTATGGACACTGGATTGCTTTGGCCGGCAACTGGAACACGTGGGGAACGTGCACACCAAAAGCGGGATCTGTGTGGACAGCGCATCTCAAAGACCCCCCATTGCCAGAAGGTCCATATCCATTCTTTCCTGTGATTCTGGGGATGCTGCAGCTTCTCCACTGCTAGCAACCATAGACCGGGCTCAGGACCTGTGTTGTCTACCCCTGCACAGGAAAGTGTTAGTACAGACACAGCCAATGTGTAGGCGGCTCACTTGCATTGGGTAATTCTAAAACAAAGGCATTTGATTAGGCAGTAACTTCGAAGTAAATAATGGGGATCTGCCCCAATTGGTACCACTGAAATGACTGCAGCACTGCAAAGCCTGACTGTAGGCACCATTACTTTTGTGATCTACAGATCAGTCTAAAGGCCTCAACTGAGACTAGGCCCCTCTTGGCAAGGCTTATACACCCAGTGAGAGACCATCCCTGCAGTGAAGAATCTAAAAAGAAACAGAAACTCAAGAGAGGGGAAATGACTTGCCCAAACCCAAACAGGCCTGTGAGAGAGCCAGGAATAGAACTCAGCCCCGTGGCATCCCGGTCCAGTTTACTAGCCACAAGATGACAGACTGCCTCCAGGTATCAGGCAGGTGTGAGCTGTATCGCTACGAACTGTGGCTGAAAATGGTTTTACCTGTCTACATCAGAGGTTTGCACGCCTGCAGTTACTCCACCGATGGCTTAAATCCCCAGATATTAAGACCTTTAGCTTCAATTCTCTAGCCTCTTATGCTAGTTATAATATATCTGGCATTGATAGATCTCCTTTCTTTCATCCTGGTCCAACAACACTGGACAAGAATCCTCACTAACCCCAAATACGCCAGCTGTTTAAGAACATGCCTCAGCATCATCTGAGAATTTAGGGCAGGAAGTGAAGAATATGGCATTCAACAGAAACAGCAGGGTACAGCTGCACCACACAGCTGCCTCCAAGAAGCAAATCCTTTAAATACAGACCAGAAGTGAACAGAGACAGGGACAAAATAAACAACCATCTTTCAGCCCATGGGAGGTTGATTTGCTCCTCTGTACCCCATATTGGTTCTCTTTGGGGCTTCAGGGGCTCTCCCTCCAAACCAGTGGATATGGAGAGTGGAAGAGAAGTTGGTAGTTTTCTACTAATTTTGCTCATTTACAAAAGTGATGTCTTGAATTCTACTGTACCTCCCTCATTAGGTCATTCTTGCAAACTAAGTCATTTGTACTAAACAAAGAGCTTCTGTGATGACTTAATCTACTTTTTTATTTTATTTCACCAATGATTAACTACCCCTTTCTTGAATGAGAGATTTCCCCCCTCCATTTGCAGAGGGGTGTGAGCTACGTTAGATATAGATCTAAGACGTTGTGGGTTTGCTCCATTTCTTCAGAACTCATGCATCCTATCTTATATCCTCCAGGCTCAAAGCTTGAGCACAAAGCAAATGCGTGTTTATTGCACAGCAGTATTTTCCTGCCTTCAGCTTCAGAACATCTACTTAAGGCGGAAGGGCAAATCAATTATTTTACTCAAGTCATATTCCGTGGGCTGGCCAGTTGAAGGGCCACGTGGTGTAGTAGTTGGAGCAAGGGACTGGCTATCAGGATTCCTTGGTTCTCCTCCTACCTCTGCCGCTGATCTTCACTTCCCCTCTCTATATTTGTTTTCCCATCTGAAAAATGGACACAGTGATATGTACTCACCCCGTGTAAAGTGCACTTGATCCATAAAATTAAAAGCAAATGAATGTATTATTAGGGGCATGTTCCATTCTACTATGACCCTATCGCAGCCGGCAGGCTTTTTCCAGCTGCCAGTTTCCCCTTTCTCACCTCTCCAATGGCCCAGGAATCTTCTTTATTTAGGAGCCCCCTTCAACTTGTTCCTTTTCTCTGTTTAGTCCTCTGCGGCTCTGAATTGTGCAGACCTCCAGAACTTATGTTCTGAAGCTCAGGACTTGCCAAGCTTGAGATCTGATGAAGTGGGATTTTGTCCCACAAAAGCTCATGCTATAAATAAATTTGTTAGTCTTTAAAAGTGCCACAGGACTCCTTGTTTGCTGACTTAGACTAACATGGCTATCCCTTTAGAATGTGACCACAATGACAGACACTGGTGAAGATGCATCAGGGCAAATCTCCTGGTCTAGATGCACTGGGACAAGTCTGTAGTGTAGAAAAGATGTGCTGTGATTTATATAAGTGCAGTTTACTAGGGAATTTCAAGATGGGGTAATCGACAGCAGAGTCACTTCTGGCTTCCTTTGTCTAGAATAGGGCTTGACCCAGTCCAACTCCACTGGATTCAGCTTAACTTTCTGTTCCCATGGAGACATATCCTAAGTGACTTGCCCAAGGTCACACAGCGAGTCTGTGTCAAAGCAGGGACTTGTACCCACGACTCAGCCAAGTGCTCTGAACACTGCACTCATTTCATACATATAATGTCCTAGTAGGGCAGTGGCAGCTTATGGGAGGTATAAGGCCTTTTAGGAACACAGGACTGGAAGGGGCCTCCTGGGTTACCATTGCAGGCAATCCCATCATAGAATCCTCTTCATAGAGGTATCAGGCTCCACAATACTATCTTTTGGCATCTCCCCCTTGCAAGAGAGAAGACAGCTGATGTTTTCCTTATCAGAGGCAGCTTCCCCAAAGCCAGTTCCCCTTGAGAGAGCTTTGCACAAAGCTGTCTAGACCAGTGGTTTTCAAACTTAGGGTTGGGACCCAGTACTGGGTCTTGGTGCCCCCTACTGCTGCCAACAAGAGACTGGAATGCATTGCTCAAAGATGTAATTATTGGATCGCAGGCATACATGATTTTTTTCAACTGGGTCCCGAGAAAAAAAGTTTGAAAACCACTGTTCTAGACAGCCCAAAGCCTCTTAGCTCGACCCGGCCTCCTCACTCAGCACAGCAGCTGTGTTGCTGCAGCCTTTCAAGTGTAGATAAGCTAAAGTAGCCACAGCTGCAGAGGTGTGACCTGCCACCCTCCCCTCTCATCAGCCAGGGCTAAATTCAAAGCCTACTTCCAAGACTTTCTGAACGCTCAGGTGACCATGCAAAGGGAGAGGGAGAAACACTCCTGGAGTAAATTCCCTCCCCATAGCTTGCTCTCATTTCCCCTTCCATCACTTACAGCAGAAAGACAATGTGCATCTGCTTTGGTGATTTAACTGCTAAGATTCATCACCATTGTTGCGGTAGGGTGTGAGGATAGACAGGGCTGCTTATTATCTGTGTAACACAAGGACAAGCAGGTCTTGGTGATGTGGTGATCAAATCTTTGGGCTTCACTATGTGCTACATCCAGCTGCCAAGTGACTGTAGCAGACCAAGGAATAACCATGGAGTGATCTATCCCTGGTCATCCACACTCAGCTTCTGGAAGCCAGAGGCTAGGGACACCCAGAGCATGGGTTTGCATGCAACTCTGACCATCTTGGCTCATAGCCACTGATGGACATATCTTCCAGGAACTTATCTCAGGGTATATCTAGACTAAATCCACTGTGTCGGGTTCCATGGATTGACACAATGGGATCAACTGAGCGGCCAGTGTAGACCTGTTCAATCGATCCTGGAAGTGCTCTTTGTTCACAGTAAGTCCACCCTCCAAGGAAAGAGTAATGCTGCATCAACCAAAGGGCATCTCTGGTTAGTGCAACCCAGTGTAGGTGCCATGGTAAGGGAGTGTAAGTAAGTCAACAGGACATAGGCATTCTACAGCATATAGCTTGCATATCTCCCGTCGGCCTGGTGCAGCAGTATAGACCAGGCTTCATTCTTTTTTTGAACCAGTTAGTCTTGGCCTTCACAACATCCCTTGGCAATGAGTTCCACAGGTTGACTCTGCATTGTGTGAAGAAATACTTCCTTTTTTTGTGTTTTAAACCTACTACCTATTGATTTAATTGGGTGTCCCCTGGGGCTTGTGTCATGTGAAGGAGTAAATAACACTTCCTTATTCACTTTCTCCACACCATTCATGATTGTATAGACCTCTGTCATATTTCCCCTTAGTTGTCTCTTTTCCAAACTGAAAAGTCCCAATCTTGTTAATTTACCAGATGGAAGCTGTTCCATACCCTAAATAATTTTTGTTGCCCTTCTTTGTACCTTTTCCAATTCTAATATATTTTTTTGAGGACAGGCAACCAGATCTGCACACAGCATTCAAGGTGTGCATGTACCAGGGATTTATATAGTGGCATTATGATGTTTTCTGTCTTATTATCTATCCGTATGCTACACATTGAGTGGCTGTTTTCAGAGAACTATCCAAGATCTCTTTCTTGAGTGGTAACAGATCATTTAGATCCCATCATTTTGTGTGTGTAGTTGGGTTATGTTTTCCAATGTGCATTACTTTGCATTTATCAACACTGAATATCATCTGTTACCTAGTTTTGTGACAACCTTTGTAACTCTTTGCAGTCTGTTTTGGATTAACTATCTTGACTAAATTCATATCGTCTGAAATTTTGCAACCTCTTTTTACCTCTTTTTTCCAAATCACTGATGAATATGTTGAACTGCACTGGTTCCAGTACAGACTGCTGTTGAACACCATTTACTATATACCGGTAATAATGCCACCTGACCATTTATTTCTACCATTTCCTGTCTTTGAACTAGTTACTGATCCATGAGAAGATCTTCCCCTTTATCCCATGACAGCTTACTTTGCTTAAGAGTCTTTGGTGAGGGACCTTATCAAAGGCTTTCTGAAAGTCTACATACACTATATCCATTGGCTCACCTTTGTCCAAAGTTTGCTGACCCTTTCAAAAATTCTAATAGATTGGTGAGGCATGATTTCCCTTTACAAAAGCTGTGTTGACTCTTCCCCCAGAAAATCATGTACATCTCTATGTGTCTGGAAGACAACAGAGTCCTGTGGCACTTTTAAAGACTAACAGATTTATTTATCGCATGAGCTTTCGTGGGAGAAAATCCCACTTCGTCAGACGCTTCAGCATCTGACGAAGTGGGATTTTCTCCC
>ML685905.1:2918154-2953380 GCA_007922175.1 Pelusios castaneus
GGGGGGGGGGGGGGGGGGGGGCTATATGGGGGGTCCTCGCTGGCCCCGTCTATGGAGGGGGGAGGGGCTGTGTCTGTCGCTGTTGGCTGGGGGTGCCGCGCACGTGCCGAGTGGGCCCGCGGGGGGGCTGGCGACCAGCAGGCTGCAGCGTTTGCTGGGGGCGGGGGTTTAGGGCAGTGGCTTTCATCTGTGGGCCGATTGCCAGGGCCGCCTGCGTTTGAAATAGTCCTGCAGCACTTCTAAAGACTGACTAACTTATTTCTCGCATGAGCTTTCGTAGGAGAAGATCCCACTTCGTCAGACGCTTTGAAGTGTGCTTAGAGGCCAACAAATGAAAAGGGCTCAAAAGGAGCTAGGGCAGTGATTGGGACCCAGTACTGGGTCGCAGAGACGCTGGTACTGGGATCGCGGTGCCCCCTGCTGCCACCACCAAAAGACTGGAATGTGTTGCTCAAAGATGTAATTGTTGGGTCCTGGGCAAAAATGATATTTTTTTTTTTCAACTGGGTCCCAAGGGGAAAAAGTTTGAAAACCACTGCTCTAGGCCATGGGGAAGCCCTGGGAAGTGAGGTTCTCCTCTGAGCTGGGGGCTTGGAGGCACCCTGGAGGCCTTATTGAAAGAGGAGCTTGCACAGCATTCGGCTTCATTTCTTCAGAACTGAAACTAAGGTCTGTTTATCAGGAGGGTGGGGAAAACCCAGTGGTAACTTCTGCAAAACTAGATTGCTAGCTATAGATTGGCTGCTGCTTGCATCTGGCTCTGGTCAATATGTGACAAACAAGCAAATAGGTCATAAATCTTGTCCAAAGGTTAGCTGGGTTATGGGTCGATTGGATGCCTTCCTTTCTTAAGCTGCGGTAGAACAGAAATGCTAGCAAGTATTTAATTACACTTATTTTGATGTTTTTATGCCAGTTTGGCACTAAGTGTTTAATGTTACGTGGTGGTCTGTTACACTGCAGATTTTGCAAACCTAAAGGTCGCACTTCCTTCAGTTGTAGTCTAGTCTCTCAAACTTTATTAAACAAGCAATAGCAGAAGAGACCTTCGTGAGTCTGTAATGCTACTAGTTGTAAACATTTTCCTGAAACTTGTGTAAGTTGCATGTTACTGTCCTTGCCATAACTCATAATAAGACCTCCAAATGCCTACTTTGGAGCAAAACTAGTCATCGATACAGAGCCATTGTTACTCTATTGCCACATGCAGCATAGGTGAGCCTGCCTTGGTTAGAGAGGAAATCCACATTTTGGAGAAAAATGTCATAACTCTGTCTGAAGTATTTGAGGTAGAATACCCTTTCCAAAGGGTCATTCTTGACCTTGGATCAAAGATAATGAGGCTTTTCAAGGGGTTTAGTCCTATGGGAATGGAATTCATTAACCTTTACAGTTGGCATTAAGCCATCTGAATAAAAATTAACCTTGTTCATGTGTTTGAGTATAATGCTGAGAAACAGTATTTTTGAATAACTAGTCTTTCAGTTCCTGGTGTCAACTAGGGAACTAATCAGTGGAGAAGACTCTTGTAAAACTGAAGCTAATTTCTTGTTACAGTTCAAATATCTGCCATGTGTTAATTCACTGAAGGGCATTTGGGGTCAGAATGATTGGATTTCCTAAGCATAACTAATAAAGGAGTGACAGTTTCATAATAGGTGTTTTTACTCATCTAGCCTCTTTAAGGCTACAAAAGACAGGCTGAAAAGTGTTCTGTTGCTCTGTAGTCATTGTAAATCAGTTCTCAACCTTTCCAGACTACTGAAGCCCGCCCACGCTGCTGCCCAAGACTGAATCACATAGCCTAGTTTTGCAGGGCCCTCCAGTTGTATGGTTGTTGCCCCCTAATACCAGACTTGTTGTTCTGACCCCTGGGTTCAGAAACACTGATCTAGATGTAAAACAAGGAGTCCTGTGGCATTTTTAAAGACCAACAAATTTGTGTCTCAAGCATTCATGGGTTTAATCCCATTTCGGCAGATGCATGGTGAAGTGGTATTAAACCCACAAAAGCTCATGTGATAAATTTGTTTTTTAAAAGTGCCACAGGACTCCTTGTTTTGCTGACCTAGACTAACAGGGCTAGCCTTTGGAACTGATCTAGATAATGTTGATGTGTCCCCTGAAGTCCTGTGTGGACCCCTGGTTGAGATTGAGAACCACTGTTCTGAATTCAGTGAGGCGGCGGGAACTGTCTTGGCTAATGCAGAAGTTTTTTCCAAAACTTAACTGCAGTGTCACAGCATTTTCTTTAAGTCCCCTTCCCTAAAAGGATTAAATAAACTAAAATAGCTCATGCTAATATAACTGTGCACTAAGCCACCAGGCTTGATACATACATGCAGGGAGATAATGGTTTCCTGGTCCTTCACTGCAGAGAAAGGGTGTACAGTTCTTGTCTAGCCTTTTAAGGCAGATATTTCTTCTGGTATCCGGGGTAGTGGGGGAAGGAGTACTAGCATTTGAATTGGCTCTTGTGCGGTATTTGCAGTCACCAAGTTCTTAAGTGGTCTACTTTTGTAGACTTAGTCTATTTTATTTTTGCCAATCTCTTCAGGGATGCTTCGGAAGCTAGACATCAAGAATGAGGAGGATCTGAAGTCGGTGTCTGCAGTTGCAACACATGTTTTCAGTGATGGAATAACAAACTGGGGTAGAATTGTGACACTCATCTCTTTTGGTGCCTTTGTTGCAAAACACCTGAGGAGCATAAACCAGGAGAACTGCATCAACACACTAGCAGGGATCATCACAGATGTTCTTGTCACAGACAAACGAGAGTGGCTAGTTAACCAAAGAGGCTGGGTAAGTGAGATTTCAAGGACAATGTGGCTAATGAAGTTATCCATTGGTCTAGTCACTTCCTCTCTCTGTCTATTGCTGGCCCTTGGTGATGCCAAATCTTGTGCATAAGGTATACAAGGCAGTTTACCAATCTACTTAAGCTGCTGGCTGGAGCAGTGCAGGTAGATGATGAATCATTTAGTGTCCTAAATACATGGTGCTTTGTGATTACTCTGTACTTAGAGGACTCTTTGTATCTGAAAGCACTGTGGACATTGCCCCCAAAGTAAAGATAAACAGAAGGTGTAAAAGTGAATTGACTTGCTGTGTCATGTCATGAGTAGCAATTGGACCCCACTAGACAAGAGCTTTCCTTTGTCAGGTGGAATGTACCAAAATGCTTTGTATTTGGTTCATATCTGCCATGCATATTTAGCCCCAACAGGTGTGCAGGGGATACTACTGTTATGGGAACACTGTTTCATAAAGGCAAACTGCCTTGTGACCTCCCCACTGCCCCCTCTGTGAAGATGGGCTAATGTCAGAAATTAATTATTAGATTCTGTCTTCCAGGAGGGATTTGTTGACTTCTTCCGCGTAGAGGATCTAGAAGGTAGCATCAGGAACGTTCTGATGGCTTTTGCTGGCGTTGCTGGACTGGGAGCAAGCTTGGCCTATATGATGCGATGAGGCCTAGAGTGATATAAATGACTAAATTCCAGGTGGACTAGATCTCCTTTGCATCTTGAGCTTGTGAGCGGCACACTTCCTGCTGTGAAAGAGTATCTATGATCCTGTACTTCAAGTGAACATAGAGAAGAACATGTGGGAATCTTGAGTGATTTTTCTCCCCCCTTCCCCCAAAAAGGATAGTGTGGCGAAATCAGACTGAGTACCAACAAGAGGAATATTTTTTGCTAATGAGAACAGAAAATAAAGTAGCACTCTGCTTCCTTGAAGAGCCTCATGGAAAGGATCCTAAAAGTACTATTTCCAAGTGAAGTCTTATTTTTAACACTGAACCAGGATCTGTTCCAGACAGGAAAAGCACCAGCACTTCTTGCTCCGGACTACCTAGAGGTTTTTATTAGGTTTGGTATGATGGTTGTAATATGGAATGAATTTCATTTCCTTAGCACAGTTGTGATCGTAGCTCACTGGAAATGTGGACAAGGGTCCTATGGACCCATTGAGTTAGAAGTGCAAAAAGGTATATTCTGGGTATAATCACCTACTGCTTATCTCATGTGTCAGTTATGAGTAAACTGTTGTTGAAATTTACCCACCTGCTATTTCCATCAGCAGTAAAAAGAGTAATCTTGAATGACCTCCCTGCTGTAGCAAGTCATCTGCTATAGCATGTTAAAGAGCTCCATTGGCCCTTATGCCCCCTCCGTTACACTGCTGTAACTCCAAAAAACAAACGCAGCTAGAAAGATGGGGAGTGCAGTTCTATGTGTAAACTTCTGGTGGGGAGGGAGGGACATGAAGGGAGGCTGTACTTTGTAAATGAAAAACTTTGTAAATGTCTACACAACTGTAAAAATCTGTACATTTTTTACAGAGATCATCTCTGAGAAAGATGGCTTGAGTGAGTCCAAATCAATTTATTGAAATACTATCCTTTAGTCTACTGCACACAGCTTTTTTTTTTTTTTTGGTATTTTTTTTTTGCTTCACTTTCACCCTGTCTTCCTCATGTACTCCAACACTGCTAGATTTCTCTGGCTAAGATCAACAACTTGACTGATTACTGTTTCCCATGACTTGCTGGCAACAGTGCAAGTTTTTTATTACTTTGTTTTAATCTTTAGGTTGTTCCTGACTCTTATGGATGAGCGGGTGTTCTTGAAGCCACTGTTTGCTATTTCCTGGTCACACTTTATTTTGACTTTTTTTTTTTCTTTAAGCCTTGATTCAAAACGAAGTTAATACTTGAATGTAACAGCATTCTCTCAAACAAAATAAAATGACTAAATTGGATTGAATCTGCAGTTAGTACCATGAATCAAATTTTGACATACTCCAATTCAATCCTTCAGTAGTTTTTAACCATTCACTTTGGACAGGCTTGCAGGGTATAATCATTCAGTTCAAAACTTACTAGCTAGTTCATTTCCTCTCTTTATATGCAACATAACTTGACACCTAATTTTACTGCAAATCAAATTGACTGTTAATCTTCCCTGTACTCTTAAATCTTGTTCAGACTGAATTAGGGTTGAAGTGAAAGTTAATGTAAAACAAAGGCTGGAGTTTAAATATGGTGCTATTGTCAGGCCAGCTTGTTTACACAGTAAATGAGTAGCCCACTGTCAGTGGCTTTTTGTTCACTTTTGCAACATTAAAACTTGCTGCTCGTTTCTCTGGCTGGAAGTTGAGGCAGCAGCACCACCTAAATGTTCTGTGACTAAGTGTATTCTGTGACTGAACTAAACTTTCTTCCTGATGTACACATGTTCTACCCTGCTGTTACACTTCTAGGCTTAAATGTTCCTTTGTAGTATGAATATACACGCACCTTGTCGTCTAGGGCTGGAGCTAGTGCCTGTTGGGAAGCTCTAAGGGCAACACCCCTATCATGGACGTTTTTGCCTTGTCAAGTTGGTGCATCAAGTTATACAGATCATAACGCATTATTGCTTTCCTGTTTCTCCTCCAGGGAGGCAATGGCTGTAGCTATCTAACAATGGTGCCCAACTGCGAAGTAGATGGGATCAAGACAAATCCTTCATCATGCTGTCTGTACCAGTATGGTGCTGAGGGCCCTTGCTTTACCTGATCAGGTTGAGTTGATTTAAAATTTTGAAATGAGCCTGTCTTTGCTATCATTTTTAAAGCTCAATGACTCCAGCATCTCAGAACTCTTTAAAAGGGGGAGAGGAGGGATGATTTATTTAGAGCCTGTTCACTGGTTCACATAAGTTGTCATCAGCCAGAGCTCCCTAAAAAGTGCTAACAGCTGAAGTCAGGCTGCACCTAGCTCAACCACCCAGGGGGAGACTAATTAAAGAGTTGCACTGCTTCAAACTCATTTGCTAGATTAGGTCAGATTTGACTTAAATGTACTTCAGGTGGGCCATACATACTGTAAATGAAAATACTACAGCACTCTTCTGGCATCCTGGAGTGCTGTGTATTAAAACTGCACTCTGCAATACTTCTCCCTGTTAAGGAGAGAGTGGGGTTTTGTGGCACAGTCTCACATACTCAGTACTCCATGTTGAGATCTGACTCTCTCACAGCATTGTGGAGTGCTGGTATGCAAGATCGTTTATGGAGGGAGTGGGGTCCTACCCAGTGCAGTCAGTCTAGATAGAAGTTTGGCCTGTGGGCTGCTTGTTTCTTACATAAATAGCCTTTAATCTGCTCAGTTTTTGTCTTTAAGCTGGGATGGGGTTGGTCTTGTCAGCAAAGAGCTGACCTTCTGGAAGTAGTGGGAAGCTGTGTACAATAGAAATACTCATTCCTCTTTTCTTCCTGCCCTACTCCCACAATTATAACAGTTCAAATAAGCCTAGCTTTTCAAGAGCCTATTAGCTTCTAACTCTTCTGCAGTTGGGCTTACCTGCTTTCCTGTAGCCTGTTCCCTACTCAATTAAGCTATGCAGCTATATTCACTATATCTGTTTGTAAACCACACAGCTGTTTATCCCCTAGTGCAGTGTGCTGTTACTTACAGCTACTGTGTAAACTAACACTGCAGGCCTGTCCATTTAATCTGGTTTTTTTCCCCAAAGCAAGACACCACCAAGTGATAGTTAGCAACCCTCCATGCTTGACTGTCCTCTGCACACTTCTTTAGAAACAAGTATCTCCTCCAGGAGGGGAGTGCAAGGTGAGGACAACTGGCTTCAACCATCCTGATACCAAAGCAATTTATTTAATCATGTTAATGTTACCTTACCAAAATGTTCCTCTCAACAGTGGGAGAAAGAGCCAGAGCTACCACCCTTTGACTTACTCAGCATCATTTTCTCCCCCCTCCCCAACAAGCTGAGAGAGCTAGATGAGGGGTATTAGGGTGCAGTGGGGCTTCTTCAGTATGAATGCTACCACTGAAAGGAGAAAACAGATGTACAATGCTTACAGGAGTGTGGGGTGCACCATCCATAATGCATGTATTGAAGAATCGTGCTAGCTAGCTCTACTCAAATGGCTTCAGTCTATCTCTGTATGGCGGTGATGACCAATTGCTTATAGGTGGGCAAGTGCGAGGCAGTTCTATTCCTTGGCAAATGTGCAAATAGATGTTTCATAGGCCTATTGGGAGGGGTAAAAGCTATTTCATGTTGCATTATGGGGTGGGTGTGATCCTAAATCATGGGGTCTTCTCCTTGCTGCTTCACATTCAACTCTTGCTTGGGAGGAGAGCAGGGGCAGAATTTTTGGCAGCATTGTTACAAATGGAGCCTTGTCCTACGAAAACTAGAAAATGCTTGGTGCAATGAGATCCTGTGCTGCTTTTCTCCCCACCCCCACCTTGTATGAATAGCCAGTCTCAACTTCCATTGAACAATGAAGCAGAGGGCCATCTTCTACAGCCTCTGCTAGCCACTGTAGCCCAGATCCTCAAAGGTTTTTAGGGTCCTAACATCCATTGAAATCAATGCAAGTCAGGGCCCTTGATAGTGTTGAGAGTCTGGGCTTCTGCCACTGCAAGGAAGTTGGCATATTTAGTCCATGGTAATAAGCAGTGTAAAGTGTTTAACTGTGTCTTTCAAGCTATTTTAGGAATGCTCTTTGCAACCTCTCCCCTTGTCCAGTGGCTTCATGCAAAGGCAGGCCTTTGCTATGGAAATATGCAAATACAGAATTTGTTGAGTGGTTTCCCCTTCGCTTGCAGGCTGCTTGGGTTTTATGTACTGGGTGTAAAGTGCATCAAAGCTGTCTTGCTTCCTGGTAACAATGAATACGATGGAGGCTCTCTATTCAATGGAGACTATCTTGGCTTTGGTAAAAAGGGTGGAAACTTCCTTTCCTTTTTAAATAAGGGCTTTCAGAGAGCAGAAAATATGCCAGTAATCAAAATCCAGACTTTATTTTCCTCTCCAAAGCAGTAAATAAAGGTCCATGTTCTAAACAAGGAATTCCTCCCTCTGTTTCCTCCACTTTTTGAACAAAGTCCCTGCATTCATTTGTCCTTTCTGCCAGTTATCCAGAAGAGCCTGGAAGCAGCTGAATGGATCAGGTAAGATATCCTCATTGCCGTGTTAACTATTAAGTTATCACATCAGTAAGACACGAGTGTTCATCAGATCCAGAGCTGAAGACTTGCAATAGTAACATTATTTGCGTGGTATCAAGAAGCCTCCCTGAGGGATCTAGCTAGTGCACGTTTAAT
Organism: Pelusios castaneus; assembly: GCA_007922175.1. Classification (NCBI taxonomy): domain Eukaryota; kingdom Metazoa; phylum Chordata; order Testudines; family Pelomedusidae; genus Pelusios; species Pelusios castaneus. The sequence continues at coordinate 2,926,283 of ML685905.1, forward strand.
TTAAAAAGAAACTGGGGGTTGCTCATACAGGATTTCCTACTATGAAAAGTAGTTCCTAGTAAAAAGACAAAATAGTAGAAAAAGTTTGAATGCCTGCTCTGTTATCTTTTCAACAAGAATTCCCTGGACTATTTGAATCCCTTTAGTGCCTCACCAATGATGGCATTTGTGGCCCACCAGCCAATCTCAGCTCGATTTCTTTTATTTAAAATTATTGCTCAGATTTTCAATGCTGGTTCTGGTATTGGGACAGCAGGGTGGTGAACCCAATCCCTCCCCCATCACCCAAGGGAGCTTTGTAACTCAGTAAAAAAACTGAACATATTCTCTGAATGCTAACAACGGACAAAGTGGGATGTTTTCCCTCGAAAGTTCATGCAATAAATAAATTTGTTAATTTTTAAAAGTGCCACCTGACCCAGGACTTTTGTTTTGCTGAACTAGACTGATACAGCCACCCCTTTGGAATTAAAAGTGCCTGCAATGGCCTCAAACTGCTGCAGAAATGACTGCCTGGCACTTTGCGGATAGTCCAAAACTCACCTTTTCTTCTATCCTTCTCTTCTTTACCCACCCTCCTTTTGCCTCCAAATCCCTGAGGGGCAACCATTACTTTCCTTCTGTACCCTTTTGACATTTCTCTGCATTTAACACCGTTAGGAGAGGGATTTTCTGTATGCCATGGAGACTTGGTACATGGCTGGGATACCAAAAAGATCCACAACATCAAGTCATTCTGCTGACTGTTGCTTCTGCCTTTCCAAAGTACTAGTTTCTGTCACAAATGGGTGTGAGACTATTGAGCCCAAACCCTGAAAGGATTTTCAGTGGAAGTCCGGTGACTAAATACCTTCTGAGGATGTGGGCCTTGGCTACAAACTTCAGGTCAGTATGTAAGTGGGGAAAAAAGCAATGTGGCAATCAGAAGGGATGTTTAAAGGTCACATGCCACCTGCTATGTCCAGAAACACTTCATGGCCCTGCCAACATTGCAACCCCAATGCTAACAAAATGTTAATTTAGGGCCCTGCTGAGCTGTAATGTTCTCTTCGTGCCCTTTGTCCACCAGCGCTTTTGTATCACTGATTTGGGACGAAACAGTGCGAGTTCTCAAGCTAACAACTGTACCGTTCAGTCTCCCAATTATAGTGCTCAGGGCATGATGCAATAGTTTCCATAGTGACAGACAGACGCCATAAACACAGGGCTGCGCTGGGCAACTGGCTTGGCCAGCTCTTTTCTGCTGCTCCCACCTAGCGTCCCCTAGTTTGGCTCCACATACAAAAGTTAACACTGTTCCCTAGTTTAATGCGCTGAATGCTCAGCATGGTGGTTTTTTGCATTCTTGCTAAAGCGCTTACTTCATATTATGGTATGGGGCTAGGCCCAATTCCTTTAACGGAGGCAAGCTGAAGATGTTTTTCTGAAATGCTGGGCAAACAGCCATGTTCAAGTCATGTCTGAAATTTTGGGGGGTTGCAGTGCAACAGTTGTGCAAATCTCCCTTGGCATGCATGCTTCTGCAGGTAGTGGGACCGTGTGATGTGAGAAAAAGATGAGAACGTTCATAGAAATTAGAGATGGAAACGACCTATTATGTCTCTAAATCCAGCAATTTCCAAAGCCTCCCCACCACCACTTTCCATGATTCTTTCCTACAGTCTGTTCAGTTTTAAATGACCTAAACAATACATCTTCCATCATTTCTCTTGGGGAAGCTATTCCAAATACTTGTAGATGGTTATATTCACCTTCCCTGTTACATTCAACCTAGTTAAATAGCTCTCACCCATTGCTATAATATCTGAACGTCTCCTAAACGCCTATTGGGGAGAGAAATACTCCCATTTTGGACATAGAAGACAAGGTACAGAGATGGAGTGACTTGATTGAGATCACAAAGGGAATCTGTAATGCAACCAAATCTGCTGAATCTCAGTGCATTGCCTTAACCTCCTCCAAATCACTCCAGCAAACCATGCCTACTTAGTTCTTTGAGTCATTCCTTAGATGAAAACTCGTCAGTGATGATGAACTCACATCCATTTTCTTCTTAAAAATGGTCTCCAAAGGGAAGGTACTTTATACAAATGCTTACTGTCCATCCTTTTCTCTGAACTATCGCTATTTTAGGTACTTATCACATGACTGGTATCTGAGCAATTAAAAATGTTTAAAATATTCTCACCCTTGTGAGGCAGGGCAGGGCTGTGATCCCCATTTACAGATCTTCTGCACAATCAGAGCAGATAAAGTCATGAGCCAAGCCACCACTGGCGTCTGGTTTTCAGGTCTCTTTGCTTTTGCCAGCCCGCCAGCTCCAGGCTGGACATGCTGTTCCCCTTTCAAAGCTGCCATTTGTGAAGCGCATTCTTCAAAAGCCCCTTTGCTCTGTTCTCTTGCCAGTGAAAAGATGCCCGTGTCCCAGAAATCCCCGGCATGTTGGCCAACAGCCCCACTTCCTTGCAGGTCTCAGTAGCAAAAGGAAGGGTGGAACAAGGCATGAAGGTTGCCCCAAGACAACGGTTCATGCAGAGCTTCTGCTATGAATGCTCTTCAGGAACAATGAAGGGCACCTGGGTGTAGTCCCGGGGACAGAGCTGATGTCTACAGGCCTTTGTCTTTGCACGGGAAGCTCTCTTGGAGCAGGCCTACACTACGGAGTTTTGGTGACGCGTGTGCACACTGCAATAGGCTCCCCGCCCACAAAACTCTCCTGCTTTGGCAACAGCAAGAGGAGAGCTTCTTTGTGGCTAAGTCAGAGCAACATAGTAGACGGTAAACTGGGCCCATCCTGACCTCTGCTCATTGGTTTGAACATAGCTACCCTGCCCTGCACAAGTCTACACAAGCAGGTGCCCAGCCCCTGTTAAAGCCTGAGCCTGAAATTGCTCAGTGTAGAGATCTCACACAGCTACTGGCCAGCTTCATCTGGACTACAGGGGAGGAGGGTGTGGCTCATTCTCCTGGATCTGTGTGAAGAGGCTGTGGGAAAACTCAGAGGGAATCAATCCTGCTATCCTCTGGAACCTATGCAGGCAGTATGGGCTGCTGGAGGAGGAGAGGGGCAGAGATTCCTGATGCGCTGTGCAGAGCCAGGGATGAAGGCGAGGGCTGATGTCAGGGTGCCCCCTCCTCTTACCAGTCTACATGTCTCTGCTGAGCTGGGATGTGGAGGACAGGAGGACAGCAGCTGTCTGTGCACCAGCTTCTGTCTCACAATTGGTTGCTTCTGGCTGCTGTCTGAACGTAAGTGGACACACGCATTGTCCCCCAACACACACTCAGGCCCTGTCACACACTCCTTGCCCCTCCCCACACTTCTGTTCAGTGGTCTCAGTTTGGCTGACAGGGCCTTGATAAGCGAGTGTCGGTCTTGTAGGAGGCCCCTGGAACGATGGGATTCAGAAACCTTCGTGTGCAACATCGGGCTTGCCCCGTGAGGCATTGCAAACCCCTCCCAAAGCACCCTGGACGCCGTTGTACAGTGGGTGATCCACCCAGAGTGCACTGCTCCCTGTGTCCATGCAAAAGCTGGTGGTGGGAGGCACTCCACTCACACGAGAAGCATAGTGAAGACACACAACAGCAGTTTAATTACTGCAGTGGCTGTACGCCGGCGTAACGTGTCTTGACAAAACACTGGCGGGTAGAAAAGGTCTTAGTTACACTGGTTCTTAACTTTCCATCCTGGGAACAAATACTTGAAAATGGCCCATCTGTTAACACCATTGCTTTCCAATGAGATCATTGTTTTGGCTCAGAGCAAGAGACCCCGTGGCCTTGCAACAGCAACCAAAGAGGGACCCTTTCCAAGAAGAAGGAGAAATAATGGGCTCAAAATGAGGGGGAGACATTCAGTCACCCCACAAATTTGCATTGGTTCAAATGTGCATGACGTGATGAGTTCTACTTCATGTGTGCATGAGTGTGAACTCTCAGGGGAGACCTACAACCGGGGTGAGTCACACCAAGGGGATTTCATGCTGCCTGGCAGGGCCAGCCTTGGGGGTAGGCAAGCTAGGCAGCCACCTAGGGCCACTGATTTTAGGGGCCGCCTAATTTCCGGAACGCGTTCCGGGGCCCAAAAAATAAAAAGAATCGGGTGGAATGCAGATCCCGCACTCATCTAACCTGCGGGCGCGGTCTGCCCAGAATCTGGCCCGCAGGACACTGGGAGCAGTGGCCAGGCTGAGGAGTTTCAAATCTCCCACCCTGAGCACACTCAGACAGAGCGTGCTCAGGGTGGGAGCGGCCTGGCCAAGGAACAGCTCTGCCAGCCACACCTGCAGCTCCAGCCAGGTAAGGGGAATCGGGGAGCGAGCAGGGGGACAAGAGGGTTGGGGCCTGGGCCCAAGCCCAAGGGAGGATCAGGGAAGGGGCCGGGGTGGTAGGGAGCTGACAGGCGGGCAGGGAAGGAGCCCAGGGGGGCAGAGGATCGGAGAAGGGGCATGGGGTCGGGGGGGGGGATGAGAAAGGATAGGGGAGCCAGTAGGGAAGGGGCCCAGAGCATTTGGTGGTGGGGGAACTATGTGGGGGGAGGCAGCAGAGGGGCCCCCTTGGGGAACGCATTGAAGGGGCTGCCAAGAATAAATTTGCCTAGGGCTGCTAACCATCTAAGACCAGCCCTGCTGCCTGGGTAACACAAAGCTGGCTTGAAATGTCTGTCAATGGTCCCGAGAATCTGCCCTCCCTAGCTGGCCAGTAGTTGCCCCAGCCCTGTGCCCAGTCCCCCCTGCCAGGTGCCAGGCCAGAGTGCCATGCACTATGCTTGCTCACTGCTTCTTGGCAGTCAGAGACCTGAATAGAGAGGGGCGTCTGGGTACCTCTGCACAGAACTGAGAGGTGTAATTCCCAGCTCAGGTAGACATACATGGGCTAGTGCCTAAAACCAGGAGCATGGTCCAGGGTAGCCACCTGAAGGCAACCCCACCTGTGTCCCGACGTGTGTACTTGGCTGGCGAGCCTGCATGGCTGCAGCAACACCGCTTTCTTTTAGATGCAAGCTTGGGCACAGCTCATGCGTGGTCATCTGCCCAAGTTGGGCATCACAGGGTAGCTCTACCCTATGTGAGTGCAGCCCCATATGGCGCCCAGGGCCGGAAGCACTGCCTTATCGCAGAACCGCCACCCCTGCACCGAGTGTGGAGTCCAAGGCCCAAAAGGCCAGTTCAGAGTGTTCAAGAAAGGACCTAGAAGCAAGCGTGGGAGGCATTCCAGTGGGATGAATTCATGCCTGGGTCCCAGCCAGCGCTGGAATGTGAACGCCTCCCATCTCAATTTGTTTTTCAAGTTTGATTAGTGCACTCAATGTCCCGGGTTGCTTTTAATCCTAGTTAATTTCTTGCGTCCCTGGGAGCAAAGGTGACTTTGAGCATTTCAGAGTGAGTGCCTGCTGACTGTCACATTTTGTTTACCAAACAGACATTATTTTACACACAATAGTCCCCTTGAAAACACCTCAGGACAGTTCCCGGCCGGTGCAAACTGGTATAGCTCCCTCCAATTCAGTGGATTTGAGCCAATTTACACCTGTTGGGCACATGGACCCCTTGACTCCAAAGGAGCTAAACCATTTCCATGCACTGGGGTTCTGGCCCTATTGAACTATACACATTTACACCAGGTGGGGACCTTGTCCCCCGCTTTAACATTTGGCTGAAGCATTATGTGGTCAATTCTGCCCCATTTTGCAAAGTGGGGAGTGTGCTGGACACATCTGAGCTGCAAACCCAGAGGCCAGCAGGACAGAGGTTGGCTGTTTCAGTTGCCCTTCAGGTGGGAAGCCCCTGATCACCCCCCAACCACCCCCCCTTGTTTCAAGGCCAGCAGGAAATTGTGGTCCTCTGTGGCCTGAGTTCCACCTGGCCAGGCGTTACCGGCTCCTGGCTGTTTGGCAATCCCTCTGCAATGTGCTGAGAGGTCTCGGGCTGGCCACAAAAATCTAATCAACAGGGCTCCCTGCTGTAGTTCACCTCTGCCAGGGCAGGGCTAAGGGACATAGGCCAGGCCACATGTGGGAAGCCTGAACATTTGCAGCCTTTGCTCTATGGCAGACTGGGACTCAGGAAACCTGAGCTCTACTCCTAGCTTGGCCAAGAAGTCCCTAAGAACACCCTCCTCTCTGTGGCACAGAGTTCCCAGGACAAAAAGGAGGCTTTCCCTGCTCTCCCCCCCCCGAAGTCCTCACAGATCAGCAACAGTGCTTCATTTTCCTTTGGCAAAGGGGCAGCAATAGAGACCGAAATGGCTTTTCTCCTTAGGGAGCGTCACCAGAGCACAGCAAACCCAGCACCGCAATGCTGTCTACACTAGAGACACGGCAGCTGTAATGCTGTTGTGTAGACCCTTATTGCAGTGCCTACCAGGAGGGGGGTTCTCCTCTCGCGCTAGTTAATCCATCTCCCTGGAAGTTTTCCCTCACCCTAGAAGTATCTACACCAGGGCTTAGGTTGGCTTAACTTTATTGCACAGGGTGTGACATTTTTCACAGCCCTATGCGATATAGTTAGGTTGAACTAACTTCATGGTGTAGGCCAAGCCTGAGTCAACGAAACAAGACAAGCCCAGGGGTTTGGAGAAACCAGAGGCTACAAAACATGTTTGGGGCCCTGAGTCCACCATCCAGGCAGGGCCAGCCCAATCATAGAGGTGAACTAGGCAGTCATCTAGGGTCCCAGGCTTTAAGGGGCGCCAGATTAGACAGAAGTGATTTTTTCCCTCTATTTAAAAATATATAGTAATATGTTATTTCATAAAACATGTTGGGGGGAGCCCCAAAGTCTTAGTTTGCCTAGGGCACCAAAAACCCTTGGGCCAGCCCTGCATCCAAGGAATGGTCCAGTGTTTCATCCTTGGCCTGAAACTGCAAATACATCCACTATAAGCAAATCTCAGGCTTTAAGACTGGATGATCATCTCTCTGGCTCCAAATGCAGACTTGCGTTCTCACCTGGTAGCTGGGAACTGTTCCTCAGCTTGGCAGCTTTGTGTGCTCTTAAGTCAATGGCAGGAGAGTGCCGCTGTGGGAATTGGGTTGGCAGCGGGGGAAGGACTCATGGGTTGGAAGAGTTAATGCTAAAAGTTCATTTCGGAAGTGATATTAAACCTCATGCTTCAGGGTCTAAACTTACCTAGCTAAAGAGATAAGGAGGAAACCTGACATAGGAAGCAGATTAATTTTCATCTGCCTGGCAAGTTGGATTCTTGCACTGTTCTCCGAAGCATCTGACGCTAGTCAGAGATGCTATATTGAGCGCTATGGACAATGGGGCTGATCTAGCAGTTCCTAAGGGCTTGAGGGCAAGGTACTGGCCTGGAACTCAGGAGCTCTGCATGTTAGTCCTAGCTCTGCTACTGTGGGTAACTAGCTAATTTCTCTGCACTGGACCTAAGTTCCCAGGTGTCAAACAAGGGGGGCACAACCCTTCCTGTGTTTGTCTTGCTTATTTAGACTGTAAGCTCTTTGTGGCAGGGACTGCCCCCTCTCTATGTACGTACAGCGCCTAGCGCAACATGGTCACCTCTAGGGGAAAGTACAGAGGTAACTGATCATCTGCTTTGAGTCTAGAGCTGCGTCAGTTTCACTTTAAGAGCTTTGGGTACACACCCAGCTGAACCTGCTTTCTCTGAATTCATACGCCTCTTGCTAAGAATAAAGTGGAACATTTCAGTCTTACTAAGAAATCCGAAGAAAAGAGCACAGAAACGCTGGGGCTGTGGGCAGAGGCCACCAATGGACCAGGAGAGATAAAACACCCACTGTGACTTATCACTTCCCCATGAGCAGAGCAGATCTGCTAAGCAGAGAACGGGGGTGGGCTGGAGGCAGCATGGTGCATCAGATGCAAGTGCTTGAGATGAGCTTGTATTCAAAGGCTCCCTATTGCCCAGAACAAATCTCCCATTGCTGGAGCAGGGCTCTGTTGCACATGTAGGTGAAAGACCCTAGTGCTTTCCTGCTGGAAGTGTGCTCCTCACAGGAACTGGCAGACCCTCGCTCTTTTCTCCCATTGATCTGAAAGCATTTCACAGCCTGCAGGGGAAGCTTTGCTCATCTCCAATTTACAGAGGGGGAAACTGAGGCACAGATCTCTGGAAAGAACATGCCTGAGATCAGAGGCAGAAACAGAACCCAAGGATCTGGAGCCCGTATGTGGGAAGGAAGCAGTGGAAGCACTAAATGCATCCAGGAAGCCAGCTGAGCTGAATTATCTCACTGGGCTTCCTGCTTTCTCAGGCCGGATTTCCCCCGCTGAAGCTATTTCCAGTTCCAAACCCCGTCTCCTCTGCTCAGCCCCTCCACCTTTGAGAAGGCTCATCGGCTCCCTGCAAAGGGAAAGAGGCGAGCTGGCAAATAAACAGCCTGGAGCAGATATCAAAGGGGAAAAGAGACGGCGTGGGACAGCCGGTAAAAGTCAAAGCAGAACAGAGAACAATGCAGCCCTTGAAAGCCAGCTGGGACCAGATCGCAGCTGGTGTTGCAGGCCTGGCCTGCCATCTGTTCCCAAACAGCGGCTCAGCCCATCCTGGGAGGCGACAGCTGCCCGTTTTGTTTGCCCCTCTGCAGAGGGCAGTCCCTCCCCCACCCAAGCCAGTCCACAGCATGTTCATTAGCTCATCCTGCCCAGTTCGGAGTCCAGGGGCTCAGGGACAAGGAGCTTCTCCCCGGATATCCGGAGTGTACCAGCTGGCAAGTGGAGCGAGAGAGCCCAGCTTTTCCCCACCCCCTGCCTGCAGGCCGAGGCCTGCTAACTCCCGTGGGTGACACATGCTCCATTTGCATGTGACTGTAGCCTCATGGGGTCTGCTCCCCCGTGCTCCTCCACGGCACACTATGTCTGGATAGGGAAGAGGCACAAGGGCTCCTTTCTTCATGCCCTGCACCTCCTGCCCCCACCCTCTCTCAGCCCAGCTCTGTTCCCCCAGCCGGACACTGACCATGGTCGGGTGCTAGGCCCTGCACACACAAACCCCCTCCATGTACACACCCTCCACCCCCATAAACCACACATAATGCTCCTTCTCGCATCTAACAACCCAGAAACCCCGCCTCCATGTACCCCATGCATACTCAACCTCACACGCACACAAGACCCCCTTCACACTGCTCCTTTGCGCACATAAAAAACCCGCACAACCCTCTGCATAGCATACAACTCCCCTACACTCCCCCAATGCATATACGACCCGCTGTATATACCACACGCAACCCAGATTCACCCTGCTCCTTCCCCATAGAAACAACCCACACAACCCTCCCCCACACAGTTCCCTGCCACATACACACACCCGCTTCTTCCAGCGCTAACACCCCCTTGACAGGCACGGACCAGAACACACCACATCCATTCAGAGCAACACGCCCCTCATTCCAGGTCCATTTCTAGCAACTGAGGAGCCATTTGTGACTCTCTTGCTGTTGTCCCAGGAACAATCCTAGACCAAGGCACCCAGTCCTTAGGCCCAGGCCATCCTGCTGTCTGACCCACTTAACACACCCTATACCCTGCTATCAAAGCAGCATGGTGCAAGGCGCTGCCCGTGTAGCTGCAGGGATCCAAGATGTGCGGCCCTGTCTTTTGAGCGGCTGCTCAGGGCTCCGGTTGCAGCTGCTCTTGTATCTAAGAGCAGTTTCCATGGTGCCACCAGGAGCTGCGAGGGCTGAGGAGTTGGGGGAGCAGGGGCAGGTGATCTACTGGCAGCTGCTGCACCCCCCTCCCCTTGCTGAGCCTGGCTACCCCTCAAACCCTGGGGTGCTCAACAGCCTCAAGCTGGGCTTCTGCACAAGACTGGGACCTGCCATGTTTTCTGCCAGCTGGCTGAGTAAACAGGCCGGGAGGAGGGTAAAGGGAGAAGTGTGTGACAGCAGCTGGGTTAGGGGAAGGGAAAGCACAGGGCTACAGATTTCTCTTGGAGAAGGAAACGGAAGCAACTCCCTCCAATATAAACCCAGGAGAGTGTGACAGGGCCGGTCACCAGCTTCCATTATTATTTATAAGCGCTTAGGAGCCCCTGTGATGGACCAGCACCCTAGTAGGGATCTGCAACCTGCAACTCCAGAGCCGCATGCAGCTTGCACCTCCGAGTACCCCTTCACCATCAGGGCTCCCTACAGGCAGCCTGCTCCAGTCCCGTCTCCCCCCCCTCACCACCAGGGGACCCTGTAGGGGGTCCGCTCCTGGTTCTGGATTTCCCCCACTCCAGAGGACCCTGCGGCAGGCGTCTTGGCCCAACTCCCTCCACCTGGAGGCTACACCTATTGAGGCCCTCAAAACACTTGGTTATTGAAGGAATTTTAAATGCCTCTTCTTATCTTTCAGGTCGCCAGACCTTGTGGCGTTAGGCATGGTGCAAATAAAGAACACAGAGACAGTCCCTGCCCCAAAGAGCTTCCAGTCTACGTAGGAGTTTATGGTTGTTACCATCAGAGGTGCAGCAGCAGCTGGTGGAGACTTGCCTACCTCAGTTGCCGGAGCAGTGCATTTTAGTCGTTGCATAATTACCCCAGGTTCTGGGCAAGCGTATCCAGGTGGTGGGACCCAAGCTAGCTAGCTTGATGTTAGCTTCGCTGTGGGTAGCCACCTGGGCCAGCTCAACCATATAGGTGAACTAGGGCGGTCACCTAAGGCGTCAGGCTTTGAGTGGCGCCAGATTAGACAGAATTAAATTTTTTTGGCTATAATATATTATCTCTTATAAAACATGCAAGGGGAGCTCCAAAGTCATAGTTTGCCTCGGGTGCCAAAAACCCTTGGGCTGGCTCTGGTAGCCACACTGCACTCACCCCTCCTCCCCCAATTGCAGTGGAGGCAGATCATAGAACAGGAGACAGACAGCGATGGGGAAACACTGAGTAGTGTGACAGACTGTGAGCCCTTTAATCACGGGTTTCAATCCCTGCTCTGTGGTAGACAGTGTGATATTTTCCCTGTAGTTTGCTCCCTTGGAGGGGCAGTTTGAAGCACTGAGAGCTAAAATCTTGTCTCCACAGATCCCAGGGCACCAGCCATAGGAGCAAGGAGGTAGACCTTGGGTAGGGGCTGGGTGTTTGGGGAAGTGGAAATCAGCTAGGAGATCCTAGAGGTGGCTTGTTTCAATATGAATCAATAACTCCCCCATGTTAGTCAGTATCCCTGTTAGCTGCTGTCTCCTGTAACACAGGTGCGCCTAGGCATGACTAGCCCCCCCATCACTGTTTCGTTTGGGCTTGTGGTTAAGGCTCATGCCAAGAAGCCTGGATTCCCAGCCCTGCCCTCTGTGCTCAGACACGTCAGCACCCCTCTCTGCACACCAGTTTTGCCTGCTGTAAAATAGAGATCGCCATTCTGACCTGCTTTGGGATCTTTAGAAGCTGTCTAGTGCTGAATAAAGGGCAGGGAGGGTGGCAGTCTCTGCCTAGCAAACTCTTGCCATGATTCAAGGGGAAAAAAAACTGCTTCCTGCACATCAGTGCGAGGTTGAGGACTATGACTGGGGTCAGATATTAGGTATTGATGAGACCGGATGGGCATCTTGGGATCACTGCTGGGTATCTCTGGGCACCACTGGAACCAGATGACTATCTTGTAGGAGAAGGGGTATAATTGGGTCCCCTGGAAATATCTGTGGGATCATATGGGTATCTAGGGGGAATCAAATGAACATCCTGGAAGTAGCAATTTGATCAGCTGATTCTCCCAGGCTCATACATCAATTGCCAGATTTGAGGATGGAACTGAATTTCTCCCAAGATGGATCACTGGTGCCCTCTCCAGCTAGAGCCCACCTTTCCAGGCATTACGCTAGGAACATCTGGGGTAGGATGCAGGTGAGTTTATGCCACTCGCACTCGCACTGGCATTGCTGGGTGGCATAGGGGCATTGATAAGCGTCCTGGCCTCTATGGTTGTTACGGCAGCAATGGGCAAATCAGAGGACTTTCCAAGCTTTCACCAAACAAGCCCTGTGTTTTCCCCGCCGTCTCTAGGGAAGCTGCTTTGTTTTGTATCTAGTCTCCCCATTAGTCATCCCGCCCCCTGAAGCGCAGTTGGCACATTGAAGGCAGCGGGCGTATTTCGCCTCAGGGCAGATGGAGGAGGCTGGCCTTTCACGGGGCTCATGATGACTAAGCCAAACTGGGTTAGAAACAAGAGTTTCCACCGAACACAAATATTTTGGTTATTACCAGCAGTGGTGGCTGGGGACATGGCACAGGAAACCACATGCTCAGAGGGGTTTTTAAGGCACATTTCGCCCATGTGCACGCCGCCCCCTGCCTGCATGCACCTGCTGCCTCTTGTCATGGCAGGGCGAGAGGTGCCATTGTGCGAGGCGTTGCACAGACCCAGAATGCAAGACAGGCCCTGCCCTGAAGAGCCTGCAGTCTAAATAAGCCGGCTGCTAGAGCACGGCAAAGAGGGGAACCCAATGCACAAATGAGGTACAACAAGAAGGCCGTTTGTCCAAAGCAGTCAGATCGAGCTGAATGCTAGCCTTATGCTCTAACCACTAGACACTACTTCCTCCTCAGCTCAGGAGGAACCACATCTAGCGTGTATGACTCCACTGCTCACCATGTGCCATTCAGCGCTATCTTTGCCATTTCGTGGTGTCATCCACCCTCCCTGCCAAGCAGGCGGCACCCAGCCACTGGCAGAGACAGGCTGCTTATCCTGCCTGTCAGGTCCTAGCGTCCAAGTATCAATTATAAATGGTGAGTTCTGTGGCTGACTGGCTGTTCACCAGGCGGAGACCCATGTGATGCATTTCATCACAGCCGCCAACCAGCCTGGGCCAGAGCAGAATCAGCCCCTGTGGAAACCAAACCTTCTCTGCGCCTGAGGCCTGTGAGCTAGCTTGACAGGGTTGGCAAAAATGTGGCCCTCTCGCACTAGGGCCTGTGGCCCCAACAGTGCTACTGCCGACCTGTTTATTCTGAACCTGTTCCCGTGAGCGCTCTTTGGAGACTGCTGTGCTGGGACCCCCTGACTACGTGCTGGCGGTCTGTACACGAGCTGTGACGGAGTCCCATGCCCGCCCTGCTGCGGCCTGCGTTCTTTAGCGCTTGACTAAGCTTTTCCCCTCGGCAGCTCCGCGTGTTTGTGTCTGCCATGACCGCCGGGACCAAGAATAAAACAATACCCGGCTCTGCTCCAGCCAGTGGCCTCCGCAATTCCAGGGCTGTTGACCCTGGAAGATGCGATTACAGTGCTTTGAGGCTGGTGTGTGCAGCCTGGTGTTACATGAATAACACTATTAAGACCTAGGTGAGGCTACGGTACAACGAACATTAAAGAAAACAGAGAGGAGCTGGTCATATTAAAGAGCACGGCTTAGTGCTCTCTAGTGTAACCAGCAGGTTGGAGATGCATGGAGTCAAAGTACTACAGCACACCCCAGGACAGGACAATACCCCACATAACAACACTTTGCGCTCACATGGCCCCTTTCATCAGTATATACCAAAGGTGGTCAATTTCATTAGCTCCATTTAAAGATGGGGAAACTGAGGCAAAAAGCAGGGCAAGCTACCAAGGTCACCCAGCAGCAGGGAACTAAGCCCAGTTCTTGTGCATCCCAGGCCAATGCCCTGTCCACCAAACCCTACTGTCTCCATGGATATATGCTCTTTCAAGGTGCTCCTTTGGGCAAAATCTTTGCAGTTGCAGGCCCATCAGATGTATGTAAATATTAATGTGCTTTCCATAGGAGCAGTGGTTTGATCGGCTCTCCATGATTTCTGGTCTTTTCCTGGCTGTGTGCTACTTGGCTGCTCTCCTCCACCTCGGAGTCGGCTGCATTGCCTCCAGTGCTGGCTTAATATACTGCTCAAGAAGCATTGGAGAGCTTTCAAAGAGCTCCTGAAATGTGAGATCAAGAATGTGGCCTTTGTAATGCAGACAGAGCCGAACCACAGGCTAACAGAGCTGGCTTCCTGATGGCGCCTGAGATTTTTACTGGATTTGGTCCAAAGGCACTAGATGAATCTGGCATCTGAATCTGACCTAATGCCTACCTTCTTCAAAAGTCAGAGCAAACTTCCTGTACTGGGAGGGGTCAGTGTCCTTGAGTGTCAGAGCAAAACTCCTGTCTCGAGTGCGCTGGGTCTCAGCTAAATGCCAAGTGGAAGTTTGCTTGAATTGCAAACCCACGTCCAAAATGAGTGGATGTCTCTCTTCCAGGGTCGCCCGAGGGCTGCTGCAGACAGGGCCAGGAAAAATGTGTGCTGGAGCCCAGAGCTAATGCCCAGCCATCGGAGCTCAGGAATTACATGAGCTGGTGGAGCAGCATGCAATCCCATGGCCTTGGCACCTTGTAGCAGGGTTAGAATCAGAGGCATAACTTTGGGTGGGCTTGGGTCAGCCACAGCTTACCCACTCTGAAAGCAGGCACACCCAAGCAAGTTTTAAGTCACTACTTCTCAACCTTTTGCACGTTACGACACGGTGACACGTCGTGACCCTACAGGACACACCAAGCACGCCAGATCTCGCTGGCTGGAATAGGCGGGAAGGTGCACTGGAAGCCAGGACTGAGGTACACTGGCAGCCTGATGTCGCCAGGGGCCAGAACTTTGGTGTGTTACTGGAGCTGTGAGCAAACCTGGATTAGCAAGGGCTGCTGGGCGTTGGAAGTGACGTGCCTCAGCAGCACAATACCAGGCTAGGGAACAGCAGGGGCAGCTGCAGAGCCGAGCTGATGTGCATCGAACAAGCTGGGAATAAAGGGGGCTTTGCACAGCTGTGTCTCCAGCCATGTTACCTCCTCCTCAGTGCTGAGCAGTGTCCCATCAAGCAGCTCTTTGCTCCTTCCTTGGGATTCTGAAGTGGAAGGATCTCCAGGGCCTCGTTCCTATCTGCATACTGCAAATCCAGCTCTGGGGAAGGGGATGGGTGGGAAATCAGTCAGGGAGCATCTTTAGCTATCTAGGATCTTGGACAACAGCTTGTGTTGGATTGGAGGCCGAGGTGACTGTATAGGTTTGGTTTTGTCTGAGTTGGTGGACCCCTCCCCCACCGAATTATCTGAAGCCCCCAGTGTCCAAGTAGCCAAGGCTGAACTGATCCAGGCCATCCCTAGTTACCCCCTACCAGAGCCAGGGTGCCATCCCTGCCGTGCAGGGAAATCACCCATCTGGTGTCTGCAGATGTTGCCAAGGGTTAAGGAAAGACACTTCAATGAGCGCCGACCTTTCTTTCCCGTCAGTTTAACTTCTGTTGTTTCTGTTACCAGAGTGAATTATTTAGTAAATTAGTTGCTGGCACCAATGCTGGTAGAGATTTGAAGACCTGGTATCCTGATGCTTCAGAGCATAAGGCTGATGGGCAGCTTAGTGGTCAGGAAGGAATCCTCCCAGAGCCGTTGTATTGTGCAATGCAGCACATCAGTGGTGGGTCATGTATGTGCATCGTGCATCCATCTCTGGTTGCCATTAGAGATGGGATGGTCCAGCCTGGTTTGCCTGATCATATATTCCTATTTGAGATCTCCCCAATTTCTCAGCCCTTTGAGCCTATTACAACTTTAAGCTAGTCCTTCCATTTGAGAACCCCACGGGGCTGTGGCTTGTACCACCTTGGGACTGTTTCCCCTTATGTCCTGTGGGTGCAAAGTGCAGATGGCTGAGGGTTCCCACCCAGGACAGTAGGAGAGGGCTTTGCTGCTGTCCTTCTCTGTGGCAACAGCACCTCATGCCTGGAAGGGCTGCTGCAAGGGTGGCATCAAAGAAGCCACTCAATAGGATTTGAAGGCAACCCTTGGGCGGTTCTGCATCTCAGGACAGCTGCAGTTGTATTTCCCCTGGTGCTTTTTGCTTCTCTGGAGCTTCTATACAGGGGACTGTCCCAGGAGCCGCAGGCAAAGTTAACCATGAGCCTCTAGTGAAGACTTGATGTCAGGCTGGGCGTTGCAGGCGAGAACATCTCAGCATCATTACCTATTGATTATTTTTTTCACGGGCCCTCTGATGGGACAACGGCAGGGTGTCAGAACTACTCGGTTCTTTTCCCTGCTCTGCCACTGACCTCCTGTGCAATCCTGGGCAAGTCACCTCTGCCTGCTTTGTGCCTCAGTTTCTCCATCTGCAAACTGACCCTGACACTTCTTTGCAAAGCAAGTTGAGACTGCTGGCTGCAAAGCTTTGTAGAAAGGCTAAGGGTTGGGTTCTTCATTATTACTAGCCATTAGTATTGCACCTTCTATCCAAAGATGCCACAGTCAAGTGTAGAAATGGCTGGCTGGACACACTATGTTGAAATGAAGCCGCTCTTGCGTGGGGCAGTGCAGCTGATACCATGCACCGCGAGACTGCACCGCGATCGCTCACCCAGCATTAAAATTCAGCCACCTCCAGGGTTGGGGATACAGGAAGTTTTCTGACAATGCACAGCTCCACACAAAAGTTTAGCAGAAGAAGAGACATAGCCAGTTGAAACCACAGTGGGGAATGTAAGGAGGTTAAAGGGCAATTACCTAGATTGGAATTTACCCAGGACGTGGAAAATACCACGGGATTTTATAATGACTATTATGAGGCCAACAGCCTGACTTTATGCCTCATCTGTAAACTGGGGACACGACTCCCTCACCCAACCTCTTGTG
Source organism: Pelusios castaneus (assembly GCA_007922175.1). Classification (NCBI taxonomy): domain Eukaryota; kingdom Metazoa; phylum Chordata; order Testudines; family Pelomedusidae; genus Pelusios; species Pelusios castaneus. The sequence goes on from ML685905.1 coordinate 2,942,864, forward strand.
TCATCATTTGTCTGCGTGTAAAGTGATCGGAAAAGCACTGCTAGCAAGCATGCAGCAGCTAGCGCATGTAGCTGCTGACAGAGGAAATGACCACATCCGATTCCCAGGTCTCTGAAACCCTGGGGGTGCCATTTCGTAGAAACTGATCACCCAACAGCAGCTCTTGTGTGGGCCTTCTGCAACTTTCCATCCTAGAGCACGTGCTGATCCCCATTTCCCTGCCCTTTGCAAAATACTGAACTCAATGCAAAGGCAAATGAGTGCCATTTTCTGGTCCAGGAGTTCAGACTAGATGATCGAATGGCCTTGGTGATTACAAGCAGCATAGAGGCATCACTTCATCTGTCACTGAAATGCAACCACCTTTGGGATGGAGCAAAGAAGTGGATGCAGTGCACCATTCCATTGCATAAGGATTGCTCTCTCACTGTTGAAATGCAGCCCCCTCTGGGGCGGAGTAGAGCAGATCATACAGGGCACTGCAATGCTGCACAGGGATTGCTCACCCAGTGTTGAAATGCAGCCACCACTGGGGCAGAGCAAAACAGCAGATACAGTGCACTGCAGTGCTGCACAGGGATTCTTATGGAAGCTTCTTCAGCACTCGCACACCAGAGAACGGAGCAAATCCATGAAAGGGCTCAGCACCTTCCGGCAGAGAATTGAATGCTAATTAAATAGCAGCATTGTGCAAAAGAGCATGCTCAGTTATTAATATGTCATCCTGAGAGCGATTGTGTCCCTGGGATCGTGGGATATGGCCCTGAGAATGTCCCTCCCTTCTATATTTAGAAAGGTTATTTACAACAACTGCAGCAATTAGTATGGCATGGAGATCCATTCCCACGGTGACTCAGGACTTTCCTTCAGGAATCACCAGCATATTTTCCCAAGGGGTGCTTGAAGTACAGTTTTCACACCCACACATGCAGTGTTGTGAAGCTGCAGTTCCAGCTGCTTTCAGATTTGCACACTTACATCCTCACACACTCCCAGCATGCCCACCCTGGCTCCTGCTCACGTCTGCAGCCTGACATTTGCACTCCCAGCATTCGTGCATTCATGCAGACCCACACAAGCCAGGGAACAAAGATGCATTCACACAACTGTGCACGCTCTGGCACCACCTGATCTGAGGGCTCCCATTCCTTCTGGTTCTGGTTCAGGTCAGGGCGGGCACCCAGATATCTGGGCTATAAACTCAGCTGGGCTGCACTTCCATTACACTCACTGTGCCTACGTACCAACGTTTGGCTTGCCCTGCACGCTCACCCCAAGGAGCCTTCCCTGGGGAGGTTCATCCCCCAAATAAGGGCTATCTGGGATCTCACTGTGTCTTAAATCAGTGTAAGTGAGCTGGGGTCGGTGTGCCCCAGACGCTGTCTTTATCTGCAGTACCAGGCAAGGGTCATGGCACCATGCTAACAAGGCGTCCCATCTGCTTTCTTCAGGAGAAAACCAAAGCTGGGGTGGGAACCCAGGAGTCCTAACACTCTCACCTGCTCTTACCACTAGACCCTACTGCCCACCCAGTCCCACTGCAAAGGAAAGACCCCCCTGCAACAGGCCACGCTGCCACGGTCCCAGGCAGCGACCAAGGGGTTGCTGTTAGAGCTGCGTCTGCTCTGATTGGCCCATTTCTAATATACAGCCACAGACACGCTTGTGCACACACACACACACACACACACACACACAAGCCTAGACAATTTGCTCTGCCCAGCAACAGCGCCGGTAATAGCATCATGGGGGGAAATCACATGAGCTGGCTTCCAGGAAGCCAGTTCCGGCCTTGCGTGGGGGAGGGGAAATTGCTCTTGTGTCCTGTGCAGTGCAGAGATCCCCCCCCCCCACACCCAGCCCAGTCTGGGCCTGACTCTCCCCTCAGTCTGGTGTAAAGCAGGAGTAATTCCCCAGAAGGCTGGTGCCAGGGATCACCAGTCCATGACTTTGGGGTTGGAAGTGGCTCCGTTTATTTAGCTGCAACTATCAGAGCTTTGCTGATTATATTGTGGCTGTGCCTTGCGGCCCAGCTGAGATCAGGGGCCCCTGTGCACCAGGTGCTGGTAGACACAGATAGTCTCTGCATGAAGCAATTGAAACAGGGAAGGGAAACTGAGGCTTAGGGGCGGGGGAGTCTTTGTCCAAGGTGAGTGGCAGGTCTGGAAATAGCAAGCACAGCACCTGGCTCCCAGTCCAGCCGTCGTGGCAGTGGATCAAACTGAGACCTGCTCACAAAGCTGTTCCGGCTCCCTTGGGTAAACAGGATCTTTATCGCAGCCCTCAAAGAGTGCTGCAGCCTGCCAGCTGAGCATTGCAAAGTGCTTTCCAAATATTTATTAGGTCCCATGCCACTCACCGGAGCGGATGTGTTTCTAGTCTGCAGATGGGGAAGCTGAGGCACAGAGCAGGATGGGAGGGAGAGTCAGTGGCTACAACTGGAACCCAGGAATCTGAATCATACTCCCCTGCTCTAATCACCAGACCCCATGCTTTCCTAAAGCTGGGAAGGGAACCCAGGAGTCCTGACTCCCAGTCCCATGCTCTGACCACTAGACAGCCCATATTGTCACTTGATCAGTCATGCCTTTCTACACGGCCCTGCCCTGTCCTCCTACCTCCGGTGCCACTGTTGGGTGTTACATTCAGGGGCGGCCCATGGAAACGGTTTGCCCCCACTGCTGCAGAGCTGGGTGGGGTCTCCCTCCAAAGACACTGCAGTTCTGCCCTGGCAGAAATTAGCGGAGGAAATTGAAACAAGGGAGGTCTGTATGGCAGGGGAGGGTGCTGGACAAAAGGCTTTTTGTAGTGACTATTTATATGTAACCAGAAGCACTAGAACTCCAGCGAGGAATTAAAATGTGCCTGCTGTTGATGGCAGAAGGAAATACGCAGAGGGTCAAACTCATCCCTGGTGTAGCAAACTCCACCGCAGGCTCCCCCTGGGAAGGGATTGAGCCCCCTGAGCTCCATGTTCCCGAGAGGCAGGTGCTTGGTGACAGAGTGGGGAGCTCAGTGGGGCACAAAGAAGAAACTCTGATTCGCTGCTGGATCCTGGGGCAACTGGCCTGGTTCTGAACGAAGCCATATAACGGCTCTAGGTCCAGTGAGAGCAGAGAGCGCCACGGCAAGTGGTGGTAGTGGCGGGGATGCTCAGCTATAGCCGCTCTAATTCCACTGGCCTTCCGCCTCTCGTGGCCTGTTCACACCAGGGTTACAATCACAAGTGACATGAGTTTGGTGGGTCTCAGGCCAATGCCTGTTAGACATGAGCAGTCAATGGCCAAACGGGTCCCAAGCTTGGCTCAGACAAGGGTCAGGACTGAATAGCAGGGGTGAGACTTGAAGAGTTGTATGGAGGTGCACCCTAGGGCTGAACTAGCCAGGGTGTGGAGAGAGGCTCAGCAGGGTTGGAACAGCACACTGGACTGGAGGGCAATGGCAGAATTGTGTGCGTGGAGTTCCAGGCTGGAATAGCTGGATCCCAGAGGATACCGAACTGGCTCTGTGTGTGTGTGTGCGTGCGTGCGTGCGTGCGTGCGTGCGTGCATGCATGCAGGACCGTGGGAAGATGGTGTGTGAGGTGGGAGAGAACATGCATGCTGGTGGTAATCCACTTGCCCTCAAGTGCTGGGGCGCCTGGTGGCCCTGACGGGGTTAGTGAATTGCAAGAGTGTGTGAAACTTCACGTACACACAGCTGGCAGGGGGGGGAGGGTAGGGAAGGCAAAGGTTCTCTTGCTCATGAGGAAGGAAGTTGGGTCAATTGCAGAAGGGGCAGGAGGGCTGACCCTTGGCCTGACCCCTGAGCCTGGCTTTGTGGAAGCCAAGAAGGATGACAGCCCCTCTTGGAAGGAGCTTACAAGCACTTTGTTGCAGGGCTAGGGGTTTTGCAATAGGAGGCTCTGACCCAGTCACTGCCCTTTCCCATCCACCCCCCATTTATAGTCAATATCCTTCCGGCCCTGGTGCTGTGTGAGATACATACTAATATAATGCAACCAACTGTATAATGCAATCAACTGGCTACAGTGTGTGTGTGCGCGCGCGTGCGTGCACAAACAAACACAGCACTGCCCTCTACTGGATGCAACAAGAACTTCTTGACTGAGTCATAGGCCCTATACTGCTGATAACACACAGGGATGCTCTTTTGGGTGCTGGGTATGTAGGGGCCTTTGGGAACGGGAGGACCTGATTTCTAAACCTGCTGGTGCCATAATCTTCCAAGTGACCACAGATTTGTTACAATACCCAGGCCGTCCCGCTGAAACATTTTACAGCGTGTTTGTTAATGACGCCCAGAGTCCAGTATTTTTGTCCTGCTGTGTAGCTGGAGACACTGAGGTGCACACAGCTGACGTCAGTGACTTCTCTTAAAAGAGACCCTGGAATCTTGACTACTACCCTATGTTCAGGCAGAATAGTTGCCTGCCTGAACTTAAATGCATCTGGTGCTGGGGCGGAACACTACCCTTTTTCTTCAGTGCATGGACCCACAGGGTTTTCAATGCTGCTCACAACTACCCCTGTTCCCCTCCCAGAGTGGGGCTGCCCCTGCAGGGCTGATGAGAACAAACATACCCTGTGGCACAACAGTTGGGTATGGAGGGTCCCTTTTCTCACTCCATCTCTCCTTGAGCCCAGCTGCATTTTTACCTAGCTCAGGTCCTTCGCTCTCACGTGGCTGCGAATGCTTCCCACTGCTGTAACCCCCACCACAGTAAATATCTAGGGAGAGAGAGAGAGAGCTCGGTCACGGTCATAGGCAGGGTTTGTTTATGGTGTATTTGGATAGGAAACTTGCTGGGTGTTCAGAGGCGTTGGCTTTTCCACTGTATTATCTTATCCACTCCGGTTAGGCTGTAGCTGCTTCCTCTGGTTGTAGATTGAGGGGTAATAACAATAAAGCACTGGAGGATGTTTGCAAAGCAAGAGCACAAAGCAACTTCCATCTGAAATTGCAATGGCCAGAGGAAATTCTGTGCATTCTAGATGGGTGATGTTATTCCACCCTGGGACTTCAGTAGCCATCACAGATAATGTAGGCCAAATTTTCCTTTCAGTCACTTTGAATGCAAAGTCAGAGCACCCATATGAAAGGCGACGGCACCAGAAAAATTCCATTATGTTACCTGTGGGCTGCTCCAGAAATTCTTCTGCAGAGGTGAATTCTCCCCACCCCCACCCTGGTATGTTGTGTGGAAATAACTCCCACCTGCAATGTTTGGGGCAAGATCCATTGGTGAGGTTCCCCAGCGTTTGTGGGTGCCAGGATCCCAACTTTCCATGCAGGCCTACGTGATCCAATGCTGGGAATCTCCCTGCTGTAAGGAGCCCCATGTGGCCAACCCTGTTTACACGGCAGGCAGATTGCTTGGCATTAAACCTGGGCAGCTGCTGGCACAACGCCCTCCTGGCTGAGCTGGTGTTTGTCTCTGGCTTAGTTGGTTTGCACACTTTGCCCAGAGTCTATGCAGCATTGGGGTCAGGCCCCTGTAGTGCCACCGTGGTGGGACCAGGGGAGGTAAGAGGATGGCCGGTGGGGGGATCTTAAAGGATTGGAACTGGAAGGGGGGGGGGAGAGGGAAATCCCGGGAGCGGGGGTTAGGAGAGACAAATAGGACAGCTGGGGTGCCAGGGTGGGACGGGAAGATCAGGTGGCTAGGATAGGAAAGTGAAGACAAGGGAAGGAGACTGGGTGGGATCGCTTGGGCAGGTGACAGGACACCAGGGAGAGGAGCTTGAGGCAGGGGGCTGCCAAGCTGGGCAGGGACGGACATTTTTTACACCAGCAAGCCCAGACTGGCACCCTGGTGGAAGGCAAGGCATGGCGAAGCTCAGGCCGGGGAGCCTGGTCTGATTGCGGATCCTGCTGGGCCCTGGGGTGGGCAGGCAGGGAGCCCTTCAGGGCCTAATATCAGGCAGCTGTGGACATGTGGCTCTCGTGCATCCTAGTCACAGGCCATTGCGCAGGCGGGAAGAACTGACATGGCACCGTGGGTTCACTTAGTGCTGTTTTTAGTAACCCAGGCACGCGCTTTGTCACACGGTCATTGCTAGCTCATATCAGCCCGGGCGGAGGGGACGTCTGCCCCAGGGCTCACCCTGCCCTGCTGACCCGACTGAATTAAACCTCACGAGCCCCCACGGGGGCTGGCGCTAGGTTCATCATCCCCTTGGAGAACCTGAGGCATGGGGGAAACAGTGAGTCAGTGTCAAAAGAGGAACCCAGGTGTCCTGTGCTAACTACTAGACCCGCCCCCCCCATGCCAGGATGAAAACTCAGGCGTCCTGTTTCTCTGCTCTCCCCAGTAGAGAACACGCCCTCCGAGACCTGGACAAAGAACCCAGGAATCTGGAACCCCCAGACTCCCTCCCCCCGACCCCACTCTTGTTCTAGTCGCTCGCCATTGCTGCATTTGAAGGTCACCGTACTTTGCCTTGGCTGGCTAAGCTGGAAATGAGCTCTCATCTGCCTGCACACCTACGATCCTGGCAAGCCTTTCAGCCAGCTCACATCCAGCGTCAGCCATTGTTCCCCATGGCAGGTCCTGGCTTGCTCTGGAATGCCTCAGATCTGCAGGGGGTCCCCGAGCTGCAAAGGAATGCAGGCACCCCCTTCCCCGCTTTCCCTTTCCATCCTCCCTGATTCATAAACACCAATGTCAGACCTGTCAGGAAGCTTCAGGGCCTCTATAACCGCACTGCAATGCAAGAGTCAGCACAGCTCTCCGGCTTGCCCCAGAAACTTCCTGCCCAGAAAGTGCAGATCTGGACAGCAATCCACCATTAAAGCTTTTATGGCTAGTCACTGCCAGGCCAGGACGTCTGGCTTCCGCCACTGGCTTCCTGGGTGATCCTCTGCTTATGGTTTGCATTAGTATTGGCCGAGTCAAAAACCCAGTACTAGGGTTGTGCAAACTCAGAGCTTCTGGCCCAGAGAATGGGCAATCTAAATATACGACACGAGGCAACAGCTGGACACGGGCAGACAGAGGTGGGCGAGGGAGACAACAGTGTCTCTTAGACCAGACACATGCAAGGTAAGGAGAGAGTGTAGCACACAAGAGGGGAGGACATGCTGAGCGCAGCACAGTGGGTGTCAGAGCCACGATCTTTTTGTTTTCGCTTTAGGGCTTTTTTTTTTTTTTTTTTTTTTAAAGATTTTGTTTTTAGATTATTGGCTTCTGCTCTCTGCATCAGTTTCCTCTTCCATAAAGAGGTGATAATGCTGGAGGGGGGTTGGGCTGCTGGGCTTAACTCACTGGGAGGGGCTCTGATGCGGCTTCACAGGGGTCATCAATCCTCTTGCTCCTCTCTTGGGCAATGGGCTCCAATGAAAGGGTTAATTTTGTCACGAAGCATGGGCCCTGCTCTGTTCTCACCTACCCCATAATTCTCCTGTGCCAGCATCATTGGCCCCATTTTAGAGAGGGAGGAAACGGAGATGCTGGCAGGTGAAATTTGCTCCAGGCCATGAAACCAGCCAGGGGCAGAGATGAAAACAGAAGCCAGGAGAAACCTTGTCCCAGTTGCTCTACCCTGAGCTCAGAAATGAGAATGAGATCCAGGAGTCCTGACACCCACCCCCACCTCCTCCAACCACTAGAAACCAGTCCTCTCCCAGAACTGGACTGGAATCCTGACTCCCACACCCCCTGCTCTAACCCCTAAACCCCATTCTAGCCAGTATCCCACACATATGCCCTTTTGGGGGGATGAGAGACATTCCAAGCACCATTCATTCCCCAGCCAGAAAGCTACAGCCACGTAACCCCTGGCGGGGAGAAGATGCCTCCTCTCCTCAGATTCCTGGCCTAGCCAGTAACAAATAGCTGGGGGATGAATCACTGACCCTGGCTGCAGAAATATGCACGGTATCTGGTTAAGTTTTCAGCCTGCTAGAAACGCTGCTCTTTGGCGCAGGCATGCTCAGCCTGACCTAATACTGTGAATACTCACATGGGGAATACAATAGTGTGCCCCCACTTTGCTGGGACAAAGTTAAACTGGAGAACGTCCGTGTCCTGGATGCTGGTGGCCCATCAGCTTGTGAACAAGCCACTTGCTTTCTTGGCCTCTGCTCTTATTGTGAGCAGTTCTGGAGGACCCCATTTGTTCCAGCCTGCTTCGAGGCTGGAAGGATGGCTCGTAATGAGGGCTAGTGATTACGGATCGTCCCTGGAGCACAGCTGTGGAGTGCTGAGCGCAGCAGTAAAGAACACGACCCATAGATACCAGTCACATGCAGCCACCTCTGGGGTGTGACGTGGCAACTGTGTCACAGCCGTGCTGCACCACAGTTGGGGACAGGACGTGAGCTATAACCTGAGCTCCATTGTGCCGAGTACCGCACAGACACAAAGAGAGAGCTAGCCCAATAGCTTCCAGGCTAAATCTCTCTAACACATAGGAAGGGAAACTGAGGCACAGAGCGGGGCCCTGATGTGCCAAAGGTCAGTAGCTCAGCTGGGCCTAGTTGTCTCAGCATCTAGGCTATTGCTCTGCACCCCAGGCCGCACTGCCTGCTAGAGCATTTACTGCCTCAACACAGTCATGAGACCGAGCTGTGGAATCTGCACTCAACAGCTGGTCAGCTATTTCCTGCCCCGAACCCTTGCCCAGCCCAGCAGCAGCCACAGATTCTGCTTTCTCCACTGGGTTCTGCTGAGGTTTGCAGTGTGGGCCAGCGGAGCCAAGCACAGGGGCTCGCAGAACTGCATGGCTCATCAAGACAAGCACGCTCCGGCCTGTAGCTACCCCATTGCGCTCGCTGGCGGAGGAAGGGTTGCTCAGCTGCCGAGTGATGCGGCGGGCAGCACATTGCTAAAGATCTCCCCTGCTCCAGTCGTCCAGCAGGTTGAACAGCACCAGATTCTAGGCTTATCTGGGTAGACTTGCCCCCTTTCACTAACCGCATCCCCTCTTCTGGCCACTCCTAGGGTGGGAGGAGGGCTTCGGCTGCTGGGTTTGGGGGTTCTTTATGCCCAGACTGGGGCCTGTGGGATTGTCTCATGTCCCCCCTGCACCTCTTCTCCGTGTGGATCAAACGGTATCTTGGCGACTCCGACCGGCTCCATCAAGTCTCCGGAGCATCAGCTAGGGAAGAGTCCATTGCTGCACTTGTGCCCAGAACCCAGCAGAAACAATACAAAGGTCTGTGTGTCTGCTGCCAGCCATGGCTGGCACTGGAGGCGGGTGTGCCAGCTCCCAGAAGCTGCTCAGGTACCTCCAGTGGGAAGTGGCTGGCTTGAGAAGGCAAGAAGACCATCAACCCAGGTTTTACGCAAGGTTGCACACTGCGCTTTGTAGCAGCTCCTCCTTCAGGCAGCCTCTGTGTCTCTGGCTGGTTCCCTCTCATTCACCCACCCAAAGCAACACACAGCAAAAGCTGCTGAGTGGCTGATGTCGCTCACACACCCCTTCTGGCCTGGGTGGGCCTCAATTGGGTGCGTCCACACCTACCAATCTCCCCTGTAATGAGGTGACACCCAGCTCCTAACAACTCAGACTGGTCAGCCTGGCTCAGGCCGCAATCGGGAATCTGGCTGGAGGAACAGAGCAGGGAGTGGGTCAGCCTGGCTCAGGCCGCAATTGGGACTCCAGCTGGAGGAACAGAGCAGGGAGTGGAATGCTACTGCACAGGAAAAGAGATCTGCTGTGGGGGAGAGGTGGCAGCGCCCGGGTCTCTGCAGCAACCTCTCCTCTCTCTGGTAGAGGAGAGCTGTCCGTGGGACAGAAGGGGGATTTGGAAAGCCAGGTTTTTGCTGTGAATTCCCACCAACATCCCTCCCCCCACACCGGGAACTGGGCCGAGGCTGAGCTGAAAGGCGAAGGGAAAACGAGAGCGACAGGATGTGGTGGGCTGTGGGGAGAAAAGCCCCAGGCTGTGGTGGCGGAGGGGAAGTTGCAGTGCAGTCAAGGGAGCAGTTCCCAGCCCACGCAGCCCTTTCTCTCCACCAGGAACAGAAACGAGGCCCACGCACAGGCTCTCAGAGAGCGGCTCGCTGTGCCTGCCACCCCTAACTCAGCCCTGGGCCGTCCTCTCCACTTTGCCCCTCATTCCTGACCTGCAGCCCCCAGCACTCAAGTCCTCACTGTATGGGGAACACCTCCAGGGGGCCATCTGTCTCCACGGTTTGGGCCAGCTATGCCTGTCTGCCAGTGGCTGAGCTGAGACCTGTTAAATTCATCTCAAGTGCACGCCTCTCAAGCAGCCATCGGATGCGCTGGCCCCTGCAGCTTGGGGCTTCACTGAGCCCTAGAGCTCCCATTCCTGCCCCACACACCCAGCACTACCCTGACCCATCCAGCTCTCCACTAAATGGGTGCACGACCCCTCCCTCACTGGGCTCAGCACACGCATTACTAGTGGGGGGGGGCAGGGGACTTGGTTGCTACACCGTGTCTGGTTAAAGTTCCCATTTTGGCTTGTCTGTGACGATGTGTGTGGGTAGCAGCTGCAGCAAGAGACATATGCTCCTAGTGGTGGGTGCTCAGGCAGCACGGGGGGGG
>ML685905.1:2953390-3131064 GCA_007922175.1 Pelusios castaneus
GGCCTTCTCCATGCTGTGTGCAGATCTTTCCAATCACAATGGAGTGGAGTCATATGTTCAAGTCCTGGTGCCTCAACAGGTTTCTTCCTGGGCCTATTGTACCTGGGAGCTTCCTTAACGGGCCATTAAGGAGACAATGACTGTAGACATCCTGTGTGGAGAGTTTCCCAGAATCAGGCCTTGTACACACTACAGAGTTATCGTGCAGTAAGGCTCCTTACTGCGCGATAACAATCAAAGCGTCCACACACAAAAACTTCTTGTGCGGCAACAGCCCTCTTGCCGCACAACATGTAAACCACCCAAACGGGGGTGGTAAGGCTTACCACGGAACCTGTGTGGACCCTCATTGCATTTTTGACAGCCTCCGGAAATGTCCCAGAGTGCCAATCGAGGCCACTCTGGGACAATGGAGCTGTCAAATATGTCAATTTCACTGCTCTAGCAGAGCAGTGAAACTGACTTTTTTCAGCGGCTCCGAGGGATTGGCCCCCTGGACCAGCAAGGGCAGCTGGTTCGGGCCAGCCCCCTAGCTCAGCCCCGGGGCTTTTGGTGGCGGCGGGAGCTGCCAGCTTAAGCGCTGCATAACCTGCTGCCACCCGAACCCCTGCAGCTAGAGCCTGGTGGGTGGCGGGGCTCCACCAGCCGCAGACAGTTGAGCCCCTCCACCCACCGGGCTTCAGGGAGCTCAGGTGGCCAGCAGCTGAAGCCCCACTGCGGCCATGGCGGAGCTCTCAAGCCCCCCGCCGGGCCCGGCTGTGGGGCTCGGCTGCCCAGCAGCAGCCGCGGCCCCAGCGGGGGTCTCAAGCCTGGCTGTGGGGCCTGTGGGGCCTGGCTGCGGGGGCCTGGCTGTGGGGCTCAGCTGTGGCAGGGGTCTCAAGCTCCCCAGTGGGGCTCAGCTGCCTGGCAGCTGGAGCCTCACCAGGGGAGCTGGAGCCCCTGCAGCCTGGGCTTGGCTGCGCAGCCGGGCTTGGCTGAGCCCTAGTCCAGTGGAACCCCAGTCGCAGGACTGGGGCTCAAGGCAGCACCACTGCCAGCCTTTTGGCTGGCAGGGCAGTGCATGGTGGGATAGGTACCCACCATGCACTGCTCCTTCTAGCGAAAATTCAAAGGAGTGTGTGAACGCTCCTTTTGCTAGAAGGAGTGCTGTGTGGACGCAGTAAAGCGTTATAATTATAATGCTTGCTTTTCCTGCAATAAAAGTTATTGCGGGACAAGTCTGTAGTGTGTACATGGCCTCACACAGGTTGAAATATAGATATAACAAACATATTCCTAACTTCTAATACACAAGCAATTCCTACACATAAACCATATAATCATTCCCAGCAAATTACCACCTTTCTATTGATACCAAACACGACATAGTTCCTATGGATTATAACTATTATGAAATATTAATATAAAACAATATCATAAATGGGTCTCTAAATCTGGACAGTGTCACAGGGGGGTAGGGCTGTCAGGGGTCTCCAGGCTCCTGCCTACAGCAGCAGTACTTCCCATCCCACACTAGATCTACCACTGCTCCCACGCACAGCCCCTCTCCTCCCTACTATTCTAGCCTGTCCCCGAGTGTTGCCCCTCAGTCCCGCCCTGCAGCACCCGCTGTTTAAATGTCAAGGCCTGGTCTAGGCTAAAAAGTGAGGTCGGCCCAGCTGTGTCACTCAGGGTGTGAAAAATCAGTACATACTCCCCCACTGATGTAACTACCCTGACCCCCAATCCTCTGGCGTAGGTAGTGATGGAAGAATTCTCCCATCAGCTGTAGTAACACCCGGTGCGACGGGGCTCATCCACACTCTGATGGGCTGCAGTTGCTCTTGTGTGGACAAGCCCAGAGATGCCCGATGCTCTGCCTCTGCCAGCCCAGCCAAAAACAACCCAGACTGGGAGCTTGCTGGAGCTGTTTGCAACACATCAGTAGCTCTGCCTGGGCCAATGCACAGCACCTTTGGACCCTGCCAGCGCCCTGCAGCCAACCCAGCTCTGTAGGAAACACCCAGATACTGGAGCTCAGGTGTGGCTGGAAGGGCTGAGTTGAGCTAACAAAAACCTCTGTCTACATAATGGGCGCCAGTTAGGTTGGCGTGCCTGTCTGGGGCTGGCTGTGGCATAAAGACCCCAGCCCAGGGGCATCCCTCTGCTCTGGGGACCCCTGACTGCTGGAAAGAGTGAGGGAGCGGGGCATAGGTGTGAGTCAGCTCAGCCTCAAGCCTGCTGTCGCTTGGACAAGGGATGGGCTAAGCCATGAGCAGGGCACCTAAAAAGATACCGTTGGGCCTCTGAATTTAACCTGGTTCTGAACTCAGCCTGGAAGAGCTGACCCACTGCACCTCAGGCCAGCCCTAAGCCAGCTGGGCGCATGCACACGCACGTGCATATCTATGAGACAGCCTATGCACGTGTAGGTGCATGTGTATCTGGGAGTTGTGTGCGCATGTGCACGATGCCAGCCCCACGGTGGTCCCTGTGCAGCAGAGCTGGGAGGCACCCAGAGGGCTGTTGGACTGCTGAGCTGGGTTGCTGGAGGGTCCCCCCCAGGCCAGCTCCATCGGCTGTTTCACCAAGCAGCCATTTCCTGCAAAAATAAAAATGCCCAACGCAGCCACCCACTCAGAAAGTCCCTCCCACCCCCATGAGCTGACAGGAATCCGGATGCTCTCGGTTATCTCCCTTGATCCCATGTCATCCCCCACCCCACAGATCAGCTGACTCAGTGCTCAGGAATGTGGCTGGGCAGCACCCAACCTGCTGTTCCCAGCACTGTCAGATGACCGTGCTGCAACTCACCCTTTGCCTGCAGCTCACTCCCACTGGCCCCAAGTGTGGGGTGAGGCCTGGGGCTGGCGTTCAGGCAGTGCCTAGGGACTCTGGGATTGAGCCTTGGGGCTCAGCTTGAGCTGCCTCAGGGCTGCACTACTCTACCTTCCTCTCTGGCCCCTGCGAAGCAGAGAATAGCGACAATGCAGGGGACCAGGCCCCACCCTGAGCCGCCCTTCAGCTCCCTGCCCAGCCAGCAGCCACTCCTGCCAAGGGCCTCTGTTGTGGGACGACTCCATTCTCCACAGCAGTGGGGCCGGGTCCCTGGGACAGGGTGGCATCAGTGCTGAGAGAGGGCCCTAGGCAGGCTGGCCTAGCTCACCCACCAGCAGGATACATCAAGGAGCAGGCTGGTGCCGGAGAGGTCAGGGAAGATGTCAGTCCCAAGGCTCCAGGGCAGGGACGCAGGGCTGGAAATGTGAACGCAGGCACCTTCTGCTGCTCTGCCAGGGCGCTGGGCAGCCGAGGGCCGGATGGGTATGCCTGTCCCTCTGCCAGTCAGGAGTCCAGCCCGACATGGGCTTTAGATGGTGTCTGCCCTGGTCCTGAAATGTCTCAGGCCGAATCCAGCCCAGATAGGAGAGTTGTCTCCATCCTCCCACGCACCCATCCTTCCCCAGACCACCCACTCCCTCCCTCCATCTCCAGAAACCCTATCTGTCTCTCTCTCTCTCTCTCTCTCTCTCTCTCTAGCCCCCACACATACTGCTCTAGCTAGCCCCATATTCACCTTCTGGGTTCTTTGAATGCTCCCCATGGCTGCAGCATCTCATCCTCCTCCCACATCCCCAAGTTCCCAAGCTGTGGCCACTCTTCTTCCAGCCCGGGCAGGTGATTTCTCAGGCCAGGGCTCCGGGGTGCATCTCAAACCCAGGGCAGGTTCCAGAGCCCAGGCTCCAGCCTGAAGGGAGATGACTACAGAGACACTTTTAGTGCAGTAGTGCGAGCCTGGGTCAGCTGACCTGGGCCCTGAGCCTCATGGCAGCAGGGTTTTTGCAGTGTAGACGTACCCAGCAGACCCTGGGTGACGTGCAGGGAGCAGGCTGGGCACTGAGGGGAACTGCAGTCTTCCTGTGTCCAGCAGCCACTGTACATTGAGTCCAGCTAAGTGATTGCTGACCACGGGGGACGCTACACAGCACCCCGGCTGCTGGTCACCCTGTCCAGCCTTCCCCCAGCCCTGCTGGACCATGCTGCAGGAACTGGAGGCTGGTTGGCAGCTGGGCCATTCCCACGGCAGGGCAGGTCTGTGGGGCACAGTGCTCTGTGAGTGTTTAGGGTTTTATAGCTGTGCCATTGATTGCCCTTGAAAGGCTTTATCACAGGACCTTTGAGATAGAGCCAGGCACGTGGGCACCACGGGAGAGGCAGAAAGGAAGCCCTGGGCATCCTGGCTCCACCCTGCCACTCAGGGCACCTTCTCCCTCAACTACAGTGCCAGGAACACAACCCCCAATTCCTGACTCCCAGTGCCCTGCTCTAACCACTAGACCCCATTCCCTTTTCAGCGCTTGGGACAGAACCCAGGAGTCCTGGCTCCCAGCCCTCCCTGCTCTAACCACTGTATCACCTTGCCTTCCGGTTTTGCATGCTAGACATGAATCCAATGGGTCTGTTGACCCTCTCTTGCCTCTGTTGTTTATTGCATAGCCCCAGTCACCATATTCTCTAAGGGTGTGTCTACACTTAGAAATTAAGTCGATTTAAGCTTGCTTAAGTCGACTTAATTTACCCCACGTCTACACTACACTTTCCTTAAGTTGCCTTAAGCAAGCTGTTTAAGTCGACTTAAGGAAAATAAAGTCGACAATGAAAATTAAGTCGACTTTATTAAACCTCCTTTTAATTTGACTTTAGGCTTAAGTCGACTTTCTAAAGTCGACAAGCCAGTGTAGACCTGGAGTAGCCCTAAGTCGACTTAGGGCTCTCGAGGACTCCTCCACTGCCCTCCCTGCTGGGGGGGGGGGCACAGGGGGAGCCTGGCCTGTCCCCCCCAAAGGGCAGGGCTGCCCCCATGCCCTGCCAGGGTCCCTGTCCTCCTTTGCCCCATTGTACCCAGGTACAATGGGGCAAAGGCTGAGCCCTCTGGCACTGGGCAAGGGGTGCCCCCCCCGCCACCATGGACCTGCTCAAGGTCCCCCTAACCCCTACAAGTCAACCTAGGCATCCCCCCTAACCCCTAAGTTGACTTTAAATTTAAGTGTGGACATGCTAAGTCGACTTAAGGGGACTTAGCCAAAGTCGACTTAAATTTCCAAGTGTAGACATAGCCTAAGTGTGGCTGTCCTGTTCCTTAAAGCTGCAGGTGTGGATTATCCGCCCTTCCTGAGCAGGAAAGAGAGAGCTCTAGGCTATTAAACCTATGTGGATTTGCAGGGGTGGAAGGGTATAGAAAATGCTCGCTTGTCTCATTTCTGAGAGGCAACCTGTCTTAGTGGACAGCATTGCCTGAGCTCTCATCTCTGCCACTGAATTACTGCATGGCCTTGGCCACACGCCTCAGCCGCGGTCCTAGCCCAGTTGTGCCAAATCCAGGGGTTAGCAGAGAGTGGCTCCAGGTCCTCCTGCCCGCTACAGCCTTTGTCACCTGCGCTAAAGGAAACTCCTCTCAAGGTGTGTTCAGTATAGCGACTTTGCCATACAGGTGATTCCATCTAATAGAAGACAGTGGGGCACACATGCTGTCACCTCCCTTGCAGAGCAGTCACTGGTATCTATGGTCTTGCAGTTCAGCTTCTCTGTAGGGAAGAAATAAATGACATGTGGACTGAGCACACTGTATGTGTCACTCGTTTTATTTTCACGTGTGCACCAGGCCTGGAACAGAGAGGGTCATGCGGCATTCAGGGCAATGCAGACTCTCAGCGCAGCTTCAGTGTTTGGTCCCTGGGAGGACCCCTGCATACTGTCGCCAATCAGAGCCCCAGGCAAAGCAAATGTGCCCGCTGAGTACACAGCATGCTTTTCCCCCTCAAGCACTCATAGAACCATGCCTAGCCCCATACGAACCCGACCCCATGCGTCCCAAGTGTCAAAACTTGCTCTCACGCTAAGGACTTGGAAAGGCTTTGTGTGACAGCGTCACCTGCCTGCCAGACCAACACACTCTGGGCAGGAAGTGACTGATGTTCAAATGACCCTAAGGGAGTTAGGTGCCCAAATCCTATTGAAAAGTCTATGGGAGTTGGGTGCATAAGTCATTGAGAAGTAGTGTGGCTTAGTGGCCACAACAATGGACTCAGATTCAGAAGACCTGGGTCCTGTGCCTTGCTTTGCCTGTTGGCTGATTTAAGGCAAAGCCCTTCTGCCTAGATGCCTCAGTTTTCCCAACTGTAAAATGGGGCTAATAGTGATGGAGAGTAATTTCCTGCACTAGCTTGGCTAACTGTAATTGAATGAATGCCTTTGTGGTCCACTGTAGTAAAAAAAAAATGTAGCTGTGGCCATGTTACTGGCAGGGTTGTAAGTGATTTTTCTAAGCGCTGTGATTAATGTAAACCTTGGGGAAATGGTAGGACCATCAAAGACTGGGCTGATATGTGTAAAGTGAGTGTCTTAATTGGTTCTTGGGTGACCTTTTGACTTGCGGCCCTGGGGTGAAAACTCCCACACCTGCTCCTGTCTATGGATCACTTGGGCCTGCAAACTCCAGCTCAAAGGGCCCTGAATTGTAAAAAGCCTGGACTAAGCTTTCTGGTATGAGCTAGTCTCCAGCTGTGGTTCTGGTGAACATGGGACTGCAGGAACGATTCCCAGTGTGGATGTGAAGTACAAATTCCCTGCTGGCCCTGGCTGCAGTGGGGGACTTGCTGGTTACCTCAGGTTCTTTGCATCACTTTTGCCACCATGCCCAGGCCGGGGTTGAGCCCTAACTCAACAGCCATGGGGGGTTGTTTGAGACTCTGAAGAGAGGGCAAATGATGCCTGCCTGGCTTTGGCTGGGGCTGTTACCGTACAGGCAGGTTATGGTGCAGCCAGGCGCTATCCCCGTTGGAATGGGCTCCAGAGGTAGGTCTCCAGTCTAAGGCCTTGGCTACACTAGTGCCAGCAAAACGTTTGTCGTGCAGGAGTCTGAAAAAAAACCCACCCTGGATGAGCCAGAACCCCGGAGGGTGTGTCCACAATGCAAAGTTTGGCCCCCGAATCAGAGCGGGACCGGGGCTCTGCCCTTCCCCAGTAGGTCCTGGCTGCTTGCTGACCTGAGTCAGACTGAACTGTGTGTGGACACCGGGGAGGGGCTCAAAGGAACAAGCCTGAGTCAGAGTCCAGGTTTTGTGTGCAATGTAGACATTACCTGGGCGAGGTGTTCCACTGATGCTGATCTCTGGCGACCCCTGCTGGCTGAAATAGGCAACACACCAGCCTTTGTGGCTCTTGTCATCACGGGTCACGGGTGCTCTGCATGTCAGATGCTAAAAATTGGCCCCCAAAGGACTTGCTGGGAGCCCTGCCAAGTGCTTTGCAAATTCAGCCCTTGTTTTGGTGCCTCACTGGGAGCTGAGCTGTGGAATCTCTGGCTCCAACTGCGGCTGCTGGGAATCTGGACGCCTTTGGTTTCGTTTTTCTCTCCATAGCACCAGGCCTGCGGGGGTGGCTTTCACAATGACCTGGCTTAGCATGTCAGTTACGGGGCAGCTTTGCTTTGTTCTCCTTGCCGTTTTCCTCTCCTGTGCCCAGCAGTGGACCATGTTTTGGGGAGTGTGCCAATGCACACTGGCACCCCTGGCTTCTTCCACACAGAAACTGCACCCACACCTCGGATCTGCACTTCTAGCTGAAGTTCCTCCCACCCACATCACTTCAGTCCTTGTGCAACAGTCTAGTTACAATAGCTGCCACGCTCGTGGCCCTCTCCTCACCCCCTGAGCAGACCAGAGGGTTTCCTTCCCAGAGTTTGCTGTGTGATTGGGCTCAGCTAAGTCCTGAGCCTGGTCCAATCAAACCAGCCCCTTCCCCAGGACTTCCTTCCTTTGCCTCTGTATGCAACTTGAGCCCCTCGACTGCTTCAAGATTTATCTGCCCCAGTCTGATCAGCTACTTACCTCTGCTTCCGCTGGTGCTGGGACACTAATTAGCGGCTGTGTGCTCAGAGTGCAGGCTTCATGATCACCCCTTTACCACCCGCACCCGGGCAGGGCGAGTTTCCATAAAAATGCTGGGCCTTAGGAGCCATTGTCCTGCCCTGCTGATCTTTATGCCAAGACTGTGTGTGTATAATTGGGGCTTCACCCCCCCCCCCATGCTGTGCAGCTGTGGATGACTGCCGGGGGCTGGGAAAAGCAGGGTCCTTGGTCTGGTCTCATACCTGGTTTGTGCTGGTGTCCTCCATTGGGCTTATTCTCGATATACATCTGTGCACCGCAAATCCCAGCCAGCCCATGTGCCTTTAAACTGCCTGCACTGGTAACCCGGGCAGGGGCTGGGGTTTGGTTCCTCTAGACTCAGGCAGGAACTGTGCGAGGAAGACACGATCTATAAATCAGCCAGTGCTGCCAGAACTGTATCCCACAGCACTTAGCTCAGCCACAGCAAGCCGGGCTGGACAGCTAGCCTTGCCCAGCTTTGTTGCTAGTTGTCAATAACACGCCAGAGCAAGGCCAGGGTTGCAGCAGGAACATGCTACTTTTGAGCCACACTTTGCCCAATGGCAGGCCCTGCAGCGAAAGGCAAACTGCCGGACTAAGAGGATAGCAGGCAGGCCAAGAACAGAAGTAGAACCACACTGGTTCCCAGTCACCTGCTCTTACCATTGTCTGGCACTTCCTCCCACAGCTGGCTGCAGATCCCAGGTGTCTTGATGCCCAGCCCTCTGTTAGCCCCTGCTCCACTGCTCCTTACCCCCCATAAGTGTGCCTCCCAGCCGCTGCCCTCTGGAAGCCACATCCCACAGAGTAGCCTATCTCCGTGGGTCCTGACTGTTCAGCACCTGCCAGGCTCTGCTGCCATGGGAGTAGACCAGCTAGCTGCGTGGCTGATGGGTGTGCCTGGGGCGAAGACCAGATTGATTCTATGGGTGGAGGGACAGCTGGCTGTGGTGCATTGTTTACGTTGCAACCAGCTAGAAAACAGAGTTTTGTTGCCATGGGGTGTTTTCATGAGGCTGTGATGTTCCCCTCTCAGAATCTGGTCTGGTGAGCTGCTGTGCCTCCCTGTTCGCCCACTCTTGGACCCCAACTTACCTGCTTTGCTTGGTGGACCCCCATTCCTGGGTCAGTCCACACCGCATCCTGTGTGTAATTGGTCCCAGGTCATGGAAGCGCACTCACTAGCCACTCAGGACAGTCCCCCAGCAAGCACTCCCAGTCTGCAGATGCAGGGACACCCCTCTCGCCCAGCAGAGGTAATGGCCTTAACCCACTGGCTATAGGTTACCCAGGAAGCCCCAGCACTTTTCATCCTCTCTGCCCATCTGCAGGGACTTCGGCAGGCACCTAACAAGCTCGCACAAAGCGAGTCAGGTGCCTGAGGGGTTTCCTGGCCAGGGAATCGCAAGCAGAAGGTGCCACCTGGTAGGTGGTGGACTCTGGCTCGGTTTCCCATCTCCACTGTCCCGCCCAAGATGGGGGCATTGGAACAGGGCTCCACAGTCTCTCAAGTGTGAGCCTGGTCCCTGACGCTGGCAGTAGTCTGAGGCGGGCTGGTCTTTGTAGCCTCTTGAGGCTGTGCCACTTCGATGAAACAGCCATGCGCGAAAGGAGAGCCTGACAATCTCTCTGCAGGCCAGTGGTTTGGGTATTTACCCAGTCTGGGGGTGATGCGGGTTCAACTCTCAGCTTGTTGGCAAAGGATTGAACAGTCATCTGCCTGCACTTGAGTAACTATACCCCATCAATAGCCTGAGAGCAGGGCTGGCCCACTAGATGGTTGCCTAGCATGCCAGGCATTAAGGGGTGCCATGTTAGATGGAAGTGAATTTTTTTCTCTATTTTAACATATATATTAATAGATTATCTCTTATAACATGTTGGGGAGGGGTGTGCCAAAATCACAGTTTGCCTAGGGTGCCTAAAACCCTTGGGCTGTCCCTGGCCATGTGAGCCCATCTGAGTGGGAGCTCAGGATGAGGATGTGGCTACAGTCAGATGCTGGTTCGGTTCCGTCCTGGCCCTCCCTCTGCCTTCTGTAGCCTCTTGAGGGAACAGCATATGACTAGCCTCTCTTACTCACTTGTCAGTCAGGAGTAACTCCACCTACCTCAGGGGGCCCTCATTTCTGTAGCCTACTGCCTCAGGTGTAAATCAGGTGTGACACCATGGAGTCAGCACTGCAGATGCATTGATAAAACTAATCTAAGGGGATTCAGGAGTGGCGGGGGGGGTGGGGTGGTCCTCCCTTTGGGCAGTCTGAGGATACATTCATAGGAAATGCAGGGCAGCTATTTACACTGGTGAAAGTGACTAGTCAGACAGTAGACAGATGAGGTGAGGCAAGGAACATCTTTTATTGGACCAGCATCTGTTGGTGAGAGAGAAACTTTTCAGTCACACAAAGCTCTTCTCCAAGGCTGGGAAAGGTCCTCTGAGACAGAAGGGGGACTAGAGGGTTTAGCATAAGGAGCTAAGGTGTTGGAAGAGACCATTCAAAGGGAAGTGTCCTGTAATCCTGCTGTCAGAGGACCAAAAAAAAAGGAGGGATGTTAGTGGATTACAGATCTGTTGGAAAAAGCCATAATTCTGGAGTCTTTGTTAAGACCGTGATTTTTAGTGTCTAGCAAATTTGTGAATTTAAGGTGCCAGGCTTGTCTTTTGAAAATGGCCTGCAGGTCTCCTGTGAGCCTGAAGCCTGAGGAAGTGATCTGGTGTTTTCGTCTCTTGTCATCTTTCTGTGTGAGTTCATCTGAGCATGTAGGGATTGTCTGGTTTCATTGACTGGGGCACTGGGTGCATTGGATGAGGTGTGCCCCCTGCTTTAATAGCCAAATGTAGGCCCCATGGATCTTGTTGTTGGGTGGGGTGTGGATCGTTGTAGCAGCAGAGATATGCCTGAAGGTTTTGTATCTGTTGTTCTGGAAGGGCTTTGTGCTGGTGTGCCCTGGTCTGTGGCTAGCCTACCTCACATGATGAAGGTGGGGTGGGTTATTTGAAAGCCAGAAGAGGGGGTTCAAGAATCTTTCAGGATTTGGCCCCCATCCAATGTGGGTTTTAACTTTTTAGTGGTACCCCATATAGGTTTCACTGTGCGGGTGGTAGGTGGGGGTGTACGGAGTGGATCCCTTATGAAAGAGGTTCTATAGAGTTACTTGTGTGGCTCATTCTATGAGAAGCTACTTCTGTGGTGAAGAGTCCTGTTTGGTGAAGGTGGTTTTAAGTCTGTTGAGATGCGTTTCCTGGACGTTCTCGGAGCACTTTGTGTGGTATCTGAGGGCCTGGTTGTAGATAACAGATGTCTTGGTGTGTTTGGGGAGGTTACTGGCTCTGTGAAGGTAGGTATGGTGATGGGTGGGTTTCATGTACGCAGCTGCCTGTAAGGTTCCAGTACTGAAGCTGATCATGGTGCCCTGAAAGCAGATGTTAGTGTGGGATTGTTTCAGAGAGAAATTAAGGGATGGGTGGTGATTGTAGAGGTTGTGGTGGAAATCTATTAGGGGATTTAACCAGAGGATGAAAATATCATTGATGTACATCAAGTATATCATTGGCTATGTCTACACTTAAAAAGTTAAGTTGACTATGTTATGTTGACTTAACAAGTAGACTTATCTTTTCAAGTGTAGACAGAGCCTTGGCTCCCCGCTGAGAAGGGAGCCACGGCTCCTTTCTCATCAGGACCTGCGGGTTCTGGCAAGAAGGGAGCCACACTCTCTTCTTGCCGGGACCCATACAGGTTCTGGAGAGAAGAGAGCTGGGCTCCCTTCTTGACAGGACCCATGCAGGTCCCGGAGAAGGTCCGGGCAAGAAGGGAGCTGCTGAGGCTCCCCCTTGGAGGTTCCCCTGTTTGTGGAGTGCCAGAGAAGACAGCCACCAGCGCTCTGGGGAGCACCAGGGAAGACAGTCACCAGTGGCTCTCTTCCCCGAGAGCCCCTGGCGCTCCCTTGTCTCTGAGCTGTGGCTCCCTTCCCCCAGCCCTAGGTCGACTTAAGGAATTAAGTCGACCTAGGGCATCCACACCGGTGTTAGGTTGACTTAATAAGGTCGACTTAGACCTTAAGTAGACCTAAAAGGCGGTAGTTATTAAGTCGATTTAAGGATGCCATTAAGTGGACTTAATGAATGTCCAGCGTGGACATGGAGTAATTTAGGTCGACCTAAGCATTCTTAAGTCGACCTAACTTGCTAGTGTGGACATAGCCATTGGTTTCATGGCACATTTGTCCAGAAATTCTTCCTCAAGGTGGCCCCTGAAGAAGCTGGGTTATTGGGCAGCTCTCCTCATACCCACGGCTGTTTCCCGGTTGGGACAAAGTGCTTGTTGTTAAATGTAAATTGTTATGGGTGAGGATGAAATGGATGAGATGGTGATGTGTTTGGGGTGTACATCTGAGCGATTTCCATGTCCTGTAGATGTTTGAGCAGGCGGCTATGTGAGGGATGTTGGTGTACAGGGAGGTAACATCTATGGTGGAAAGGATGGTGTCCGGAGGGATGTTGTTAAAGACGCAGAGTTTGTGGAGGAAGTCAGTTGTGTCGTGGCGGAAGCTGAGTGTATGCTGAGTGGTTTGCAGATGGTTTCTGAGTCTTAGTAGTCTTTCAGTAAAAGTGCCATGACCAGCTATGATGGATCTGCCGGGATTGCCTTGTGTATATTGGGAAACAGAAGGCCCCTGGAGTGGATTTTTTGGAGGACGGGAGGGCATGAGTTTGTAGAGTTCTTCTTAGAGTTGTTTGGTGATATTCTTCAGTTCCTAGGCAAATTGTAGTGTGGGGACTTCTTTGAGTTCTTCACAGTAGATGGTCTTGGAGAGCTATCAGTTGGCCTTGTTCACTTAGTCATCACGGCTGAGTACTATAATAGTGCTCCCTTTGTCTGCTGGTTTGATCACTATCTGGTTTCAGGGATTGTATAGCTGTCCTCTCGGTGGTGGAGAGAACGTGATGGATGTAATGTTTTATTAAGGAATTCACTACCCCTTTTTCCCCCTAAAGCAATCTGTCTAATGATCACTGCGTGGTTTCATCTATTGTAAGGTATCCCAGTGACATGATTTCCCTCCCTTATGACTATCGATGAGAACATGATAGCCGAGAGTGGTGATGCTGGCGTTGTTGTGAAAGGATTCTCTGAGGTGGAGTCAGCGAAAGAATTATTCTAGTGCACCACGTAAGCACGCCATCCGGTTCTGCGATGGGGCAGGCATTGCATCCCTTGCCGACCACAGATAATTGAGTTCCACTTTGAGTACTGTGGATAAATAGATGATGTTGGGGTGCCATGTAGGGGCCATGTGGTGCCATGGATTCTCCTGGAGGAAAGAATGGATCTGTGGCTTGTGAAGGTGTCGTAGTTGATTCCACATTGTTTTGCAGTGGCCATCTGTCATCAGGGAATGTTCTGGGTTTCTTGCATGGTCTACAGATAGGTTTCCTAATTTTTTTAATTCCCACATGTGGAGGTGGTCCTTTCTGGAGTATGTGAGGAAGTGCTGGAGATGGGTCCCCACTTTTGCTGAAATCCTTCTGCAGAGCTGGCCAATGTATTTGGAGCTGTATGTAGGGGCCAGACGCTTAGTGATGGTGAGTCATCTGGGGAGATTTTGTTTCCTCCTGTGGCTCAGGAAGTTGATGTCAAGGTTAAGTTTTGCTTCCGTTTTTCTTCATGTTGTGGAGTTGCCATTTCGGATGCAAAGTTCAATGGCCTTGGTTCTGCAGCCATATTAGTCCCAGACCAAGCCAGAAATTAACCAGGCTCATTCCACAGTCCCAGCTGCACAAAGCCCAGAGCGTCTAAGGCCCCAATTCAGCAACACATATGAAGAAATACTTTACCTACATGCCTCCAGTTTTCATCCAGGACACATCACACGATCCGCTGTCTACAGCCCAGCTCTAAGATACACGAGAATTTGCTCCAATCCCTCAGACAGAGACAGACAGACAACTTCAGGATCACTACCAAGCATTCTTAAAACTACAATAGCCATGTGGCAAAATGAAAAAACAGATTGACAGAGCCAGACGGGTACACAGAAAGTCATCCATTACAGGAGAAGCCCAACAAGGAAAACAACAGAACGCCGCTGGTCATCATCTACAGCCCCCAAGTCAAACCTCTCCAGCACATCACTACAACCTGTCCTGGAAAATGATCCCTCACTCTCTGAAGCCTTGGGAGGTAGGCCCGTCCTTTTTTACAGACAGTCCCCCAACCTTAAGCACATACTCACCAGCAATTACACATCATACAACAGAAACACTAAGACAGGCACCTATTCCTGCACAAACGCTGCCCACATATCTACTCAAGTGACACCATCACAGGACCTAACCAAATCAGCCACCCCATCAGGGGCTCATTCACCTGCTCATCTACCAGTGTGATATATGCCATCATGTGCCGACAGTGCCCCTCTGCTGTATACATTGGCCAAACTGGACTGTCTCTGCACAAAAAAATAAATGGACACAGATCAGACATCAAGAATGGTAAAATTAAAAAAAAGACCCAACCCAGTAGGGGAGCACTTCATTCTCCCTGGACATTCTGTAACAGGAATGAAAATTACCATATGTCAACAAAAAAAACTTCAAAAACAGACTTCACCGTGAAACCACAGAGCTGGAATTCTCATGCAAAAGTGACACCGTCACATTGGATCTGAATAGGGACTTAGAATGGCTAACTCACTACAAAAGGTCATTTCCCCTCTTTTAACATTCTCACCTTCTCAGCCATTGTTATTAATGGCCCACATCCACACTGTTTGATTTATTTAGCTGAAATAGACTAACAGACTACCCCTCTGGAACTGTTTGAATTGACCCTGTGACTCGCCCTTCTCTGCATGTGTACATATACCTAACATATGCAGTTTCCACTTCAGGCGTCTGATGAAATGGGATTATGCCCACAAAAGCTTATGAATTAAATAAATGTGTTAGTCTTTAAAATTGCCAGAGGACTCGTTTGTTTTGCTGAAATAGACTAACATGGCTACCCCTCTGGAGCTTTTCAGGGGACTCTCGCTCATTTATCTGTGCAATGCCTGGGACAGCAGGGCCCCGATTACACTTGAGGACTCTAAAGCCTACTATAACAGAATAATAATACATTACTCTTTCCATCATCTTTCCCAGTCCTCTCCTCCCCACAAGATTTCTCTGCACGAACCAACCCCCAAACCCATTCAATAATATCAAGTACGCTCTTTTTTTGGGGGGAGGGGGGTCTACAAGTTGGTAAAAAGCAACGTTTTTCTACAAAGGGGGGAAAAATTTACGCCCACAGGGAAACATCAGCTCATCTTTAATGAAAAATAAATTAGATTTGCACAAAAACCCCCAGATACAATCTTTATAATATAGTTATATATTTATATAATCTGGACACTCTGAATGGCATTGCAGTAAAAAAATTTCTATAAAATGTCTTTAATATAATGCCTTTATTTGTCAGGGGTTTTCTATCCCTGCTATCTTCTTCTTCACCCAGCCTCATAAAATCTGCCCTTGCAATGCATTAGCATGGTGTGTCTGTGTTGCCTTCTGGTGGCTGGTCCATAAGCAGCTGCTACTATCAGCCCCATCCAAGGGAGGTGATACTTCAGCAAAATTGGCATAGGCGTGTCCTTTTTTCTCCTGAAGACGCCTGGTTCAAATCCTGTTTATAGCTTGTGCAGGCAGTGGGGATTACACATGGCCCATAAAAGAGATGGGAAATTGAGGGGCTAATCTAAAGCCAGGAAATCAATAGCAAGATTCCTGCTGGCCTCTAGGGGACTGGCCAAGGCCCCCAAATCCCGACTCAATGGAAAAGCAGTTCAGAGTTGCTGTCCCCCAGTCCGTGCAGATGTCTGTGGGCTGCCAGACGGGGGACGTGTGATCTAAGGAGGAAGAGGGTTTCTCCAGAACTTCCCCAGCCAAAGCAAAGGCAGGGAAGGAAGTGGATAGGGAAACAGCTGGCGGGGACTCATGTGACCTTGACACACATTTGGGGATCACGTCAGCCCTGGTATAAACAGCTGAGCTGGGTAGGGAGTGCAGGGGCGCCCCCTAGGGGTGAGAAGGAAGCTCAGGTTCCTGCCACCCATTCAGTCCTCGGCCTGGTGCTAATCAAGGCAATGGATTTTGTCAGGCAGGAGCCTGACTGAGAGCCCAGCCTCTGAGCTGTGTCACCTTCGTGCATAGAGCAGAGGCCCAGGCCAGGCTCTGGGGAGGGGTATGTAGCACACAGGTCCCTTCGTGCTACATCCAGGCCAGCAAGGCACCACCGAGATTCACAGCTCTGCGGGTCGCAGGGTCCAGCTCAGCGGAAGTGCTGGGAGTCGCGTTTCCCAGCGGGAAGCACCAATTCCTTCTGGTGGAGGGCAGGTGGTGGGATCGCCAGGGCTCAGCGCAGGCCACCCCGTGATAAGCCACAGGTGTCAGTTCCACATCCTACATCCCGTCTGAGTCCTCCCCGAGAAACACGCCCGTCCCCACGACGAGAAGCAAGAGCCCAGCCCCCACCTCTGGCCAGCCGGCACCGCTATCGGCTCTGCGTGTCCTTGCTCCGCTCCATGGCTTGCGTGCAGGACGCGCAGCACACCAACTTGTAGTACGAATAGACGCACAGCCTGGCCTGCACCACCACGGGGCAGTTGTTGTACTTGTCTCTGCAGTTCTCATCTGGGAAAAGGAGGGGAGCAGTCAGGAGCCAGGGCCGTGGTGTACACAGGGTTAATGCTGCAGGGACGCCCTGTTTGGTCCCACGCCCCCCTCAATGCGGGGCGGGGGGGGATTTCAATCTGTCCTTAGTGCTTGGCACCCAGAGAGCATTGCTCTCAAAGGGTTTTTACCAAGGCAGGACAGGGCAGGAAGACTCAGTCGCAGTACAGACAGGGAAATTGAGGCACGGACAGGCAAAGTGACAGACTGAGAATAGAACCCAGGCGTCCTGGCTCTCACCACTAGCCAGTACTCCTTCCCTGTGCTGCAAATTGGTTGCCAGTCCTTTGTGCTCACTCCTAGGCCCACCTCTAGGGGAATCCCCCAGACTTTAGGGTGGGGAGGGGCACCCCTCACTCAGGGTGCATCTACACTTGTAAATTAAGTCGACTTAAGCTTGCTTTAGTCGACTTCATTTACTCTGCGCCTACACTACAGTTTCCTTAAGCTTGCTTAAGGAAAATTTAGTTGACTTTGTTAAACCTAGTTTAAAGTTGACTTTAGGCTTAATTCAACTTTCTAAAGTCGACTTAAGCCAGTGTGGACGTGGAGTAGCCCTAAGTCAGCTCTAAGTTGACTTAGGGCTCTCCAGGACTCCTCCACTGCCCTCCCTGCCGGGGGGGGGCACAAGGAGAGCCTGGCATGCCCCCCACAGGGCAGGGCAGAGCCCTGCCCACCCTGCCCCTATGCCCTGCCAGGGTCCCTGTCCCCCTTTGCCCCATTGTACCTAGGTACAATGGGGCAAAGGCTGAGCCCCCTGGCACTTGGCAAGGGGTGCCCCCCCTGCCCCTGTGGACCTGTCCCAGATCCACCTAGCCCCTAGAAGTCGACCTAGGCGTCCAGTGTAGATGCTTTAGGTCAACTTTGTAAGTTCCCCCCTAAGTCGACTTAAAATTTAGGTGTGGACATGCTAAGTCGACTTAGCTAAAGTCGACCTAAATTAACAAGTGTAGACATAGCCTCAGGGAGTAGGTCTCCTCCACATCCATTGGAATCACTTTTTGCTGAGCACCAGTCCTGGCCCCTGGTGTCTGCGCTGACTCCCCCGTTAGCCTTTCCGCTCTGGCCTGGGCTACCTTTGGCTGTTCTGCGCTTGGGGGCACAGCAGAGGAAAGGAATACAGACGGACCCGGGTCAGGGGGAAGGGGGTGGCTGAGTAGTCCCTTACCGAGCGCAGGGTTACAGGGCTGGGTGTTGCAGGAGCGTTTCTTGACGGGCTTGAGATCCAACGGGCAGAGATTACTGAAGGTTTTGTTCTGGGTCAGGCACTGCACCTCTCGCACCTGGACTCCCCCCTCACAAGACTTGGAGCACTGGGAAGCAGAGAGGGGATTAGGAGAGTGACTGACTTCCCCCCAGTGCCCCAAGGACTCTTGCAGCACTCTGCAGACTGTATATAGGGGAATCAGCCTCCCCACCCAGCACAGAGATGCAACCACCTCTGGGGCACAGGACGCCTGCTGCTAACAGTGCACAGCAATGCTGCAGGAAGCTCAGTAGCCCAGCACTGAGCTGCAGCCACCTCTGGTGCAGAGCAGAGGCAGTTGGCAACAGCCACTCAGAAACATTGCACAGGGATCACTCATTCTGCTGAAATGGTTGGGGGTGCAGCTGCTGTTTAACAGCAGTTTAAATCAGGACATGAAGTCGGGTCTTGTTGGGGGGGGGGGGGGGGGACAATCCAAGTTGGCCAGGACACTAGGTTTTATGTTTAGACTGGGATTTTTTATGTCCCACTGTGTTTAGCTTTTGAAGGCTGGGGGCAGCTGGTAGCTGAGGTTGTGCGTGAAGTGGTGCCCCTGCGTTCTCTGAGATGCTGCCGCTCGAGTATTTAGCCAATGAATAACCACACGTCATCCCACGTACAACTTCCTGGGCTTGGAAAAATGGGCAATCAGCCTGGCATGATTGCAGCACACAGTGCATTGCCCTCCAGTGGATGGAATTAGAACAGTTCAGCTGTGTCATAGCCCCTATATGGCTCCCCGAGGAAGGGGAATCTCCCTAGGCTCAGCTGGCAGTGGCCTAACTTGGGAGGTGGGAGGATCTGGGTTCACTCAGCCAAGGAACCCCGTTCTGTGCAGGGCCTGGCCAGTCAGGGAGTCCACAGGGCCTCACCGCGCTCCAGGAGGTGGAGAACCAGCGAGCTTCGCAGGAGATGCCAGTGCAAGGCTGCAGGGAGGCTGGTTTCTCCAGAGGCGCGCACTCCAAGGCCTCCGTGACATTGAACTCCAAGCCCAGCTTGCTGACACAGATCACGTCCCGCCGCTGGGTGCCGGTCCCGCAGTCAGCAGAGCACTGGGGGAAAGCAAAGCGGGGGCTCAGCCAGCAGGAAGCAAAGTGAGGTTCCTGCATAATGTGTCCATAATATCTGCCCACATGGCATTACTGCTCTCCATACACACAGAGAAGAGGTTCACATGATGCCAGCCACATGCAGAGTTCTCTGACTGCTAGTCATGTTCTAACAGGACCAGGCCGCCTGGTCATGAGGGCAGCTGATCTCTCTGTCTCCTTGTTCAGTAGGAAAATGGCTGATGCTCCGGGTGCTTCCCAGAGTTGCAGCATGACCCTTCTTGGGCCTCAGCCAGTAACACACTCCGGGCCTGTCACAGGATCTGTCAAGAGACCTCAGTGCCTAGAAAGGCAAGTGCAAGCACAGACCCTGCTCAGAACGTACCCGTGTCCACGCCCCACACAGCACTGTAATAATCTGGGCCCCGAGTTATGCCTTGTGAGGGGTCACCGGACATTTCATCGTTTGCTGGTCAGTATAGTCATGAACTCAGAAAACATGGGTGGCAACGTCATATGTGAAGTGATAAGATTCACTACCGGGGGGATCTGAACAGATGGTTCCAGCTGGAGCTGGCAAGTAGGTTCGTCTCAAACAAAGGAGCGTCAGCTCAACTTAATTTGCGTTGAAGCAGTAAACAGAGCTGTCAAGCAGGACAGGTAGAGAAAGAAATGCCAAAGAAGTAAGGAAGAGCAGCAGGAAACATCCTTCCATGTAGACTCTCTGTCTCCAGAATCTCAGTTGGAAATCTTTTCCCAGGGGAGACTGACACTATAAAAAGGGGACACCCTACCACCCCCCAAAGGCCTCCCTCCTTTTCCTCTGACCATCGATTCACTTCGCCAGAAGGACCAAGGAAGCAGCTGCAGAAGTGGAGGCAGGGTCCTGGCCTAAGAAGTTTGGCCAGTAAGACCGCAGAGAGCATGTGGGGAGTTAAACTTGCTCTGAATTGAACAGAAGTTGTTGAGCAAGGCACCAGCAGTTTTTTTAATCTTTACTTTTCTTGTAACCATTTCTGACTTTCACGCCTCATGACTTGCACTCAGTTCAAATCCCTTCTTTGTAGTTCCTAAACACGCTTCATTGTTTTATCTAATCCCGTGTGCGAGAGTCGAAGCGACTGGAAAACTCTCCTTGGGGTGACAAGATGTGTGTGCGCTCTTTCTGTTAAAAGAGGGAAGACTTTCTATCCGTATTCTATCCGTACTATCTATTGTATTGTCCAGCAGAGGGCTGGGCAGCACAGGACATTTCTGGGGGAAGAATTAGGCCAGGGAATGTGCTGGGGTCGCCTCGCAGTATATTCAAAGCTGCTGGGTGCCAAGTGTGGCGGGTTGGCTGCTGTACACACAGACATATCAGGGAGTGACTTACATGCTGGAGGCTGTTTATGAGCAATCCAGACTGGAGTGTCTCTCTCTCACACACACACACGACCCCTTCTCACCTGGCTCCAGGGCCCTGTGTACCACCTGACGGTGCGCTGGCAGGGCCCGCTGTTGCAGGCCCGCATGTCGGCTGGCTTGGTGCCTGCGCAGCTCTCCTCCACCTGCCCGTTGGCATAGCTGGACAGACAGACCACAGAGCGGCGCTGGATCCCCGTCCCGCACTCCACCGAGCACTGAGGCCAACAGGAGAGAGAGAGTGATGCCATCAGAGAATTTGGCTGGGGCAGAGAGACGGGCATCTCCCATCTCAGGACTCCTGGGGTCTAGCTGGCTAACACCCCACTCCTGCCATGGCTCTCCACTGGGGTCATTATCCAAGAGCCCCCAAAGGCTTTTTATAGACAGCTCCTACTGGTCCCCATGGGTCCCAGTGTCCTGTGGGGGGGCTCATGCCCTCACTAGCCATCCTTCAATTGACCTGACCCATCCAGCTCAGCTCCCTGCTTGGGACACTAGAGGGCAGCACTTCTCAGCATCGCACATAAGCCGCGGCTGGGCTTCTCCAGGCATTGAGCCATGAGCTACATTCTGCACCTTCCATCTCCTGGCCACCTGTCTCCTCTGTCCCCAGGGGCGCAGAAGCCCCAGTCCTGGTGCAGGGAACATCTCCTACGTGGACCCCACTGAACTTGGCTGGGCTGGGCTGGGGGGGGGGAGGGGCCCACCGCAACTGTTTCTGCAGAGACCTGTGTTCCCAGGATCTTGGATCACACAAGAAACGAGTTTGCTGGGACTCAGCCTTGATCCTTGCAGAAGGGCTTAGTTTGGCATGATTGAGCAACCCCCACTCCAGGAGCCCAGGGCTGGGATAGCAGGGGCTGCAGGTCGGGATTGAGGGGCAACAGTAGAGCAGGGGGGTCACGGACCGTGTTGCTCCAGTCGCTCTGGAACCAGCTGCGCACACAGGGCCCCATATCGCAGGCCTCGCTGGCCAGGGGCCGGTGACTGCCATTGCACTCCCCCTCGCTCAGCAGGTTGCCGTGGTTACTGATGCAGCGGACATGGCGGGTCCGGTGGCCCAGGCCACACAGAACCGAGCACTGGAAGGAGACGGAGGGGGACAAAGCAGGAGATGCTGATGCCATAGAGACTGGGGTCACCATGACAACGCCTCCCAGTAGGGGATGGGAGGGAACCCCCCTGGAACCTCCCCTGCACTCACACAGAGCCATGGCACCTCCGCCCAGGCCCCCCCTCCACAGCGCTGCCCCCCAGGAACCACAGTGCAGACCCATGGGCTCATCTATCCCATGTCCCCCTCCCACCCACATCAGACCCATCCAGCCTCCTACCACCATGCCCACCCAGCCCAGCTCACACCCACGGGCGCTTCTGTTCCACTCCTTTGTCCTGGCATCAGCCGGTCCCTGATGCTCGGGGGTGGGGGGCTCTCTCCCATTTGTGCCCCGCTGCATGGCTCCCACCCTTCCTGACCCCACCCAGGGCTCAGGTCAGGCCCTGAAGCATGGGAGCTGACCCCCTCCCTGCCCAGCTTGCAGGGCCACCTCTGGACCCTGGCCCCAGCTCGTCCTTACCGCACTCCAGTTGGTGCGCACTTCCCAGTGACTGCAGATGCGAAGCTGGCAGGGCTGGGTGGGGCTGGGCTTGTCCAGCTGGCCGCAGCGCTGAGGGTGCACCATGGTGCTGTGGTTGGCGTAGATCTGGCGGCACAGGACCTGGCGGTGCTGGGTGCCCGGCCCGCAGGACTTACTGCAGGCCGACCACTCACCCACATCCCAGCTGCAGCCAGAGAGAGTCAGGGTCAACCTGGGCTGGTCACCAGGGCCTTCCGGGCTCCAGGCCCTGCCCAGCAGTTGTGGGCACTAGCATCTGATGGCGCATGTGGGAACCATGGCCCTGGGGTGGACCCACACGCACTACAGCTCTGGACCAGCCATTGCTGCCATGGGCTTTGTGTCCTTGGCTCCCTTCCTGGGGGTGCTGGCCAGGCTGGGGGCGGGGGAAAGCAGGAGGGGCGCAAACACTCACTAGGCTGGGCAGGGCTGGGTGTTACAGGCTTCATCCGGCGCAGGTGGCTTGGGGGCATCAGCACATTTCTCCTCCTCTACCTCCTCCAGGGAGTGGCGCGCAGAGCAGCGGAACACAGGCTGCCAGAGCCCTGCAGAGACACAGCCAGGGGTGGGGAGGGAAGGGGCCCAATAACCTGGGGGCCGGGGCTCATAGACGTGGCCAGGGAGCAGCATCTCCTGGGTTGAGCAAGCTGTGGCTGCAGGCTATGGGAATTGCTGCGATAGCCACTAGAGGGAGACTTGGACCCACGCTAGGCAGACGGGGCAGGGTTGTCTCATTGGGGGAGAGTATGCAGGGTGTGGGGGCACAGGCAGCAGGAGGGAGAGGAGGCGGGGAGGATGGGCGAGGGTGTAGGAGGGGATGGTTACTGGGAGTATGGGAAGATGGGGATCAGGGGATGGATTGCAGGGGGGATGGAGATCAGGGGAGGAGTAGTGAGGGGAAAGGAATCAGGGGGACAGGGCAGAGGAGGGGCTGGATCAAGGAAGGTGGGGCAGAGGAGGGGCTGGGTTATGGGGGGACAGGGTGCAGGAAGAGACAAAAATCAGTGGGCAGAGGAGGGGCCAGGTCATTGGGGGACCTTAAATAGGGAGGATGGGAGGCTTGGTTGCAGGGTGCCAGGGTGGAGAAGGGACTGGGGCGTGAGGGTCCCTCACCTTTCCCACAAGATGCGGAGCAGTCGGTGCTTCCCACGCGTTTCCAGAAGAAGTCGTGCGGCTGGGGCCGGTGCGGGGAGGGCGGTGGGGACAGCGGGGGGACGCGGACATTACGCTGCAGGGTCCCAGGGTTCCTTCCCGACGCCCGATTCTGGGTCTCCCTGGGGCGCTCGTTGGAGGTGGGCGGTACCAGCTGGTCACTCGGGGACACCATAGTCAGGGCACCTGGAGGGGGGAGCAGAGCAGGGGGTGAAGGGTCCCACCCAGGACTGATGGGAAGGAAGGGAGTTAGGAGGTGACTTACTGAAGTCCTGCTGATGGCCGTGGGCATTATGGCTGGGGCTGTCCGGTCTGGCCACTGACAGGAAGAAGCGGTAAGCAACAGCAGGGTTGTCCTGCTGGAAGATCATCTGGGGGAGACAACAGAGCATGCTCAGGGCATGTGGGGAAGAGGAGGCACCCAGGCTGCCCTCCTGGCTCCCAAACCTTACCTGCTGCACTGAGTGACGGCCTGCCATGTGTAGACACGCCCAGCTAAATCTCTGCCAGAATCCTCCCCCAGCCTCAGGACCCTCCCTGTAGTCCAGGGCCCGGGATCTCCCACCACCCCCGGCGCCTAGGATCCTTCTCCCCCACACATACTCTTTTAATACCACCCTTCCCTTGTGATCTGGGCCCCCGCCATACTCACATACACATCAAGGGATTCTGTGGTGGGCCCCTCTGCCGTCAGTGATTCTCCCCCGCCATGGGGCTCCCCATGGCCCGGTCGGGTATAGACGAAGATGGTGCCGCCCGCCTTGTAACTCCCAGGAGGATCCACCGCCCAGTTCCCGTTGATGATTGACTTCCCGGAACGGCTCCTCAAGGCTGTAGCGCACAGTATAGGGGGGCTGGATAAAGCGTCCGGAGCCTGGGATCGGCTCCAGCCCTGGGCTCTGGGACTCTCCCCATGCTAGTTCGGGGGCCCGGCCAAAGGCCAGGGGGCAGGGCAGAGCTGCCACTTGGAGGGAAACGTTAATGGGATCACTTCCTGGCCTGGCATAAAGGGGGAACCCAGGCAGATTGCACAGGGGCAGGTTCAGGCTGCTGCCCTCTGGCTAGTGTCTCTCACCAGCGCAAAGGCCTCATGTGTCAGTGGGCAGTGCCTGCCCCGAGCAGTGCCCAGAACACAAAACTTCATGGGAGGTAATTTACCAACCCCCCTTTATGACTGCCTAGGCCCTGGAGCAGGAGGACTGCCTGCCCTTATCTCAGCACGGGTGCCCACAGGCTGGGGGTGAGGCGTCTGGGTGCGTGAGGCATGGGTGGTGATGTCTTGGTGAGGCGTGCCTGCGGAAAGCTCATGAGTGTGCATGCAAGATTTGTATGTGATGCCCATGTTCAAGGTCTGCATATGCAAAGCGTACAGATAAAGCATGAGATGTACACATCTTAAGCGTGTGTGTGCAATGCCTCTGCCCAACGTGTGCATGCGCAAGGTGTGCAGGCAATGCATGAGAGACAGGTCTGTGCAAGGAGCCTGCATGGAAAATGTATGTGCCGATATGACACAAGCAAGTGCAGAAGTGGGGGCAAGTCAGGTGTGTGCATGGCATGGGGGTGTGCAAGGTGCATTTTTGTGCAAGGTGTGGGAGAGCAAGGGCACAGGTGCAAGCTGTGTCAGGAGTGCACACATGAGTGCAAGGCATATGCCTGTGATATTGCACACATAATCCTTGGTATAATACATCCATTCCCAAGGGGGATGCTGTCCCCTTTTTCCCAGCCCACCCTGCTCCGGCCTGCCCCAGCCCTTACCCAAGTAGTTGGGGCTCTGGGTCATCTCAGTCACATTGATCCTGGTGGCACCTTGAGGGATCTCAAGGATTTTGTGGTAGCCGATGGGCACGTTGGAATCGCTGAAGTTCCCTGCCACCAGCTTGCATGTGGAGTGGTCGCCCCCACACACCCCGCAGCTGTCCAATGTCTGGTTGGACCCCAGGATCCCATCGCAGCCAGGACTCTGTGGGGCAAATGGAGAGATGTCATGTGGGCTGAGAGGGGATGGAGCTGTGGTGAGGACTGGGAACTCTGGGTAGAACAGACCTCACCATGCTTGGCACATGCCCGCTTCCTCCATGACCTCACGGTGAGGGGTGGGAGTGACTAAAGCTCTTATTTTGCACCTCTGGCCTGAGGACGGAGCAGCCTGTCGTGGGGGGTGTGTGAAACTAACCACAGCCTGCCTTAAATTGGGGTGGGGGCACACCTGGGCCACACAAATGCCAGCCGAAGTGGCCCAGCTAGACTCGATAAGGCCCCCGCCCCCTCTCCCGCACTTACCAAGCACGCTCCAGCCACACAGATGTCGAGGGAGGCAGCCTCGCATGGCGTGCCGTCCTGCACCATCTCCGTGTGCCTCACGTAGAAGCGGTACCCCACCGGGCGGCAGTTCAGCTCGCAGCGCTGGGAGCCTCGCACTGCAATGAAATGGAGCTGGGATGTGGGACGGCCTCTTCGGAGAGAAGCCCTCCAGGCCCAATCGAGATCAGGGCCCCGGGTGCTCGTGCTCCTGGCAGCCCCAGCGAGCACACATCCCTACCCCAGGGAGCACCCAGACAGGATCATCGCTCTCTTTTGCCACCATCATCCCCAAGTGCCCTGGTGTCAACGTGCATCGGCCCCACCAGAGCACCCCCCCCACCTCCCCCCGGGAGAGACAGCGCTCCCTGCTCATCCCTAAAATGGGTCCTAAAAAGTAGGGTGTGGAACCTGTCCTGGCGCTGCCAGTGGGCCCTGGCAGGTCTGGGTGACCTCTACAGCAGGTGGGGAGACTGACAGTCAGGAAGGGGAGGTTATTATATACTAGCAGAGAATTGGGGAAGCTTCTCAGAGGGGAGGGGTCACACCAGAGCACACCCTTACCCCCATGGTATGTCTCTCTACACTGGTGAAACAACATAAGGTAGCAGGGAGCTAAGTGGCTAGTGTATCCGACTGGTGGGCCATGTATCCCAGCCCCAGCATGGGCAGATAAGTGGCAATTCCCCAGTGAACAGCAGGGTCTCAGCAGGGACCGGCCCCAGTGCAATGGATCGAGCAGGAGGCCAGAGAGAAGCCCGGCTGGTTGGGGAGCCACTCGGGGGATCCAGGGGCCGCACCAGGACCGCCCACCATAGACCATGTTATCTTAGGCAGCACACACCACCTGGAGAGGCCAGGAGCTGGGAGCTGGTGGCACAGGTGGGCACAGGGAGTGTGAACAGGGAGTGCTCGCTCTTTGGGATGGGACAGGAAAAACACATGGGGTCCAGCTGACATAGCCAAGGGAATTTGGGAGGCAGACAGGAAAGAGCCACGACCCACGATCCACGGTGGAGTGCCATGAGGTTGTGAAAAAATGGACTGGGGCTTAGTTTGGGGGCTCATCTGCCCCCTTGCTCTGACTCAAGAGGGGACAGCACCCTCTATTGGGTTCCTGCCACCCACAATTTGTTTCCAAGGTCACTAGCCACAGACTACCAGGGGTTGGCGACCCAAAAGATGAGTCATTTAAAAAAATTCCTTCAATAACCAAGTGTTTTGAGAGCCGCAATGGATGTAGCCTCCTAGTGGGATGTGGGGGGGAGCTGAGCCAGGGTGCCTGCCGCAGGGTCCACTGGTGGAGAGGGGAGAGCCCGGACCCAGGAGGGGGCTGCCCGAAGGATGCCCTGGTAGTGGGGGGCAAGGAACCAGGAATTGCAAGGGGACAGCCAAAGAGCCTCATGCAGCTCCGGAGCCACAGATTGCAGACCCCTGGACTAGCCTATCCTAGCTCTGAGTACTGGAGGGTGTGGGCCTGGCTTGCTGCTGAATGTCAGAATTGCTCTCCCCCCCCCCCCAACAACCTCTCCCTGGGCTCAGTGATGAAACGGGGCAGAGCACTCGCATTTCCACCTTGTCTAATCATTCCCAAGGCCCTCCTGCCAGACAGTACACCACCCCGCAAAGGGTTAACCCTGGCCCCATCCCACTGTCTGGGCCTGGAAGCAGCCAAGACTTTTTAACATTTTCCAGAGTTTATTTTACTAAGAGCTGCCGGCCTGGGGGAGGGGGCGGGAAAGTGGGGGTGTGATTTATCACCAAAGGTTCCCACTGCCCCCCACCCACGAGGCTCTCTCCACTGTGCCCCCCAGAGGCATGGCGATTGGCCTTTTGCAGCCCCTATCTGGCAAAGTTTTGGGGGCTGATAGCGGGGCAGAGAACAAAGGGCTTTTTGTGTGAATCCCTCCCCTTGCGTCCCCCTCGTCTAGCAGAAATACAAATATTGGCTGGGAGCAGAAATCGTATGGAGGAGGAGGGGATGGAGCGTGTGTGTATGTAGGGGCTCTGCCAGCATCTGTCCCTCCTGCTCATTCCAGCTTTACCGGGGCGTAATACACATCCATGCTCCTGATTTCCTTCAGGGTCAGAGGCCAATCAAACCCCTGGGCTCTGACTTCCCACCTGATGAGTCTGTATTTAAACAACCAACCCTTGTGGGAGAAAACCGGGGGAGGGAGCAGCCCTAGACAGGCCCATCTGCTCCAGGGCCAATGCAGGATTCACTCACATCTTCCTGGCTGCACCGAGCAGGCCAGAGACAGCCCCTCTGTTGGCCCCAAGACTTGCATTCAGCTAAAGCAGCTCTTGGAAGTCAGCAAGAGCTGGAGAAGCCCCAGCTACCTTGGGCAGTTGTGCTGATGTTAATCACCCTCTCAGCCAAAGATGGGTGCCTTGCTTCCACTTGGGATGCTCTTCCATCGCTAGTCCTAGGAACAGAGGCAATTCTCCCAGCAACTCGAGAACAGCACAGCTGAGCTGCTGGCAAAAAGACGCACTGTGCATCTCCTTAACGTTGATAGCTCTTCCACCAGGGTCCTGTGTCTCCACGGGCAAGCCACGTAGGCCCACTTCCTCCAAAGCTCCAATTAATTAGACTTTCTAGGCCGTAGTGTCCCCTCTCCACAAGGGGGATAACAGCGTGGCCCTGACCCAAGGAGCTTGGGGGTTGAGAAAAAGCTATTACAGATTGGAAGGTGCTTAGATACTACAGAGGTAGCAGCCACACAAGGGACTTAAGTAAATAGCTACCCAGCTCCTGGAAAAGAAAATCATTCCTCTTCAGTCTTCTGGAATAATTTGCGCTGCTTCCTGGCTGGCCAGACCCCCTGGGAAATCAGTTACTTTGGCGCCAACCGGGATGCAAAGTGCAACGTGATCAGAAGAGCCTCATCTTACTGACACGGGCTGGCTGGCAAAGACCTGCGTCCTTTGAGCAGGACCACCACACAGTGGATAAGGGAAAAAAGGCAGAGATGCCCTTTGGACTTTCCAAATGCCTCTGATAAAGCCCTTCAAAGGAGGCCATTGAGGAAATCCAAGGGCAGAGTTTTTGTCCTTTGCTCTCAGCATTCACCAGCACGAGCTAGGCCCGGTTTAAATCCATGGCAGATGGCACCAGTTCAGTGAAGGTTACACAGGCTCACGGCTGCCCAGATAAAGCAGCGCACCCTGCCTCCTGCGGATGACGTGAATCTGATGG
Source organism: Pelusios castaneus (assembly GCA_007922175.1). Lineage (NCBI taxonomy): Eukaryota > Metazoa > Chordata > Testudines > Pelomedusidae > Pelusios > Pelusios castaneus. Next base: position 2,981,989 of record ML685905.1, read on the forward strand.
AAAGGTGCTCACACCAGTATCATGCATGCCCGAAAAGAAGGGGATGGAAACTGGGAGTTTCTGGGTTCATCTGAGCAATGCCCACACCCTATGTGCTCTGTTCTCAACATGCCTCAGCCAGCATCTTCTGGGCCCATCCTGCAGTGAGCGGGGAAGAGGCAGACGCTCCAGGCATCAGATGGGGAAAAGGGGGCTGGAGAGAGCAGGAGAAAACAGGGGCAAACAAAGGCATGGAAAGAGTGAGCGAAAAAGGAAGAGAGAGGGAGTGCGGCAGAGGACGACTCGTGGAGCCTGGCTGGCAGCCCTCTTTTTCTACCACTATCACTCTTTGCAGGTCGTTAATCACTCAGGGTGACTTTCTGCTCTTCCAATGCCCTGAACCCGTCCCCGGCTGATCTGTCTGGGCCCTTTTCTTCCCCGGGCCTCTGATTCTTGGCCTGATCCTCGGCCCTACTGCTTCCCTCCTCACTCCGCAAGGCAGAATGACCGACGGTTTCTGGGGGACGGGCTGATTGAGGCATAACCCCTTGAAAATAAGCAGTGTCCTGCCTGCCACTTCAAGCAGGGGCTCCAGGGAGCCAAGGGGGTTGTTTACATGGCACCTACTCCACATTTGCAGTCATGTTCATGTTCCAGAGTCCCCACACTGGCTTTCAGTGATACTTGGGGTGCACCTCCACGGCAGCTGGGGTGCATGGCTGCAAAGTGTAATGAGCCTGGCCCTGGGGCCCTCTGCACATGCTCACGCACTGTCCCCTCCCCGCCCCCAGATAGAGTGTAGATGACCTCTTTGCAGAATCAAGAGCCTAAACGCTTGTAAAAGCAAGCTATAGGTACCTAAGTCACTTTGGAAAATGGCTGGGAGTCTCCTCAATCACATAGGCCCCTCTGAATTTCAGCCTAGGCCTCAGTGAGCCCAAACACAGGCTGCACACTCCAAGATTCAGTCCCACAACACAGCCCCGCCATTCATCATGGCCCACGATCTTCCCAGCTCTGGGCAAACCCAGCAGTGAAGAGACTTAGTGCTCCATTCTCTGGCCCCCAGGACTGGTCTCCAGTTGATTCCAGGCCACGCACCTGGACTCCATCCTGGCCCCAGCCCTGCTCATTTCTTGCATGCCCCCAGCAAAGATCATTGGCACCTGCTCCCCCACCCCTCCGCTCTGTGCTCCAAAGTTCCTGGCGGAGCTCCTCAGCCTGACAGATCAGCACATACTTTGAAGCAAACGTCTGCGGGGCCCACTGAGAGTCCCCCCGCCCCACCTCACTCCCTCCCCACGACAGCCTCAGTGATTGAATCCGGCTGTGGAGCTGCATCAGGATCCAGGCCGCCCTGGTTGTAAATTAAGCGCGGGTGCTGATGGGGGAGTGCGTGGGACAGCGGAGGGGGAGTTTGACACGTAGGAACTGGGGCTAAAAACCGTGCAAGGCGCCAAGAGCAAATGCTTGTTTCCAATCGCAGCCTCTTCCGAAACCGGCCTCCCCTCCCACTCAAAAACACACCAAGGTGGCTGTGAAGTCCCCGTCACCCAAAAGCCTTTTGCATGGTACCCCCTTAAATACAGTGCAGACCCTCTAGAGGTGCTCACTGTGTTTTGTTTTAGACGCTGCCAGAGCAGCGGGCGCATAGCATCTTCTATAGCCCGGAGCACAGCGAGGGCTGCTAGAGATACTGACCTATTCCTATGCATGTCACGATTTGCAACCTGTCCCCCCAGCCCTGCAGTAAAACAAAGATTTAAATCTTTTAAAATCTACCTTGAATCTTCTCCTCCTTAACTAGCCACCTACACGCTGCAGAACGGTCACTGCCTTGGAGCATGAAGGGGGAATAGCACTCAAGAAGGGAAGAGTCTAAGCACAGATCGGGGGCCAGGGGCTTCCACACCAAGGATAATAACCTACTACTTCTGCTAGCTGACAGTTACTCCCTTGAGCTCAAGAGGCACAGCGAGGTCTAGGGTTCAAACCCTGGCAGCCAGGCAAAGCATGGTGCCATCACATTAAGGAGTTCTGACCACGACCCAGATGGACCCACTTCATACCAAGTTCTGACCCGGATGGACCTGAATCCTCTGAGATCTGACCTCTCCCAGAGTCCATGGAGAAGGGAGGGGCAGCATTGGGCCCAACACTGCTCTGTCCCCCCCCCCCCCCGCCTTTCGTTGGGCTGACCCTGCCTAGCCCTCCATCCTGGCACCTCCTCTCTCCCTGCTGTGGGGATAGGGACGATCTATTGGTGGCCAGAGGCCAGGAAACTCTTGCTGCAAGAGGAAAGGGGTGAGAGGCAGGGACAATCTAAGGGGCAGGCAGGAGGTCTCAATTCTACCCCTTATTGTGTGGAGGAGGAGGAAACAGCCAGAGTGGGACCCTTTCATAATAATCACCAGCCCGGGTTTATTTTCCCAACGTGCTGTTTCAGCGGCTGAAGGCGACAGCTCTGTCCCCGGCCAACTGGAAAGAACATGGTGTTTGAACAGGAACGCTATTCATCCCTCATGCCCTCACCCCCCAGCTGGGCTCAGCATACTCAGCAGTCGAGGGCTGTCTCGGCATGGGCGGGAGAAAGGCAGATGTGGAGGGAAGTATGTGTGTGGGGTATGATCCCACACATCTGGAAGGGGAGGGGAGGGTGAATCCTGCACATGTGGATGGGAAGTGGGGAGGGTCTCTGGACGGGCTCTAGCTTGCTTTAGCCCCTGGAAGGAGCAGAGACAGAATAACCCCCACTGCCCCCAAATAAAATCAGAGGGCTCTGAAACTTCAGGGGCGGCTTTAAAATGCAAGATGGGGAGGGAGCACAGGGGGTTGGCATGATCGGTTGGCTGCGGGATATGTGGAACCCTGCCCCAACAGGATACCCCAGGAGATCCAGGGCCCTATCCCACCGGGACATGCTTGGAGACCCAGGCCCCTGATCCCATGTGGATGAGCCTCCTGTTCCACAGACTCATCACTGGGGAGTGGAAGGCGGGGGGATCCAAACTCTTGTGGTGCCAGCAAATTCACTTTGGAAATCATTCCCCCAGAGTTGTGGAACAGCCAGCTCCCGCTGATAACTACCCTGCCCGCCCCACCACAACTGGGGCAGGATTGCTCAGGGGCTCAGCCACTTGACTCACCGGGAGGGATCCAGCTATGGAGGCCATGCAAGCAAGCATAGCCAAAAGCAACATGACCCATGCCAGAGCCCCGGGGATCCAGACCAGGAGGGGATGCAACCTGAGAGTTAAAGGAAAGTGCTGGGTTCTATTTTTGGCTATTTGGAGGGGAGTGTGGCTCCGTGGTGACAGGAGGGGCCTGGGCACCAGGATTCCTGGGGTCACTTCCCATCTCTGCCGCTGACTTACTGCGTAATACGGGGCCAACTGCATTCTTCACTCTGTGCCCCAGTCTGCCCACCTGTAAAATGGGCACAATGTGTGATCCTCCCCTCCCAGGGAACTTGATTCATTGTGTAAAGTACTTAGAAATTCTCCACAAGATGAGGGTGTAGAAGGATGAAGGGTCATTATCAGAGATGCTGCTGCCATGTGCTCGGCTGGCTTTAGAAAGGAATTTGATAAAGAAGTTGGCAGCAGCCTGACGGCTAACAACCCCCACCCCACTGCCAGCCCCAGTGGCCAGGACATGGGGAGGGGCCCAACCCTCTGGCTGTGGGGCAGAGTTAGGTTCACCCCAAGGCAGAGAAGGTAGAGGGGCTGGCAGCTCAGACTCACACAGCTGCTGTTTCCACTGTGCTGGGGCACACAATGACCAGGGGAGCATTGGTTGGTTATAAATCTTCCAGTGCTTAATCAATTTGCTATGCATTTATTAAACCCAGGCTGTTCCTGGGGATGTGACGGGGGAGGAAGAGTGCAGCAGCGTGGGCAGGAGGGCTCGGGCAGGGGATGGTTTGCAAAGGGGTCCTGCAGGGATGGAGGGTGCCACCTGCTGAGACCCACCACGGGCCCTGGATTCCTGCCGATGGAGCTGGGCAGACAGCAGTGGCGAGACATAGAATAACAGGCCAGGCAAAGGGGTGAGCACGGGCCTGATGCCATTTGATGATTACTGCACAGCCCATCAGCCACGAGAAAGGGGATTATGGCGGAAAAGGCTGGATCTGCCGAACTCGGCAAAAAGCACCCACCAGCCGTGGTACCATGGCCCGGGGGGATGGGGATGGGCTGGCGGGTGCAGACGGCAAGGGAAGGTGGAGATGGCACCACAGCACATGGGGATGGGGGCTCACTCCAACCCCCACTGCCTCCCCCACAGCCCCTGCCCAGCCAGCTTTTACCTTTCTCCATCTAATTCGCTTGGTACTGAAATACCCCAGCTTGGGCTCGGCCTCTGGAGGTCAATCTGTTCTGGAGTTGTGGGACCCAGAGGGGCTCCTCCCGAGGGGATTCCTGGGCACGCCTGACCCCCCAAATCAGCTGGAGCTAGTTTGACTGGGCAATGAGGGAAGCTGGGTGTGTCAGAACTCCTGGGTTTCTTTCCAGGCCCTGGGCGGGCAGTGGGCCACTAGCATTTCTGAACTGGAACAAGTGGCTGGGGTTACAGCCTCTGCCTGCACCCAGAGGTAGACGCTGATTTAACAGAAAACCAGAGACTCCTAGAAGATGAGGGTTGGGCAGGACCTCAGGAAGTATCTAGTCCAACCCTTGATCCAAGCCGGGCCAGCCCCAACTAAACCATCCCAGCCAGGGCGACCTTAAAACTTCTAAGCATGGAGGTTCCACCACCTCCCTAGGTAACTCATTCCAGTGCTTCACCAGGCTTTTAGGGAGAAAAGATTTGCCTAATGTCCCACCTAGACCTCCCCCACTGCACCTTGACACTATTGTTCCTTGTTTTGCCAGCTGCAACCACTGAGAACAGACTACCTCCATCCTCCCTGGACCCCTCTTTCAGGGAATTAAAGGCCATTATTAAATCCCCCCTCACTCTTCTCTTCTTCATACTGAACAAGCCCAGTTCCCTCAGCCTTTCCTCATAACTCATGTGCTCCAGCCCTCTGATCATTTTCGTTGCCATCCATTGGACTCTCTCCAATTTGTCCACATCTTTCCTGTAGTGGGGGCCCAAAACTAGACACAATACTCCAAATGAGGCCTCACCAGTGCCGAATAGAGGGAAATAATCACTTTCCTTGATCTGCTGGCAATGTGCCGACTAATGCAGCCCAATATGCCGTTAAACTTCTCGCCAACAAGATTCTGCAGTGCCAGTAGTGATTGGACAAACCAGTTTGACTGACGATAGAAGTGAATCTAGTGCTCTGGATCAGACCTGGCCCTGACTCCTGGATCAGAACGGATCTTTGATGCCCCTCAACCAGAGCTAGAACCAGACCTGTCACTTGTCAGATCAGAACTAGCCCCACCCTCTTGGACCAGGTTCAGCTCTGGTCCCTTCTGGATCCAACACTGGAACCGGCCCTTGGTTTCCCCCAGACCAGCACAGGTGCCTGGTCCACCCAGATCAGAACTGCCCCCGACTCTGTGAATCAGAACCATCTCCAACATTAGCCCTAGGCCAAAGTGAAATGTTTTCCAAAGTTCGATATTGTGTCCTTACAAATTATTATTTAATTCCCACCCAGCCCTGCTGGGGCTGCCCCCCACACCTGAGAGGTGTCATGGTTCTGGGGTGCCCCTGTGCCCATTTTCCCACATTTCTGCTGTGGCCAAAAGCGAAGGGAAGTTAGCAAACTCAGAGCAACAGAGCAGGGGCTGTGGCAGGAACTGGGAATGTCCCAGCACCCTGCTGTGACCTCAGCCCCCACATGGGGCTCACCCCTTCCTCAGCATCTTGGCCTCCCCAGGGAGAAGTTTTCCAGCTAAGTGGCTTACAAAGTGGCCTGGACATGGTGATTTACTAGACAAAAAGCCCTTTCCCTGCAGATGTGCATTCGGCCAGCAAGGCACACGTGGTCCGTGCTCACAGGAAACATACATGCGGGTCCATACAGCACCTACAGGGAGATGCCCGTGGGCACACGCCTGCCCAAAACACACAGCCAGAGAGATGCACACCACTCTGTGACATGCACACAACAGGCATGTAGATTCATCTGTGCCCCATTCTTGCCTCCCCCGGCCCCATGTTCACACACCACACATGGACAAAAGCAATCATGTTCCCAACACACCAACCCCCTCAAAAGCACACGTGTGCACAGGCCGCACCCGAAACTCACAGCCACAGGTTATGCACTGGAGCAACTTCAAAAATGAGTGCTGAGAACTAACCAGCTCATCAGAGAATAACCCAGGTTCCAAAGGCTCCATCAAGAGACCCTGCAAACACCTGGCTCAGCCAAGGGACCAGGGGATTGCGCTTCCATCACATGTGCAATGAGTTTGTTGGGCTTAGACGAGCACCCCTGGACAGAGTACCGACTCGCTCCCTGAACTGGGAAACATGGACGCACGGCTTTCTCCGGTTCACGTCCATCTCCGTGGAGCACCCTAGAACTGATTGGGTAAACACCCGGGGCCAGCTGGGGCCCATCCATCACCATGTGTACACAGCCCTGACAGCTCCTTGGCCGCGGGGAATGCATCCTCCAGGTGCAAAGACTGAGCATCCCGGCCACCAGGAGCAAGGGTGGGTGGGAACAGTGCCCATACCTGCAGGAGAGCCAGGGAAGCAGGGCTGCAGCCAACGCTGTCTGAGAAAAGCCAGCTGAGGATGGAGCTCCGCACCAGGCACCTCTGCAGTGCCTGGACTCCCATCAGCCAGAGACCCATGGGGAAGGGAGCAGAGAGGCTCCATCTCCCAGCAGAGACCAGTGACATGGGGACAGCAGCTGCCAGAATGCAAGGATCTTTCACCCAGCAATTCTGCAGCACCAGCTTACCGGGCCCAAGCCATCAATGCATGGCAGGTGGGCACGGCAGCCTGTCGCAGCTGTGGGTGCCACGGTGTTAAATGCAGGAGGAGCTGACTCACAGACCCAGATCAGGGCTCTGTGCAGAAAGAGCCTGCAGCTTCCCCACACCACAGGCCCTGGGCTGGAACAGGAGGGTGGGGTGGCAGGGCAGGACCGAGGGGCATCTGCAAGTGGGGAGCCCTGGACTCCACCAGCAAAGGGGATGGCAGGTCGGGCTCAGGGCTGGGATAGCAAGGGGGGCTGCAGATCAAGATTGAGGGGGCTCAACAGAGCTGCCAGAGAGGCAGGTGGCTCCTGGGAACCCCAGGGCATGGCAAAGCAATGAACTGGTACCGCATGAGCATCCACTGGAACCCCTCTTCCCTGCTATAGCCGGACCCGGCTCTCAGTCCCTTACCGTCCATGAAGGGCTCCCACTGGTAGAGGCGGCCCATGAACTCCTGCGTGTTGAAGGCAGCGCACTGCACGGCTCGGGCGTCAGGCTGCTCGGCTGGGCACGGCTGGAAGGGAAAGGAGGCTGGGATGCTACTGACTCTGGCACTGGGAGACAGCAAGCAGGTTGTCAGACTGATCCCTCTCACCATTGCAGCACCCAGCCCCAAAGTGAGCTGCAAACACCCTGGGCTATGATGAAATGCAGCTGCCTATGGGGTGGGGCATAGCAGGTCTTTAGCAGCCTCGCAACAATACTGGAGAGAAATCACGTATGCACTGCTGCAATGCGGCCTCCTCTGGGTAAACAGCCACATAGCACTGCTGTACTGAGCTTGTCCACCCTGTGCTAAAATGCAGCCAGATCTGGGGTGGGACATGGCAGCTGTTTATCAGGGATTGCTCACATGATGCTCACCATGTTTTTTTCTCCTCCCCCTCATCTGTCCTCCCCTCACCTCCTGCCACATTCCTTCCACTTTCTGCCCATTATTTTCCCCCTTACACTGCTTTGCACCTCCCCCATTCTCTCAGCAGAAGGTATCAATCCCATGTCAGCAAAGCCCTGTAGGCCCCAGCTGGGGGAAAGATGCTACGGGCTGTGACTGCACGTTCTTCACCAGAAAGGGGGAGCCTTTGCCACTGGGCATTTGCCTTCCTCAGTCACCTTCCCTGTGAAGATCTCCAAGTGCTTTAGGAACATTCCTGGAGTTGCACTTGGTGAGGCTGGAGAGGATTATTCCTGTTATATGGGCGGGGGAAAGACGAAGAAGGGGAAACTGAGGCAAAGAGAAGGTACGTGACTAGCCTGAGGCCACAGAAAGACTCAATGGAACAGAGCTCAGGACTGTTGCTCCTAGTCACTCGCATTGACCATCCCACCATGCTCCCCCTCAGCCCCAGGCACGCAATCTGGGAGCGCTGGGGCCCTTCCCTATTCTAACGCCCTGCTCTGCCCTCACTGAGTGAACTCAGGCATCTTGGCTCCCACGCCCTAACTGTCCCTTCCCCAAATCAGCAGATTATGGGACACCTAAATAATTTCTTCCCAACAGCCTCTGTAACTCTCCCAGCATGCTCTGCGCCCTGTGCCCCACAGCACTATTTACAGGAGCACATTCCCACCAGCCAATGGGGGAGATTTGGCCGGCGTATAAACGTGTGGGATGGGTGATTTATAAGTCAGAACTCGCCTGGAACTTGCCGGGCCTGACATTTGTGTATTTTTTCCACTGTTTATTAAACAAAAAAACGGCAAATTGGCAGGAAAAAATCTCATCAGCAACTGAATTGCTCGTCCCCTCCCTCTCCATCTCAGACACTCTCCACTCTCCTGGCGCCTGCTTCCCTAGATGGACCTGAATCCACTTACTGTTAAATGGACCCTGGCCCCATAAGGCAGTTTGGTCCCGATGGTCAAAAGTGGGGGAGGAGGGAGTCAGGACTCCCGAGTTCTTTTCCTGATGGGCTGGGTCACCTCGAGCAAGTCACTGGCTCTCTTGCCTGTAAAGATGTTGAGGCTAAGACTGTAATAAAGTGTGTGAGCGTGCGTGCGTGCATGCGTGCCTTGCATGGCCCTCTTCTGGAGGAAAGCAGAGCTTATCACCTGTGTATCTTATGCCCTATATTGCTAATGGAGGATGGAGATTCTCCTGTAGGGGGTTTGAAGCTTGGGCCTCTAAGTGCTAGAGAGGGCCCAGAGGTCCTTACCTCCTGCCTACAGGCTTTGAACTGCTTGCTCTCTCCCTGACAATGGAAGGTCTCCGTGCTGGGGTGGTAGAGATTCCACTGGGGTGCCTCAGGGCCTTGGTGCTGGTCTAGCCTGGGGCTTTGCCCCCTGGCCTGGAACTGGATGGGGCCACCACGGCGGAGTAGCCAGATGTCTGGTTCTGCTGGCCGGTGCAGGGAGGGCTGCTCTGCGAAAAGACTCTGGGAGACCCTGGTGCCGTAGCGAGCTGGGCGGTACTCATTCTGTCTCTGAGCACGGGGCCTGGCCACCTGGTGAGGACGGGGGTCGGCAGGGCCCGTTCCCTCTGGCTGAGCCAGGCGGGTGGCTTCAGGCCTGGGCTTTGGTGCCCCTGCAGCCCGATGGCGGGAGTGGGGATGAGAGGGACTGTCCAGTGCCTCCTCGTGACCACCCTCTGCCCTGTGTCCCTGGGGCTCCAGGATTGGCTCCCGGATGGAGCTGCGGTTCTTCAGCACCTTGTGCGTGAGGTGCAGCTCCCCCTGTGGCCAAGGTGTCCTCTCACCCATGGGTGTCCTGGGGTGGGAAGGCTGCTGAGGGCCCCTCATTCTGGCGCCATCTCCTCCTCGCTCAGCAGGTACCTGTGCTCCTGCCCTGCGGCGCAACTCCTGCTGACCCACCTCCTCCTCCGGAGCTGTCGGCTCTCCCCCAGTGAGCCCTGTGGTGGCTGGTGGAGCCCAGCTGGCAGGCGGGGACGGCTGCTCCGTGGGAGAGGGGCCCTCCTTGCCATGCTTCCGAGCACCCCGCAGTTCTGGGGGTGCCTCTGCCAGCTCCCAGTTCTCTCCAAGACTCGTCTCATCCTCCCTGCTGCCCGCTTGGGGCTCAGCTGTGGCCTCAGCTTTCAGCAGCCCGGCACTGCCCTGCTCAGCCATGAGGGGTTGGTGGGATGAAGTGGGTCCATCTTCCCCACTTCCGGGCAACACCCCATGTCCTGCCAGCTCCAAGCCGTTCTCTGCCTGAGGTCTGGGCTGCTCAGGGTCCTTCTTCTGCTTGTGGTGCAGACGGTGTTCACCCTTGGCCGGCGGCTCCTTCTGGCTGGGGCTTTCCTTGGCCTTGCGCTTGGGTGGCTGGTGGGTCGGGGACCCTGGGTGTCTCTTGAACCGTGGCGCGCCACCCTCTGCCACCTCTGTGTGCAGGGGCAGGGCAAAGGGCACCTTTCCGTAGCCATATTTGCCTGGCTTGATTGACTCTCGAATTCGAGACCTGCGTAGGGTGGAGAGAAACGTGGCAGTGTTGTTTTGGGCCCTATGTAAACAGAGCAAAGGGAAGTGATTCACCGAGCCCTGCCAGGGATCCACCTGTCTTCTTGTCCCTAGAACAAGCAGCCCACCCAAGACAGCTGGCAAAGAGGGCCCTGGCTAATGTGTGCACTCCACTGCCCTCTACTGGATGGCTTCAGAACGGCACACCTTGTGTCAAGAGCCCTGTACTGCACACAGCTCAAAGGAATTCTCCCACAGCTTAGGCAAGGGGAGGGCTAGGCTTCCGGCGCTGGACGATCTCAGCCCTCTCCCTGCTGCTGTCAGGTGCTGTCACCGTGTGGCGCTATGCGTCCTTGGTCTTGTAATGCTGTGGAGAGCTGCAGTGCAGAGTATAGCAGTGGGGCAGAAGGAAGGAGGGTGCAGTGGTTAGAGCTAAGGCCTGTGACTAGGGAGATCCAGGTTCGGTTCTCACGCCCTGTGAGACATTTGGCCAGTCTCTTTGTGTCTCAGTTTCCCCCTCCCCCCAGTGAGGGCACCAGCCCTGCTCAGACTCGAGGGGGGTGGCTGGGTAGATAAGTGCGTTCGAGGTGCCTAGTAGCATGGGGCCCAGATACGACCCGATAAATGCTAGCAAGGATCAGTTTCCGAGTGGATGGAGCCCTGCGGGGCAGCCCAGGGGACCCAGGCCCTATTTTTCATGGGACAAAAGTGACCGTCTCCCTGCCCCACTTTGGAGAAGCCAGCCTCCCTAGGGGCACAGGCAGCTTGATCTCCATGCCCAGATCCACGGTATTTTGGGGCCTCTGGGAGTTAGGATCTGGACCCAGTGGATGTGGAAAGGTGGCTTCCAAGCAGAGGCCAGGGCAGCAGGAATTGCCAGGACCCCCGTACTCCCAGGAGAACAAAGGGTTCAGCCCCGCCCAGCAGTCCCCTCTCCCCATCCCGGCCCAGGTGCCGAGCCCCAAGTGTCCCAACAGGGGATCCCAACTCTCACCTCCTGGCAACATGGGACTCCTGCGTTGGGGATGCCATCCATTTGCGCCTGAGGGCGCCGTGTCCAGCTGCACCGCCTGCCTCGTTGCTGCCCCGCCGCTCGGGTTTGAAGAGTGGGAGTGAGTCCCGGGGCGGTGCTGAGCTGCCACGTCTGGAGAGCCTCTCTGGGATGGTGGCGGCAGCAGCACTCGGGGGGCGCAGCTGACTCAAAGGGGGAGCCAAGCCGCGGCTGGAGGTGCCTTCTTTGCCAGACGGGTCTCTTTCCAGCCTGGGGGCTCCATGGGCGATGGCTGGGTCCCTCCTGTGGCCAGAGGTGTCTCGCATTGAGGCCAAAGGCAGCTCCTCAGAGGGAGAGGACCTGTGGCGGGTGTACCTGTTCAGTGGCCCATAGCGGGCAGGAGGGGCTGGACGGGTGCGACTAGGGCTGCTGTGAAGGGGAAGGGCAGAGCCACGGTGGAGGGGAAGGGCAGGCGCTGGTGGGGAGCCTGAATCCCCCTCAGTGTGCAGGGGGTAGGATGGCCGAGGTGGATAAAGATTGGCCCGTTCCTCTGGATACAGGGGCTGGGCGTATGTGCGCGGCCCATGAGGCCCTCCCCAGGGGGTTCGTTGATAGGGGGGCAGGCAGGTGCGGACCCTTTCCAAGACCCCCACCCCACATGGCTGGGAGCATGCCGACCACGGCCCCCAGCTGCTCCAGGCTCCTGGCACTCGATTTCCAGCTCCATCCTCCTCGGCCACCTGTCGGGACGTCCGCTGAGGAACCTGCCAGGACACAAGCAGACGGCCAGTCAGTCACCGAGCAACACCCCCAGGAAGGGCCTGTCCCCAGCTTCAGGCCCAGGGGACCCTGCTGCACCAGCTGGGCTCTTGAACCCTCTGGTTGGCCATGGCACTTAACAGCAGGAGACGCCAACTCCACTGGCATGCCCCTGGAGTCCCTGCACCCCGTGAGCACACAGCTTGCCTGACCAGTGACCTGTTTGCCAGCTGGGAAATTGGGAATGCTGTCTGGGGATGAGACAGGTCTAGGGAAGGCGTCTCCTAACCGGGTGCAAGAAAGCTGTTACCTGGGAGTAGGGCAGAGCAGAAAGAAGAGGAAAGAGGAGCCAAGGATGAGGAAAGGAGAGCTGGGGCTGAAGGGAAAGGGACTAGATTGAGGGGCACCCACCCTCACCCCATCAGCATTTCATTTTGTGTCCCTCCTGCTTCACGCTGGTCCCTCTCCCAGCTTTCCCCATCCACCCCACCTCAGCCAACTCTGCCTGCCCTCTCCTCTCCTGGGTTTATCCAACCACAGGACAATCCCATGCCAGGCTAGCGCCAGCTGTGGGAAGCAGGCCGAGGAGTTTATTGCTGCCCAGCTGCTCTTGCCTCACTCCAATGTCCCAAATACTCCCACGCCGGAGGGCTCCGCTGTAGCCAAAAAAGGAAATTGAGCAAATGAACACGCTCACTGATTGCCAAAATATTTGGCATGGTTGAGGAGACAGATAGTGCTTGGCTGGATTTTAACAAGGGCATTGGTACTGTGGCGGAAGGGAGCGAGGGTCTTGTAAACCACATGGAGGCTTTCTTCTGCTCTGTGCAATCCAGAGCACTGCGCCACCATTGGGAAGGGAGCAAAAACGGCCAGGCTCTCCTTTTTACCTTGTTCTCTGGGATGGGCCCTGTGGGGATCCACAGTGAACAAAAGGTTCATCATGTCTTTGTGCAGCATGGGGCTGACCTGTGGAACTCTCTGCCACTGGAGGCCGGAGGAAAGGCCATGGTGATTTGTTACCTGCCTGAATGTCTCCTCTCAGTCAGTTCAACAGTTCAGGTGCTTTCTGGGGCTGTGTCCCTTTTAAAAGTCAAGGTGTAGGTCACAGCCAGAGGTAGGAGGATGGTCTAGGTGACCCAGGGGTCTGGATTTACAGGAGGCAGGCATGCTGGACGAGAAGTACAAATGCCTTGATCCAGCATGGCTAGTCTGCATTCCCCAGTACATCTTCACTTCGTTATCCCGGCAAAGCCCTGCCTGGCACCAAGTCACCTCATTCTCACTGGTACTTCACTCCCCTGGGTGTGCCACCGGGACCCCTGGGGGGTGCATCCCACGGTGCTTTGTGCTGCCCTGAGCCGCCCTCTGAGGCAGAACGTGGCTCTCCTTCCGGGCACATGGGAAATTGTGGGAAGATGCCGGACGACTAACAGCCCTCAAGGGTGTTCAGCCGTTGTCCTCACTGCAAAGTGGGCAGATTACCAGCCCAAGAGAAGGCTGCATCTGGGCTCTAGCCTGTATTTCCAAGAACCAAACTCAGGGGAGAAGGTTTTGTGAGTGGGCTAGGGGCAATCCACAGGTAGGCGCTTGAGTCGACTGAAGACAGACCCTGAGAAGCTACAGAGCAGTGAACTGCACTGCTTTAGCTGGCTGAGATGCAGGATTTTGCTGAGCTTTCAGCCTGCTGGCCCACTCTGACTCTCTGCCCTATTAGGCGACACGCTCTAGGAAGCTCAGAACAAGCCAGGCATCTTCGCTAGCTTTGCTGTGGGTCTGCATTTTTTTTTTAAATAGCACATTCATCGAAAGGCCAGAAGGAGATTCAGGTGACTTCAGAGAAGCCTCAGCCTTGCCAGGGGAATCATCAATAACCCCCGGCTCTGACAAAGTGCTCCCTTTCAATAGATCTCCAAGGCCGTTGGAAAGCAGGTCAGTATCCCGTTCATCACCTGACAGCTGGTAAAACCGAGGCATAGCAAGAGGAGATCAGGAGGAGAACTTGGGGCTCCCGAGTCCTCATCTGCTGCGCTATCCACTAGGCACCACTGTCCTCACTGCACTTTATTTGCCAATACCCCTGAGTAAAACAGGACAAAGAACCTTCCAGTCAGCCCCAAGGAGAGGCTTATGGCTGGTCCTGGGCTAAGAACTAGCAACTCATTCCATGCAGGCCAACAGCAAACAACTGCCAGATGGGAATAATTACTGGCACCCAGCAATGCGGCAGGCTACAATCAAGCTGGCAATCTAGAGACCCCGTCACATAACCTCCTAGCGAGCCCGGGCTCCCGGATCCAGATGAGAAATTTCCCATATCTTCCTTTTTATTGTAAAGCTTCCAGTGGGCCAGCCCCCAGCAGCACTTTGATCTGCCCTCTCCAGGCAGAGAAGCAGGGGTGGCGGGAAGCATGCGGAAAGAGATTTCAAAGGATTTAGGGGCCCCTCCTCCCCAAGAACAATGGCTCTGCAAGGAATAACCCTGCCAGGCTGGGATCTGAGGGCCAAGTCAGCTGCTGGCATAAACGGGCACAGTTCCCCTGGAGCTGATAGGGAGCTCGGCTGATTTACATCTGCTGGGGAGCAGGCCCACGGGAAACAAGAGCCTTTCCCGCACTAGGAAAGGAAGCTAATAGCCAGAGGGGTAGCCGTGTTAGTCTGGATACAGCAAAAACAAGGAGAGTCCAGTGGCATCTTAAAGACTAACAAATTTCTTCGGGCATCAGCTTTCGTGGGCTCCAACCCATTTCGTCAGATGCATGAAGTAGCTAATAGCAGTGGAAACAGCAGATGCAGAGCTGAGTACAGCTTCGCCGCCCGCTCACACAAGGATACCACCCTGGAGCACAGCTGAAGTTGAGAGGCAGTGTTGCCTAGTGGCTAGAGCCACCTTTAGCCCTCTACTCCTGGTTCTGTGACTGAGCTGCTGGGGAACAGTGGCTGGCTGTTGTGCCCCTGTTCAGACTGCGAGCACTGGGCAGGATGAGCGAGGACTTTCTTGCACGGCAGGACCCAGTGATCCTGTGGCCTACTGGGCAGAGCAGCGGCCTGACACGACGGTTCTAATCCAAGCACTGCCTGCTGGATGGCCTTGGGCAAGCCAGAGTGCCGCGGTATGCCTCGGTTTCCCCAGCTGTAAAAAGAGGGGAATGATCCCGGCCCCTTTTCAAAGCACACTGAGACGGGCTGCTGAGAAACACAAAGGATTGTTTTCTGGGATTACTAATCTCCTCTGCTTTGCGCACAAGGACCTGGCTGACTTCGGGGCTTGGTAATAAAACTGGGAGCATTTCACCTCCAGGTTCACCCCTCATGCCCTGAGTCAGTAACAGCTGAACACTGAGACCGTGTGTGGAGGGAGCTGGCGATTGCTGTCCAGTTCCTACTGACCAAGGATCCTGATCCCCCTAGAATCAGCCAGAACCAGCCGCATCAGCAGTCATTAGGGAGATAGGGTAGGTCTCAAGATGCAGTGCACCCTTAGAAGCAGGATCCTCCAAGCCAGGGTGGGGGCAGATGGGGCTGTGCTTGTGGAGGGAAAGTTTGTCCACAACTTGGCTCCCACACGGAGGCCTCCGTTTCCTAAGGATGCTGACTCAAGAAGGAGTGGGAACCTGGGGGCTACCTAGTGGAGCCAGGAAAAGCTCCGTTTTGCAACAAACGGCTGGGTTAGCAACCCTGCCCAGGAGAAAACAAACACAGAGCCAAGCCACCCCAGAGAGCATTTGGCCTCCTCCTTGCCCCAGCTTGCTGCTAATTTCCATGGGCTGTAAACTGCTAATGCGGACAAGATGCAGCTCCCGCCCCTGCCAGCATGAGCAAAGGCTTTGGGGAGGGCCTGGGGACGCTGCGCTGGCTCAGCTCTGGGAATTTCCTCGATGACGGTGGATCGGAAGCTCTCTCCGCCAGCATCGCAGTCCTTGGGGAGCTTTCCCATGACATGACAACACCCTCACCCCTGCCCTGACCTTTCCCCCTAGCTCACGAGTATCCCTGACATGCAGGCCACCAGCAGAGTCCCCCTGGAAGGGAATCTGGCGAATGGAAGAGGCTTTTAGCCAGAGAACCTGCCCTCTCACTCACTTGGCGCTCTCCCATCCCTATTCTGTGCCACATGCGCACAGCTCCCCACACTTGCTTAAGCCTCTTCCTCCGTCTTATTTCTGTAGCCTCCTCTGCTACTGATTAACCCCAGGCCTGATCTTCCTCCAGGGAAGGGATGGGGGAGATAAAGTCCCTTTCCAGTGTCTGGAATGGAACCCAGGAGTCCAACCTCCCAGCACCGCCCCCCACTCTAACCACTGGAACCCATTCTCCCCAACGCCAGCTGGGAATAGAACCCAGGACTCCTAACCCATCTTCTTTACAATTAGACCCCACTCCCCTCCTGAGAACTGAACCCAGGAGGCTTGACTGGCACCCCCTCCTCCTCCAGCTGCTCTAAAAACAGAGTTAACAAACCACCCTTATGATCCTCGCACACGAGGCCCTGCCTGGCCCTGGGCGTAATTTAGAGGCTGCTCTAACTTGCGCTCTGCTCCTCTCAGCCCCATATGGGCCACAGAAGCCAAGACAAGCCAGAGCAGTGTCCTTGAGCAACATCCTGATCCTCCCCTATGTGGGGGACTGGGAGTGCTCACACAAGGGGAGGCCTCAGGATGAAGGCGTTCTCAGGGGAATGATTCCTGCCTGAATAGCATAAAGGAGCCTTGCCATCATTCAGACCCAGGCCCTGGGAAGTTATCCCTGCCCAACTGTTTCCACTTGCTCCTGGTTTGTCTGATTTTTAGCCGCCTCTGGGGCAGAACAAGGCAGCTGTTTAACAGCCCACAGCAAGAGCACATGCAATGTTCCCCAGCCACAGGGGAAGTGTATGGAAGGAGAACCCAAACCTTCCTGCCGGGTGGACTTCATCTAGTGCAACACCCCAAAAAGCACCAGGCAATCATTACTGATCAACCACAGCCAGGACACGCACCATCAGCCCCCCCAGGGGAGAGTGCCGCCTATGGGGCGGCTACCCAATGCTTTCTAGGAGCAGCTCACCAGTGAAGGGGGCTTACCCTCATGCAGAAAGTCAGCATCCCACCAACTACGGGGGCAGTTTCTCCTCTTAACCAAGCAGGAGGAGACGGGAACTGAGATCAGGGATGGGAACAGGCCCTCACCTGGGAGAAACCAAAGGAAGGGTGGGGCCATGCTACCCTCACGGTGAGGAATGGCACAGATAGGCCTGGCGTGATCTGGGCTGATCCAGAAGGTTGAGCAGCTGGCTGAAGGGCAGGTTAGGCAGGAGAGAGACCATGGAGAAATGGCACCATCCCATTCCTTGGGCGGATTCAGACAGGCGCAGCAAATCGGGTTTGGCTTTGTCCCCATTAATCCTGCAGGGCCAGCCCGGCTCTGGGGGAGAGCCACACTCGATCCCCACTAGCCCAGCAGCAGACGCCAAGAAGGATGCCCCAGCCAGGTTCCTTGATGCCATTTAGTGGGTGAGGAGGCCCGTGAATCCAGGACGCCGCATGCCCCATTGGAGCTGGTGAGATAACGCGGGGAGGGACTAACCCTGCTTCCCCCACTCAGCCATAAGGTCCTTGATCTGGTGACTCACCTTCCGGCTACCTTGGCAGAGTTGGATCGTGAGCAGGGGCAGAGCCAGGACCCATCCAGCTGCGCAAAGCCTGGAGAGAAAAACAGATGCGGCCGTTAGCAAGAGGAGGTGCCGACCCCGCTCGAGCACAGGGGGGCTGGAACAGTGGGTTTAGAGGGGTGCTGAGGGCCGCTGAACCAATGTCAACACTGCATAGGATGGAAGCCATGTCAGTCAGCACCCTCAGCTCCAGCACCTCTGCTCCAAAGCCCTGCTCACTTACGCCTCCGTGCTCACGGACCGGCTTGGCCATCTCGCCTCCCTTTCTCCCAACACCTGACAGCTAATAATGTCACACAGGTGAGTCCAGGAGGAGGTGAGAGGCCCAGATCTGCTCTCACGGTAACACAGGGACTCCTACTTCCCCAGCCCCAAATGGATGGGACCCACTCTCTACTATCGGCCCATATAATCGGTTGTACGGATTTTAGCCAAACCAATCGCAGTGATGCTTTCTTTCCTTGTTGCTAGGAGCCCCTGTCCCTCCACCGGGGCCAGCATCTCTGCACATGACAACCCTACAATAACAAAGCAATGCCTGCGGCCCCAGTGCTCAGCAGCAACCCTACAATAACAAAGCAGAGTCTGCTCCTCCAGCTTTCCCAAGCAACCCTACAATAACAAAGCAGACTAGATAATCAAAACAGTCCCTTCTGGTCTGCGAGTCGGTGAAACTATAAAAGCAGAGAACGCTGGCCCTGTTCTCACCAGCAACCCTACAACAACAAACCCCTTGCGGACACCGGTGTTCAAAGCAGCTCTTATTAATGCTCCCCAGCTGCATTCTTCTACAGTGTCTGCAGGCCCAGCACTCAGAAAAGCACCTCCAAGTTGGTAACAGTTTGGTGACCATTTGTATCGCCAACAGCCTGGGCAGAATTTGAACCTCAGGGTGCCTCCCATTTCAAAGCCATTGGGGGGAGTGGGGAGGAGAGATTTGTACTGGTGCCCACATGGTAAGCTCCCTACCCCAATACCCCCATGCTCCTTGACAAACACTAGATGTGAACTGGTGCCTTGGAGATGAAAGGGTGCAGGATCCCGACTCCTGGGCCATCCAGCGGTGTCCTGGCAGAAAAATTCAAGGCAAGGGGCACGTTTGCTTTCCTAATGACCATGTCTAAAGTCTGGGGAAAAGGGTGGAAAGAAGCAGAAGCCATAATGGAGCATACAAGCCTCTGAAAAATCCAGAGGGGGACCCAAACCAGATCAGGTGGTAGGCAAATGACCCCATTGCCCATGCACCCCTGATGCTATCCAGTCCCCCTTGAGATTTGAACCTGTGACCTGGTTACATGCCACCACAGCCTTCTGAGTCATCCAGGCCAATGAGGTCATACACATTGACCAAGTATTTGCATCCTTCCCCTGAAACTGCAAAATAGCTGATCGTGGTCTTTCTGAGCCACCCATCCCCACTCAAAGCCCTTCTCTCCTTGCTGGGACCCCTCGTGCCTTCCAGCATGGGAAGCAGAACAGCCGTGAGTCAGCAGGGTGGGAGTGGCTGGGACAGCATGGCAGCTGCAGCCTTAATGTGTCAGAGGGAGGTCAGTTCTCACAGCTCGTCTTCACGGGGGGCTGCAGGAGGGCACTGCAGAGAGGGGGAGCTGCCCTGCTACCTGTCTTAGTATGGCTGGACACAAACAGTCCCCCCAAGAGAGCAGGAATATGCCAGACCCTTGCAGCTAGTGCACCTGCCAGGGACTCAGAAGGTCTGCCTTCTAGTCCTAGTTCCGCTGCTGGGGCAAGTCAGAGGCCTGCTCTGTGACTCAGTTTCCCTAGCTTTAAAATGGGGATAATATTGACCTCATTTGCACTTGGAGAGTGACAGATGAAAAATACTAGCAAGGCACCATTATGATGGAGAGATAAAAGACAACTAGTGCTAAAAGAGAATAGGGGACACAGAACAGTAAATCAAAGGCCACCCTTCTTCTAGTACATCTGCTCTTAGATAGGATCCTCAGCCCCTGCCTTAGCCCCATGGACAGCAGGATGGGAGGATGTTTGCCCAACAATGGCCCAGCTGTAGCATGGTAGTGTAGACTCTTCCTACAATGAGGGATGGGTCATTCCCTGCCCTTGAAAGGTGATAGCTGGGTCAACAAAAGAATCCTTCCATCCAGGGGTTATGTCACCCTCCCACGGTGCTCAAGGTGTGCAATTTTGCACAGCCCCGAGCAATGGGGCTGTGGCGATCTCATTTACAAGCATAGACCGGGCCAAGGACAGCTCTAAGGGTCCGTCAAGAGGCCATTCCAAACGTAGCTGCAGAGGCAATTCCATGCTACTGCAAACATCACCGTGGGGACCAAATGAAGAAATTCCTGCCCCTTTTATTTACTCACCAGAGGGTCCACTGGCCCTGCCAAGAATGAGGGGAGGGAGAGCTGGGGCTGGTGTGACTTGAGCAGGGAGTTGACAGCACACAGGGAGTGCCCCACCCAGGATTTAAGGGGCAGCTGGCAAGCCAACTTGTGATTTTGCAGCCAGGTGGCCTAAATGACACCAGCATGGCAGCAAACACAGCGAAGGGATGCAAAGAGAAGCCAACTCGGCGGGGAACTGGGAAGTAAATATGAGCCAGGCCACATCACACACCAGGGGCCCTCAGACTGGCTTGGAGCATCCTCTGTACGATCCCCAGCCTGGGAAAGGGCTCAGGGCCGCAGGTCGCAAGACAGTGCAGGCTAGGCGTGGGGAGCAGGAAGCCAAACAGAGGTGCAAGCTGGGAGATTGGGGGAGGGTTCAAGCAATGGGGGTGACAGGTCTGATAGGAAGCACAGTTGGGGTGGGGGGTCAAGGAGGGCAGGCTGGCTGGAGACTCACTTCCAGCACAAATGTCAACAGACTCACTGTCCTTTCCTAAACATCTTCTGTATGGCAGCTCCTTTAGCACTGCTCCCTAGGAGCTAGATGAAGCCCCAAGGGTTCACCAGCTGGAGAGGATACAGGCAGCAGCCTGGGAAACCTGGCGCACCCCTGCTCCTCCAGGCCGACAGCCCAAGGGCACAGGATATTCTCAGCTTGGAGGAACGTGGCCAGTGGCCAGGGGCAGCACTGGAGGGAAGTCCCTGTCCAAAGGAGATTGGACTAGCTCTGCCTAAAGTGATTCCAATCCCCCATCCAAGGTCTCTGATCGCAGACATTCCTGGAGGCCTCACACATCTGCCTGGCGAGCCCCGAGTTCAAGGTTCTGTCTTTCCCCCTACCAGAGATGGCAGCAACACATGGGCCCGGAAGGCAGCCAGGGAGCCAAGGATTGCACATTCAGGGAAGCTCCAGCTTCCAGAGCAGAGCAAGTGTGGGATCCAGAATGCAGGTTAAAATAATGCCCATCAGGGAGCGATACAGGAGCAAATTAGCCCTGCCAACCCAAGTCAATTGAGCTGGGCTTTGAGATTCAGTGCCACAAGCTATGTCTACACCATAAAGAAAAATCTAACTAATTTAGGAGTCTACTTACCAATGTAATTTAGGCTCCTAAATCACTTAGGCATCATTGACATTTTAATCCTAAAGCCCATATTAAAATATACTGATTCTAATTACAATTCAGAGTCAAATTAAGATTAAGATAGAAATGAAGATTATGATTCAAATTACAATCCAGATTAAGATTCAGAACAAGTTTATTAAAATGCTCATTAATATTATTAAGGTTCAAACTAAAGTGAAGGATGAGCCCTGCAAACCCTAACACCTATTTAACTTTACAGTCTGACTAATTTAAATGGAAATACCCACATGCATAAATTTAAGCTCTTGAATATCTACGGATCAAGGCCTCACACTCAAATTCAGAGTAAAATTCAAACGACATTTATTCAGGGTAAAATTCAAATGATTCTTATGCAAATTAAGATTAAGAATCAAATTAGGGTTCCAGTTGTGATTCATTTTAAATGAATTCAAATTAAGATGTAGGATTCATATTCGACTGCATCATATTTAAATTAAGATCTATGTTTTAGATTATAGACTCCTTGATTATAAGTCAGAAGGGAACACTGTGATCATCAAGTCTGACAGAACCCTCCCTGTGTAACACAGGCCAGAGAATTTCCCTGAATTAATTTCTGTTTAAGCTCAACCATGTCATTGAGAAAAATGTCCACTCAATTTCAAAATTGCCAGTGCTGGCGAATGCATCTCACCCCTAGGTAAATGTTTCATCCCTTGGTAAATGTATTCATACTCAGATTAGAAATCTGGATTCGAAGTAGATTAAGATTCAAATTCTAAATCTGATTAAATTAAAGCAATTAAGTCTTCAATTCAGAGTCTCCATTTAGTAGCAGCAAGATTAAAATCATTACGGCTCAGATTCTGGTTAGATTGCCACTGCATGCCTGGCACTCTTAGCCCAACCGACCTGTCGCTTCTATCCCCCCCCAGGTCTCCCCAATAGACGTAATTCTACTTTGCGCAATGGTCTCTGATGAGAAGAATAAATTGGTGGTGAAGCCTAGATTCCCAGCCAGAAGCTGGGTGAGAGCCAAGAGGGCTGCACGTTGCTGGTCTTCTCAAGCACTTCCAACACAGATGAACTCTCTCGTGCTCTGTGATTATTATTGTTTTCCCCCGCCATGGACAGGGAACTGCAGGCGCTTTGATCGGTGGTCTGAAAGGTCGGCTTGTTTGATGAGAGCTCCTAGGAGCAGGCAGCCTCATTGCCTTGGCAGGGATGGAATTAAGAAGCTGCGGCCCGTGGCCCTGACCTTGCCTCAAGGGGGTTCCTTCAGCAGCTTCTCATCTGATCTACTCCCAGCCAGAGAAGCATCAACGGGCCCACCCTGGTGTGTCAACGTGGAGCCGAGAACTTTGCATCTCAGAGCCGGAACTGCAGAACCACTGGAGGGTCCCGGCTTCATCTCAGGTGCCGTGATTTGGTGATGTCACACTGCAACACGCCTCACTTCATGGCGCAGTATTTCATGGTGCACCGACAGCTTGTCCCACAGCAGGTCTCCCAGGGCACACTAGACATTCATTGCCTGAGCATTTCCCATGCACAGAGAAATCTCCACTACACGTGTCACCCGGCAGAGAACCAAGCCCGCGGCCGGCGCTCAAGCCATACTGCAAGCCAGCTTCTTGTGTGTTAAACAGCTCGGGACTGTAGCACAGGGACTAAGTAGAAATCATCCAAGTAGCTAGAAGAATCTGGGAGCTGTGGAAGAGGAAACACTGTTGCAACTTGTGTTCTACAGTTGCCTAATTAAATCACACTGAATGCAGAAGCCTGAAGGACTTCTGTTCTGCTGTCTGGACTCTGAGGGGGGAAAAAAGAGGCCTGATTCTCTTCTCTGTTACACCAGTTTAAAGCCATGTTGGGCCAGATCCATAACTGGCATAAACTGGTGCGACTGTATTGATATCCATGAAACTACATCCAATATAGATAATTGAGAATCAGAGCCACTGACAATGGAGTCATCCTGGATTTACTCCAGTGTAAGTGTGATCAGTTGGGGTCAAAGACTGACATCTGCTCTCAAACTCCCGGGATCTCATCCTCCACTGCTTGGCACCCTGTGCTGTCGTTTACACCTGTTTTCCAATTCAACAGAGTTCTACTAGCCAGTTCCACCAGCCACACTGGTTACAGCTGGGCCCTCTGCTTTGTTAGGACAGGTTTCTCTACATTCACCAGGAATGTGAGGGAGAAGGAATGTGGATAAGGAGGGTCACATCCAAAGCTAGAATGCCAGAGCAATGTGAGCATCGAAGGCCATCAGACACAATTTGAGCACCAGGATTCGGGATGGAGCCAAACAGCCCAACTTGGGGCAGCGTCAGTACAGGGGACAGCTGCTGTGCGTGGATTTCGACAGTGAACACACCCCAGCGGGCACCATCTGGCTCCACCTCTGCCCATGTCACCTCTGAGGGGCATCCATTGTGCTGAGCCCCGACGGCTCCAGCAGGGAAGTTCTTGCCTCCCTGATCCAGAAGCGAAGCTAATCCCCACCCCCTGCCCGTCATGGCAATGATCCCAATATACTGAGGCAACATGGTCTCCTTTCGTTACCTCCCCCCATTTTAGGATTGATGCCTCATTTATCGCCTTCTCCTGCCCAGAGCTGCTCCAGCAGGACTCGAACCCAGGATCCGCACCACAGTCTAATGCTAGAGCAGCCGCTCCACTAGCTAGTGGCAGTAGTGGGCTTTTATCCTTTAACTGCATTGCACCAGCCCTCCTACCCTGCCCCCCCACCCCCTCCGAGGGAGAGACTGAGGCACATACCCAGTCTTTTGTGCTGTTCCAATAGGACACTGCCCCCAAAACTGTTTACCAAGCCACTGCCCTGGCCTCACTTCCAATCCCCATAAAAACTCCTGCTATAAACCTTATGAGAAGGGAGATTTCAAAGGTAGCCATCAAAATGTGTCCACACCTTGATCCAGAGCCCAAGGGACAGACTGCCATTGACTTCAAGGGGCTTCTGAGCAGGCCCTTGCTAAGTGGCCACATAATCCTGTTAATTGTCCCCCACTTTTTACCTTCTTCCCTTCACCATGGCTTCTGGCCTGTTTATGACCCTCATGTTACGCTCCACGGAGCTAGGACCATGCCTCACTTCCCCAAGGCATTTAATGCCCTGCAGCAAACTTGCCTGTCTGCTCTAAAATTCCCTGTGAACAGCTGGGATCCCTACCTTGCAAATCCAGCCACCTGTGACAGCTGGGAGCTTTTTTCTGCTCTCGGGGGCAATGGCACCAGTGGGGACAGACCCACGTGTCTCATGTCTCTGAGATCCCTGGTTCAGCTAACAAGTAAAGGTTGGGCTTTCTGCCCACCCGCCTCACAAATTCACCCTGAGCTCTTAAGACCCTGGCCAAGCCTTGTGGGGTTTACACGCCATTCCCCACATAACCCTGAGCCGGACGGACTAAGCCAGGAGAGAATCGACCTCCTGCTCAGGAAGCCAGGAACAGACAGATGCTGGCACCGTCTCCCAGAGCCGAGAGGGCTCCGGAGGGCTAGTGGGATACACACTCATCTGTGTTGCGAAAGTAGCTTTGAGTCAGCACACACAGAGGCAGAGGAAGCTGATTGCTTGATAAAAAGGGGCCATCTGTTGTCACTTTTCTGACTATGGTCGCCCTGTGACACCCAGTAACTAGAAGAGAGAAGTTACCATGGCATGTCTGCACATCAGCTCCTCACGTCTGGCATTCCTGCCTCTGGCGGTGGCCGGGACCTGACTCTCCAGAAGCAAAGGAAATAAAAAAATTCCACATTGCACCTGGCTGTCATGGAACGTGGGAAGTGAGGAGGGAGGGAATTCCCTCCTGACCCCAGCAGGTGATCACTCAATGCCCTGAAGCCTGAGATTTGATTAACCATGTTATCTGTGCTTGTGTGGCTTAAAAACATGGGGCAATGAACAGGACATGAGCTAGGGGGGTAGAGAATACAGAAGAAAGGACAGTCCAGTGGGTTAGTGCACTAGCATGGGATTTGATGCAGCTGGGCTCAATTCCCTGCTCTGATATAGAGTCTCGCTCTGTGACCTTGAGCAGGTCCCTT
This sequence comes from Pelusios castaneus, assembly GCA_007922175.1. Classification (NCBI taxonomy): domain Eukaryota; kingdom Metazoa; phylum Chordata; order Testudines; family Pelomedusidae; genus Pelusios; species Pelusios castaneus. The sequence goes on from ML685905.1 coordinate 3,007,193, forward strand.
AGCTGCTCTGTGCTTCAGTTTCCCCATCTGTGTAGTGGGCATGATAGCACTGCCCTGCTTCCTGGGGGATTGCAAGATAAATGCATTACAGACCGAGTTGTTCAGAGAGATTATTCCTGCCTCTGTCCTTGACTCACTCGGTGGGCTTGAGCAAAGTGCTGTCCCTTTATCTGTAAAGTGAGGATGACGACAATGGCTGGAGAGCTATGGACACAGTGAACTATATAAACAAACTGATCAAGAGTTGGCTCCACGTCTTGCAGCAGTGAGTTCCACAGATAGACTGTGGTCCCTGTGCATCCAATTCCTGGTCCTTCCTCCCCCACCCCCCACCTTTAACCTAGAGACAAGTCCTGGGACTATCCCTCTTTACCTGCTGAACCAGCCTCCGTGTCTGGACTCCATCTTGCTGCAGTTCCTTCCTTTGACGTGGACGTTCCTTGCTTTACTTCTTCAGATGACCTCCTCTTCCTCTCAGCATCTGGACTGTCCTGAGAGTCCCAGGACTTTTTAAGGTGTCCTCACCTCTCTGCATAAAAAATAGTAGGAGTCAAAAGTCAGTAGCTGCACAAGGAAGCCCTCCACCTTAAATATTGACCTGGTCTGCAGGGAATTCTGTTTTGAAGGGTGGTTGTGCTCTTAAACCTAACAGCAAATCCCTTATGGCCTTTTTATAATCAGAGAACCAGGTACATGGGGGGAAGCATTGTGAACTGGTTAATACACAGAGGCCCCACTGCCTCTCTGTGTGTCTTAGATGCCACACTACAGTAAGGATTTTCCTTTAGCTCAAAGGACAAGAGCCGATGCCTTCAGAGAATGAGAATGGGATTTGTAACCCAGAGGTTCCAGCCATTCTGGTGCAGCACTGTCAGCCCACAATCATTCAAACATCAGGAGTCAGGCCTTAAAAAAATCATGACAGGGACAAGAACAATAAAATCAGGGATCTTGTTATTTCCTTTCTGGGTTTAGAGACTTTAAGGGCGTCCCATTTTCCAGTTTCCCTCTCCAGGTGTGAGGGTTAAGAACAGTCTTTTCTTATTTAAATAAAAGCTGGAACCTCACCATCAGCTGACTCCAGGAGCTGGAGCTTTAAGGAAAACAACAAATATCACAAGATATCCAGTACAGTCCCAAGAACTGGCACCTCTCCAATGGCTGCTGTGATTATCAGTGGGAACACGTCTATCCATTGTATCACATCTTAATGCAGCTGGCATCACTTGGTGCAGCTGCTCCTCACGGATTTGACAGCAACCTATGGGAATCAGATGCCAAAATCCCACTAAAGCGAGAGTGAGGCACCAAAATCTCTTCAGCCCCCAAATTCCACGCCTCAGATGACATCTGTGAGGACAGTGACGTTGCCCCAGCCAAGGGCTATGTCTACATTTGTAAATTTAGGTCGACTTTAGCTAAGTCGACTTAGCATGTCTACACCTAAATTTTAAGTTGACTTAAGGGGGACCTTACAAAGTCGACCTAGAGCGTCCACACTGGATGCCTAGGTCGACTTCTAGGGGCTAGGGGGACCATGGGCAGGTCCACGGTGGCGGGGGGGCACACCTTGCCCAGTGCCAGGGGGCTCAGCCTTTGCCCCATTGTACCTGGGTACAATGAGGCAAAGGGGGACAGAGACCCTGGCAGGGCATAGGGGCAGGGTGGGCAGGGCTCTGCCCTGCCCAGTGGGGGAGCATGCCAGGCTCTCCCTGTGCCAGCCACCATGGCAGGGAGGGCAGTGGGGGAGTCCTGGAGAGCCCTAAGTCGACTCTAAGTCGACTTAGGGCTACTCCAGGTCTACACTGGCTTAAGTCGACTTTAGGAAGTCGACTAAAGCCTAAAGTCGAATTAAAAGGAGGTTTAATAAAGTCGACTTCATTTTCATTAAGTCGACTTTATTTTCCTTAAGTCAACTTAAGCAGCTTGCTTAAGTCGACTTAAGGAAAGTGTAGTGTAGACGCAGAGTAAATTAAGTCGACTTAAGCAAGCTTAAATCAACTTAATTTACAAGTGTAGATGCACCCAGGGAGAGTAACTATTGTGCCAGGTGTGAAAGGGGAGACAAAGCTGAGACCAGGCCAGATTCCAGGGGTGACATCCTGAAACTGCGATCTTTGAGATGGCAGAACAGCCCACCTAAGGGGGGCGGGAAGCAGATGGGAAAATCTAGTGCAAGGCTCACTCCAGTGCAGTGTCCCCAGTGGACTGGAGGGGAGACTCATAGACTTTAAAGTCAGAAGGGACCAGTACGATCATCTAGTCTGACCTCCTGCAAAATGCAGGCCTCAAGACCTCACCCACCCACTCCTGCAATAGGCCACCAACCTATGACTGAGTTATTTACCTCCTTAAATCATGATTTAAGGACTTTAAGATACAGAGAATTCACCGGTGGGTGAACCATGCCCTGTGCTAGAGAGGAAGGCAAAAAAACCCCATTCATCTCGGAAGTGGGTTTACTGAGATACCATGGAAGCTGTTCCAAAAGATCCAAGTGCGGGCCAGGGAGAGTCTCTCTCCTGGGAATGGGACCAGCTCCTGCCTTACCCCGGCTCAAGAACAGCTGCTCGTGGATCTGCTGACGTCCCACAAGGCTGTCAGAAATGGCGGCCAGAGGCTAAGATCTCCCCCTTATTGTCTGTTTCTGACACCAGGGAAAGGCTGTGGAGAGGGACAGGGAAGCCTGGATGTCAGCAAAGCAATGATGGGGGGGCAAAAGGCTCCCCCGCCCCGTTGCCCTCAGCTGGACCACCTCCCCAGAAGCTCCTTCTGCAGTTAGGTCTCCTACCCTACCCAGCCCCAGGCTGACTTACACAGGGTGAGGATGTTTCTGCTGCTTGCTGGAGACGAACCCTTGTGATCAACTACATACATCGTTGCCAGAGACCGCAGGGCCCTATGGACTCTGAGGGTCTGTCTCACCAAGCTCATTCTGTCCCTCTCCAGGGATGAAAGGTTTGTGTGGCCTCTGTGGGCCATCTCCACCGCTGGGCTTTCAATCGAGGTTGCTAGCATGGGGTTGGGGGGGGTGTGCAATCGGTGTCAACCACAGCCATGCTCACAGATGCTCATCACAGACGCTGTCGCTTTGAACAGATAACCCATGGAGATGCGCCCATCAGTGAGCTCATGAGTGCAAGGACTGTCGAAGGCAGGTGAGAGTCAGAACTGGGTCTGCTGTTTTCCCGGCTGGGAAAATGGGTAACGCAATATACAAGCCCGGCTCTCCGGCGTACACCCCCACACTTGGAAAGAAGGACTTTCTATTAGCTCAAATCTCAGCATGAACCTGAGATTTGCCCCCTGGTTCTCACCCTGTGCCAGAACCCTGCATCGAAGCACTGGGGAAAAGGCCGGCCCCAAGCCCTCCCAGGCAGGATGCTGTCCGCCCAGGCTGGGGGCTTCTCTCTTGGCCCTTGCCTGCGTGTTTCATGGTAAGGATTTGGGTGGCTGGCAACGCACGGCAGCCAGCGGGACAAAGTCGGTCACTGCACAGCGGGAGCCAGCAGGCTAGAGCAAGCAGAGATGTGCACACACAGACCATTTCTACTCCTGCGCTCAGACACGCGTACCCAGACGCAGCAAACGTGGATAAACTGACTTGTATGAACGCACAGGGCCTGATGCCTCGTTGCCCTGCATTCCTGTTTGTCCTTTCCCCCATGCAGAGTAGGGGACAAGACGCTCCACAGGCGGTACGGCAGTTTCCACACCCCCGAAGTTTCCTGTCCCTGCTCCACCGAGGCCCTGTCCCAGGCTGGGGGGCGGGCGGGGGATGGAGGCAAGCTGTTCAGTTGTCCCGATAAAGAATTCTCTTTGCAAAGGCCGAGCTGTTCTTTCCTCCGCTCCAGGCCAATGCTCCTTATCCTGGTATCTCCTCGGCCTGCTAATTCCAGCCTTCATTTATATTGCTCCCTGGGGGGTATTTAAAAGCTTTGATCACTTCCCCTGGTACCCCAGCACTGGAGGAGGGTAGTCGTTTAACCCCTTCCGGCTCTCCGATTACATTTCACCTCCCAGCCTTGAAACGTCTGAGCGCCTTCCCACACCCCGGGCAGGGGAAGCGCCAGATGTCCTGGCGACGGCGCTGAGCCCCTCCTTAGCTGTGACCCCTCTGTGCACCCATCCAGGAGGAGCGCATGCACTTTCCTCCGGTCAGGGCACTTCCCTATTAGCTCTTCTCTGTTTACACGCAATAGCTCTGATGGGGTCGCTCTGGATTTCACTCTGGGTCGTCCCCCCCCGCAAAGGAGTTCATTATTCTAGTCTCGGGGGCACTGTATCCAGGGAGTTCTGTGCCTACTTTCTGGATGAGTGGTTGTGTGTCCATTGGCATTGGAGGCCAACTCTGGGTCCAACCCTGACCCAGCTGCGTGGGTGTAATGCACTTCGACACCTCATCTGAGATCAGAGCTCCATCGCACTGATGAACAGTGAGAGATGGTCCCTGCCCCAAGGAAGGACACCTTCTGACCAGGCTCTTGTTATCTCACATCTCAGTTGCTGCTATGTCCTCCTCTCTGGCCCGAACAGACGCCATCTGGCGTCGCTCCGAGACATTCACAATCCTGGAGCAGGAAAACGATCTTTGTAACATCGCTTTGACGATGTCACCAGCCTTCCCTTTGCATCCCTCTACTGGCTCCCTCTTCTCCGTGGCATCAAACGTCAGCTACGAGCCTTCCCTTTGGGGCCCTTCACAGTCCACCCCCTCCCTTCCTAGCACCCTCTCATTCTTCCTCAAGATGGCAGCTCCTGCCTCTGATCAGTCCACAATCACTGGCAAACGAGACCTGGCCTTCTTCCTCCCCTGTTGCCCTCATGCTGGGGACAGCTCCTTGCTGACATCTACAAAGCAACCTCTTGATCCTCCTTCCAAACCAACCACCTCAAAACTCTCCTTAGCCCAGACACCTAAGAACAGTAAGGTGTCCGGTGTGATGATTCCAATCGACTCACTGCTCACCTGCCTGGCTGGCTGTCTCCAATTGCAAGCTTCTTGGGGCAGAGATTTTTTTTGGCTGGACTGCGGTTCTTTTGCTCTGGTTTTGAGACAGGAAGGGGGTGAGCAGTGGCACCAGAAGGACTGAAGAAGTCTGGGGGGGGGGGCAGTCAAGGATGCTTCGGCCACCCCTCCATTGTAGTGGGGGGCCAGATTGAATCTAAGAGAGGGCATTGTGACCTGGTGGGTCTCAGATAACAAAGCCATATAAATTTGGCCCAGCCACCCCTCCATGTCCAAGGGAAGGGGCTTTGCTATGATGCCACTCCGCTGTGGTCGGGGGCAAGGATGGAGTCCTGCCCCCGACCCCATTGCACCCCCACTGAGTTCAGGATCTCATAGGAGAGAAAATGTCTTTGTTCTCCCACTTATCTCTGGCACCCATGGGTGCAAGGGGGGATCAGAATTCAGCCTCATTACACAGTTTCTCTTCCTGGTGCTTGTGCTGTTATGTTTAGGTTCCCAAAACGATGGGGCACAGGGGAGAGGGGAGGACACTCACGTTTCCATGACCACCACAACTGTTTTCAAAGCTATTTAAAAAACCCCATGGTCACATTTCTATTTGCATTCAATTCCCTATTTAAAAAGTCATCCACGTAAATGGACAGTTCTAAACTTGGGGCTCACAGCGCACATTACTGGCTCAGATTCTGCAGTCAGTTGCTCTTGTGTAAAATCAGAGCAGCTCCCCCGAGCCTCTTGACATTTCACAGCAAAAAAGGTGCGTTTTTATATTGAGCCGTCCGGGAATTTTGCATCATAACCATTTTTTGCCGGTAAACGAACATTTGTTGAAACCGAACCTGTCTGAGGGAAAGGGCTGAGTTCCAAAAACTTCCTGACACGAGAAAGGTTGGGAAAAAGTTTCAAGATCTCCCATTTCGCCACTTTCAAATAAAAATTTGGGGTTTGGCGGTTCAAACTGTAACTTAATGTAGATGATAGGACAGTTTAAAAAAGGTCAAAATTGAAATGAAACATTTCAATCGACTCAAATGGAAAACATTTTCGGTTTGTCAGCTTGTGAAAGTTTTTAAGCTGTTGATTTCTCGGCCTGATTTGGGCTGGGAATATTTCTCAAAAATCTTGGAAATTTCCCAGGAATGGGAATACCATTTTCTACCCACCCCTTGTTTTGACACTTGGGCTAAATCCTGTCTCAGTATAAATCCTAATGCAGACAAGGCACAGTTATTTTTACCTGGATGTAGCTAGTCCAAGTAAACTCCTGATGGAGACTACCGTATTGAGCTTGATTAGCTCCATCAAGGTAACACCTTTTCTGCTGTATCTCCACTAGCATTTTAGAGGCTATGTCTACACTAGGTAATTTAAGTCGACTTTAACTAAGTCGACTTAGTGTGTCTACACTTAAAATTAAAGTCGACTTAAAGGGGAACTTACAAAGTCGACCGAGAGCGTACACACTGGATGCCTAGGTCAACTTCTAGGGGCTTAGGGTGACCTAGGGGAGGTCCACGGGGGCAGGGGGAGCACCCCTTACCCAATGCCAGGGAGCTCAGCCTTTGCCCCATTGTATCTAGGTACAATGGGGCAAAGGGGGTCAGGGACCCTGGCAGGGCATAGGGGCAGGGTGGGCAGGGCTCTGCCCTGCCCTGTGGGGGGGCATGCCAGGCTCCCCTGTGCCCCACCCCCGGCAGGGAGGGCATTGGTATAGCCCTGCGGTAGCCCTAAGTCGACTTAGGGCTACCCCACGTCTACACTGGCTTAAGTTGACTCTAGGGAGTCGACTTAAGCCTTAGGTTGAATTGAAAGGTGGTGTTAAATTAAGTCGACTTTATTTTTCCTTAAGTCGACGTAAGCAAGCTGCTTAAGTCGACTTAATTTACAAGTGTAGACGCAGCCATACTGAGTAGCTATCTTGAGATAAACACACTTTCCTGTAGTGAAGACGTAGCCCGATTCTTATTTATATCACTCTGGCAGAGCAAAAGGCTCTTACAGTGGGCACCAATTAGAATAACTCAATCTCTAGCTCTGAATTAGCACTTTCCATTGGTAGAGCTCAAAGCACTTTACAAATGGGGAAACTGAGGCACACAACCATGACCTGCCCAAGGTCACCCAGCAGGCCAGTGACCAAGGTGGAAATCAAACGCGTGTGTCTATACTCTAAGCCACGCTGCCTCCCTGAGAATCAGGCCTTGCTAAGTTTAGGGTAGCCACGCTTGATGTGACACTTTGGCTGTCTTCCCTGTTGGCCAACCAGCCCTTAATCCAGGCTCTGGTATTTTTATCAAGTTGGGATGTCTCCAGCACCTTGTTATGTGGCACTCAATCGGGTAGCCGAGTGAGATCCAAACACGCCACGCCCCCTGCATTCCCCTTTAGCTTGCCAAATCGGCCGTGACCAAGCGGGCGATTAGAAATAGCACCATCTCTCTGGGGCGTGGGAGGGTTCACCAAGCCCCACTCAGGCATCAGGACAACGGCTCAGCCAAGATGCATTTCTGCCATGCAAAGAGCCCTAATGTTTGTTCTTTGGAGTGCCCTGGGTTCAAACCGATCGATGTATCACTGCCCTGCCTCGAGGGAGCCCCAGATCTCAATATTAAGGACCCACTAACTACATCCATTGCTTCTCTCTCCAGTCACTGTGCCCAAACGCTAAGCCCACCAATCCACTGGCGAGGGAACCCAGATGTCCCGAACCCAATCCCAGTGGTAGGTCTAACTAAACCACACTCCCTCCCTTTTACACTGCTCCAGACTGATGGTTGTGACACAGCCCAGGTGGGATTCACTCCCTGGCACTGCACATTATTCACCATTTCTTCCTCACCCTGGCCTCTGTAAGGAGCTCACAAACCCAAGGTCTGGTGCGGGACACTCCAGAACCATGGACTTAAAAGGTCTTTGTCTAGGACGTCACCAGAGCAGGCGCTGCTGTGGAGGAGGAAGGGGGAGGCCGCCTGTAATTGTGACTGGCATCTTTCCTTTTCAGCCAAATATCCATGGGATCAGGGTGTGTTATGGTGAGCTAGATTCCCCCCTGCAGGGTGCACCCCTGGGGTGGAAGGAATCCACAGGTCTGCTTGGTTCTGCTGAACAGCTGCACACAGGTCAAAAATCACCATCCCAGTGGACCTGGGGCCTGAAGGGGCCTCTTGGTTTCCCTCTCACCCCTGGGGCAGTCAGATCCCACTCCAGGGTAGGACTGAGCCACACTGGAGATCAGGCCCTTATGTAATCCTGTGTCTGTCCTTTGGAGACCCAGAGCTCTCCAGGACTGTCAATCCAGCAGCAGTCTAGTATACTAGACCCAATCTCCAAGCTACCTGAGCCACTACAATGCCCAAGTATAGGCTCACTGGTTGATGGAACAGGAAAAGACTCCTCTGATGGGACATTTGACGTGTGCCACCCCCTAGTTCCAACAGCATATAACCCCCAGGGCTAATGCTCTGGGGGCTACAGTGCAGAGGATGCCCTTTTACAGGAGGGCAGATTGGGTGATGGACTGTTCCTTCAGACCTTATAGTTGATGAATCTGTGAATCTGCTGGTTCAATGATGACTCAAGAAGTGGACAATCTCGTCAAGGTTTCAGAGGAGATTATGCAAAGGATGGAAATAGGCCAGGTGACTTCACACAGCGGTTTTTGTCCCCGAGGAAAGAGATTAGCTCTAATCATTTGAGCTTTAAGACATGATAATGCCCCCTTCCCTCCACCCGAGCTGAGCTAATACCTTGTGGGGCTGGGGGAGCAGAGGACAGGGGCGTTTGGCAGGCGATGCAGCTGGTCAGAAAAGTGAAGGTTGTTGGGAATCAGATCAGATTGTTTGTAAATTATGTTTCACCCAATAGATATCACCCAACAAGGGTCACCCGTAGGCTCACTGATCTGCCCCTGGGTTTAAGGACAAGGCAGAGAAAGGTATCATGCCTACCTCTCCTCTGATTCCCTGCTTGCCACTTCTTAGATCTCAGTGCTTTTCAGACATGAACTAATTAATCCTCCCACAGGCCTCCATGAGCCAGGACAACATGATCTTTCCCATCACACAAAGGAGAAATGGAGGCACAGAGCTGTGAGTGACCTACCCCAGGTCACAGAGAGAGTCCTTCTCAGACTATACAGTGACTCTCCTCCCATCTTAGCTGTCCTTCGAGCTGTGAGAAACCCCCATACCTGCGCGTATGCCAACTAGTTGGTGCTGGAATGTTGGCTGCAAAACTTTCACTAGAGTTTGTTAAAAATGTGGTCACACTATATAAAACAGGGCTACAAAGGAAGGAGAAGGGAAGCTTCTACATTTGCTCCATCCCTTGCCACAAGAACAAACAAGAGTCAAAAACTCAGGACTGAGCAATCTTGTGTCTAATTGGGCTTTCATCCCTGATGCTGCTTCACATTTTGTTCAGTTTTAACTGTGAAATTATACAGGTCAATTTTACTTCATGTTTTTAGTCAGTTTCACTTCCTGGTTCTCATGCATCAGGACAAGTCTACCAAGTTTGGGTCTCTGATCCTGCAGAAAAATGAAAGAGGGTGTGACCAATGCTAGTCCCATCCCTTCATACACAACTGGAAGGTGAGCAGTATAGGAACCTGACTAGGATAGAACACAAGTTTTTGAGATTATGGAAATATTTCCTATTACCCTTTTGAAATTCTCATCCTAACCCTAAACTGTAGATATAAACCACCAGATGCTTCCTCTTTTAACTTGAAAGCTACAGAATTTGGATCCTGATCTGGACATGCATTTCACACGCCCCAAAATTTGGGCGGGGGGATTTTACATGTGGTTTGTTATAGGGAGAGAGCCAACCATGAAAAATCCAGATTCCAAAACACACCAGAGCTTGGAAGGCTTTTTATGGGTGGGGCCCAGATCTGGGTTATAGTCTGCATCCAAATCACCACTGTCAAAGAAACAGCCGTGCACATTTTTGTTCTGATGCAAAAGCACAAGTTCTTGATATCATCATATGAGCCACTAGTCATTTGCAGCAGGGAGGTGGGGGTGGGTAGGACAGAGGGGGAAATATACTAGAGGAATTAAGCGTCTGGAGAAAGCAGAATGCTAAAGACAGATGTTTTCACACAGAAAACAGGAGGTGATCTGCAGATAAAGTTGGATGCTGTGAGCTAACCGTCTAGCAAGCCATTTTAACAACACGCACGAAAAACCCAATGAATAAAACGAATGCTGGATGCCAAGACAGCTGATGCCTAGTGGAAAAAACTTTCAGGAACACTCTGTATGGAAAAGATCCTGCCTTTCACTCTTTTTATTGCTCTCTATTATTAAGGGACTTGAAAACGTTTGTATGAGAACTCAGGTCTTGGCTCCCGTGCTTAAAAACTCCCCACCTGGAGTTATAAGATCATCATCATTTCTGTGCCAGCCAAATGCAAGCATCTGAAAATCACTCACCAGGCCCCCAAAATCATGAGATTGGCTTAACAATCACAAGATTTTTAAAAAATGACTACATTTTGAGTTCCTTTTATTTGCTTCCCAGATTTTGAGCCTTTAGGGCAATGCAGGACACATTAAGCTTCTTACCTGCCACGGTGAGGGCTAGAAATATACTTAAAAAAAAACCAAAAAAAAAAACCTGAAGCTGAACTTTTTGAACTGTCACAGGATTTCGGGAGCTGGAGCTTTAAGGAAAACACCAAATGCAGGGATAAAACATCAAGAGCTGGAAAGCCTGCAACTGTGACATCAGAAACGAGAAACGTGATGCCAGGAGAGAGAAGGTGAGTCCCAAAGAGCAGCAGAAACCTCTTTTCCATACAAATTGTCCTGACTGCAATAAAGAAAAAAAGGCGAGGAAAACCACCCATCATAACTAGCCAGCTCAGAACAGGATTGTTTGCCCAGCGACATTCCTCACACCGCATCATGTTCCCTTTTCCCCTTTCCCCCTGGACAGCTAGATGAGAGTAGTGATTCGGTTCTTGACCCAGTTTATTGGAAATTCATGGTCTTTTCAAAGAGCAGGGGGAGCTTTCCCAGTGTCCTCTGCACCACAGGCCAAATTCTTGGGCCCAGCTCTGCTGTGCTCAACAAGGGACCCTGTGAGGGGAGGAAGAGTGGCTCTAAACCATCCCTCTCTTCCCCTGATCTGTAGCCTGTCAGGGCTGACCCAGTTCTTGTCATAACATAGAGCAGCCTAAGGGCTGCTCTGATTCACCCCCCAACCCAAGGATCTTTACACCAGCCGAGGACTGCGAATGAGAATGTTCTGCATTACGCCTTCTCTCTCCATCAGCATGCCCCCTGCATCTGGTGAGATAAGTGACACAGCTCTAATCAATTAGATGGCAGTGATGGGAAGTGGGGAGAGCTTGGGACCAAAACACAGCCCCAGCTCTTTTTGTTGGGCCCATCCTGCCACCCGCCCCTTCCTGGCACACCTGCAGGGCCCCTCAATGTATCTTTGAAAAGAGACTTTCTCCTCTGTCAGATTTTTAGACCCCGGCAGCAACGACATGAAAGCAGCAGGGTCCGAGGCAGTAGCACCATCACTTGGCACGTCGGCAGCCCATTCCGGGGAGGACACAATTCACCAACGGGCTGCCCAGGACCAAAACCTCAAACCCGAACCCCAGGACTCAAAAACCCTCGGACTCAGAGGGGTGAAGGGAATCCAATATTGCAGCGTGGGCTTTAGAACCCATCCTCCACGCCCCCAGTAACTCAGGGGTCACAGAAAGCTTAAAAGCCAAATCTCCAGCGGGTGCCTCAAGCTCAGTTCTCAGGGGTGCTGAGCACCCAAGACACCAGTTAGAGCCAACGGGAACTGGGCCCTCCGGCAGCCTTCTGCATGTCTCACGCTGGGCCCTCAAAACAGTAGCGTACGGGGGGGGGGGGGGAGCAGAAGGGAGCCATGCCCCTGCATGCGAACCTGAGGGGGTGTCCCTGCTGGGCTCTTCTCAGAGGAGCCACCCCCCCACTGACATTCCCGGTGGCCACGGCGACCCCACTCAGGGCTGCTGGTGGCCAAAGGCTCCTGCTGCACTGGGAGTATGTGTGCTCCCGGCCCCTCCGCTGGGCACAACAAGGGAGCTGTAGGGACCTTGGCCATGCAAGAGCCAGGCAGCCCCTCCCACCTGCCACCACCGGTGGCCCAGGGCCATCTGCCCCTGTTCATCCCACTCCCTGCTGCCCCCACAGTGGGGGGAGGGGCGGGGCATGGGGGAGAGCAGGAAACAAGCCCACAGACTGCCCCCGTGAGGCACTACTTCCAATGGGGAAAGGGGGTTCCGGCGCAAATACAAGGATCAGCCCCCCAGCGCTGAAGACCCCTGGTACACCCCTGCCCCCAAATCACTAGTTACTTTGGCTCTGATTCAGCAAAGAGCACCTGGTTCCATTTAACCAAGCACCTTAAACACATGCTTAATTCCCATGGATTTCCATTCCATCACTGGAGTGGGCATAAGTAACTTGCCTCAGGGCATACCAGGGCCAGGGCCAGGCCCCAGACCCTCTGGATTGCCACACGGCCTCCCTGGAGACAGGGGGCTGTTCCAATTCATTACCCTCACACATGTTCCTTAACACTGACGTACTCTTTTGCTGGAGATGCTCTGGAAAAGGAGGCAATAAAGCAGAGACGAGAGGAAACTAAGCGCCAACTTCAAGCGAACGCTCCCTCTCCAAGCCAAGCCGTTGCTCTTAGTTCAGTCCCATTACAAGTAACTGCCCTCCGCCCTGCTTCGGTTTGACATCTGCTTTACAAGGCTACTCGGCGCCAGCTTCTAAGCACTGCTCACGTTCCAGTGCGATCGGAACACAAGAAAAGATTGCATCTTCCCAAAGCCCAAGATTTTCAGATGAGGTCAGCGCAAGGGTGGCCAAGAACTTTGCAAAAATCTCACCATGGGAGCTGCTGGGGTCCTGATCCCTTGGAAATCTGGGCTCCGAGTTCTTTGCAGAACCTAGCCCTTCATCTTACACGCTCACCATCCACAATGAAGAGAGAAAGCAGAGATCAGCCCCAATCTGCAATCAGAGATGGGTGCATGGACAGAGTCAAACGCTGCTTAGTGATTTGCTTGTGTGATGAAAACATTCACACTACATGAATCGAGCACACAGTAAGGAAAGAATCAGCTTCCATTCTTGTTGGGGGAGCAGGGGGACAAGGGCTGTTCAGGTGAAATGTGCTGCAAACTGGTACAAATTAGTGTCTGACTAACAGAGCGGGGTGAGAAATGGGGATCCCCCCCCCCATGGAACATTTCTGTGAACACAAACATTTCTACCAATTTTTCCAGGTTTTCCTCACAAAACAAACAAACAAACTAAAACAAACAAACACTTTCCACTTCCAGCAGCCACAAACTGGAAATTGTGGCAATAATGTTTGGTGTTAGCTAAAATTTCCATCCAACCTACAGGAATATTTCAGGTGTTGGTTGCCAAGAACAGAGACATTTTTTTAAAGGATTCTGGTTTTCCCACACGACCCCCAAAAGTTTCACGCACACAGACCATTCATTCCCTGCAGAAATTCCCATTTCGACAAACAGCTGTTTTCCATCCCCCAACAAAACCCTTTCTGAACTGAAACATTTTGATCAGTTCTAGCCATGGCTGTAAACATTGAGACATGTGCTTAACTTTACTTGTGGGAGCAGCCCCATGGAAATCAGCAGGGTTTCTCTTGAGCTCCGAGTCAAGCTGTAATTGTTTACGGAATTGGGGCCTAAGGGTACATCCATGCTGCAGAAAACGCCCCAAAACCTCCAGGACAGCGAGTCTCAGAACCCGAATCAACTCACTCCAGCTTGTGAGGCTTGGCTAAAAATAGCTATGTAGATGTTCCCTTCAAGTTGAAGCCTAGTGTCTGAGACCCATCCCCCTTAGTGGGTTTCAGAGCCCCAACTCCAGCCGTAGTGGGAACATGCACATTGTTATTTTTAGCCCTGTGAGGCCCTCAGATTGCATCCTTGGATAAGAGTCTGACACTGGGATAAACTTATTGCCCCTTCCTGCAGGGAAATAAGCTCTCCTGGCATAAGCACCTTTATACTGTTATAATTAGGGGAGGCTTATACCGCTTTAACAATGCTGGCAGAGAACACTTTTGTAGAGGCACAAGCCAGCTTGGAGCAAGGGCGGAGCTCCTGCAGTAGAAAGGTACCAGAGCATCGCCAGGTATGTGTAAGGAGAAATCTAGCTCTGGGCATGAGCCAACACGGCTCTTCCATCTCTACTTTCTTCCATTCCCTCTTGGAGGTGTTAAAAGGAAGCTTCTAAATACGATAGGCTAGCGCTGCCTTGGCTTCAAATCAGAGAAATAAATATGGCAGAGAAATGTGACTTGCTCTTCATCTAATGATTGTTCAGGCACTGTCTACTCCATAGGGGGCACCCCAGCCTACACTCCAGGTACTACCTTTGTAGACAGAAGAATACAGGAGCATGTCATCATCCATTAGAACACTGCTTTATAAATTAAATACAGGGGTTTACAGAGCTTCGAACCACTACAACAATCTCTGAGCAAAATACCACAGCAAAATCACACACACACACACACACACACACACACCCCGTCACCAGTGCGGACTGTAATCTGAACACTGCAAGGCCCCGAAATAGCTTTGGCTTTCCATTCTCTTCCACTATAAACAGAGTTTTATTCCATTCCAGACCACAATTAGCAAATTCCAGTGCACATCATTTTAGTGACCGCTCATAGCTTCTGCATCTACTACCGACATTAGCCTATGGGAGGCAAGGCTGGATTGGAGGTTTAGTCTTCAGTACTCCGTGCTGGTTCCACACTGACATTGTGAGAGGATTTGATGGCACAAGTGCAGGATTTAGGATTAATGGGTGGATAGGATTAATGCTGGCATTGTCTCTCAGATCCACACTTAAAGGAGGCCTATAATATACCCCATTTCCTTATTAAATAATACTTTGCCCTTATAGATTGCTTTCCATCAGAGGAGCTCAAAGCCTTTCACAGCCAGCAAGACTCTGCACTCAAGCAAACTTCCCATGGGAGCCCGTGAGACCCTAATCTTCTAAGAACAAGGGATATTCTCTCTTTGGGCCACAAAAACGGTGTTTCCAGATCTCACAGTTTAACTGAGAGTCTTGAGATATTCGGTGCTTTTCTTGCAGCCCCAGCTTCTGGAGTCACGTGAATACATCAGACTCAACTTTCCAGTTGTTGGGGGAGGGATTGTTTATTAAGTACATCTCTAGCCCTCATGGTTATGAAAAAAGCTGAAATTGTGAATCCCAAATCGTCCAAATCCTGAAGCCTTACAATCCTCCAACCCCTCAATTTATTCTTTTCATTAGAAATTATGAAATTTCTAAACCAATCTTATGACTTTTTTAACCAAGATGGCAGAGAGATCACTCACAGTTTTCAAATGTTTGTCACTGGCAAGACCGAAGCGCAGGGAAATGACTTGACAAGGTCACACAAATGGAAGAACTGAAGAAAGAACCCAGGCGTCCTGACTTGCAGGCCCTGATTTGATGAGTAAACAAACACTCCCCTTCCAAAGCTAGCTCTAGAACGCAGGAGCCCTATCCGCTACTAGAGAGAGCACACAGACACAGTTATAGTGAAATCATTCTCTCCCCCCTTCCCCCCCCGCCACCTAGCAGCTTCAATCCGTACAGGAACGTCCCCTAGAACAGCATCACCATCGGCACATTGGAATGGAGTGAAACGATCTGGGACTTTATTTGACACATGGGTTTAGAAAGAGAATTTTGCTGGGAGTCGACGGCAGGTGGACTCTGCTGCATCGCACTGCCAGCCACCTCAGAGAGGATTACGGCCCGCTAACATTTTCTCTCATAGATTAAGCCGTGCCATATCCAGCACACGTGCTCCAGGAATGACCGAGGTTCCGATCACCCCAGCTGTAGCTGCAACATATGATACACACCAGGACGTGAATTCTAGGGTCTTTTGTGGAACAGAGCCATGGGCACTGAAGTGGGCTGAGAGAAAAGCAACATATATGTCCCTTCCAAAAAGAAAAAAAAAAATCCATTGCAGAGAAATGACCCACTTTCCTCATCCCATGGTTGCACTTAGGACCACCCAGGCAGGCAACAAGCCTGGATGGGAGAGATTTCAAGGGGTTTACCTCTTGAGTTTATCAAGGGAGGGTAGCACCAGCTAAACTCGATGGATATAGATCAGGGTTAATTAAATACATCAACAACACTCTTTAGGTATCTTTATGCAACCCAGGGTTCTTTTAAATTTCTCACCACACAATCCTCTGCCCCTTTAGTGAGAGAAGCAGAGCTGCCAGTGGCTGCCCAGATTCCTCACTGGAGTATCTTGGAAAAAGGAAAATGCAGCCCCATAAATACCCAGACCCTGGATCTGTGCCAGGCCCAGAAATTGCTGATGGCCAGAGCTCTTCATGTATCTCTCTTCCTCTCTCTAACCTGTCCCTGTTTGTAAACATTCCCATCCCTGCCCCCTTCCCTGAGCCCTTTGAAATGAAAGAATCTGAAGTATTTCTGGATGTCAAAGTGAAACAGAAGAATGGAGCATTTTGCTCCATCAGTGGGGCAGCCTGGCCATTGACTTCAATGGGGGCTTCAGATCAGGCCCAGACCCCCAAGTGCCAGAACCACAAGTGGGAAAGGAGAAAAACATTGGTGATGATGGAGAATCTCTCACTTGCACATGCCATAAAAAACACCCCAAGCTATTTCACAGGCAGGGATGGGAAAAGCTTTGTTTCTGGAAGAAATAAGAGTATAAATAAACCTGATGCAGGGGTGCTGAAGGAATTTTTAGAATGAAGGTGCTGAGAGCCATTGAGCCATAAACCCTGTGTATAATGGAGCCCACCTCAAGCCAGGAAGTAGGGCAGCAACCATAGTTCCACCAACTATGACTTGATGGGACTTTTTTGTGGCTTGCCAAAGAATAGCCCCTGCTTCTCAGGCATGTTCCAGCCACAGCTTTCAACACGCCCCACCACAAACAAACAAACACACTGTGGTAACCATGTCACATCCCGGCCGGGCAGAAAGAAGGGGCCAGATTTTAAAAAGCCAGATTGATTTTTTTTTTAAAGCATCTGGTGTCTAAAATATTATTATCACTGGCCCTACCCCATTGCTTTTACAACACTTCACTCAGGCAGATGCCACTTCAAGGTGAAATATTACTAGCAGATTAAAGATTTATTTTCCACATAGGATGACACAAGACCCATTTTAAACACACACTCTCTCTCTCTCTCTCTGGGAAGTAGCAGCAAAAAGAGTCTCAAAAACCCAGCAGGTGTATGACAATGAGCCAGCCCTACACTCAGGTAACAGGGGCTAAACGAAGTGAAATTGACCCACTTCCAATGAGTAATAGACAGAGGCTGAATGCAGAAGCCTCGCTTTTCCCTTGCAATCCACTTATCTACAGAGAATGATCAAGCCGTATCATTTACCTTCTTCCTGAAGAGCTGCTACAGTCACATCCAGGGGCTGGAGCGAGAGGGTTGTATCCTGGGCTTTTAATCCTCTGGCTCTTGTCTTTGTTTTGATAAAGAAATATGCTCCTAGAGAACTAAGAGGTGAGATTCGATAGAGAGACAGGCAGGAATATTTTGGGAGGGAAATCCACTGAGTAGCTAGCTGCTAAGTCCAGATGTTTCGTTTGGGATCAAACAGCTGCTTTCCTTTCCCAAGGCAGAAAACTCGCTTGTCCAGCCACAGATGCCCGGCTCCAGACCTGGAGAGCTTGCGATCCCAAAGCGGCGGCGGGAGGTGTATGTTGGGGGGGGGGGGGGGGGCGAGCCCCGCACCCCCCTTCTGCTCCAGCGATCGCTCCCGCCTTGGTGCAACTTTCTCGCTGCCCGATCGCGAGCCCCTTTGCACGCCCCCCAAACCAGCCGCCCTTGTGCCTGCGCCGCCAGCTAGGGGGGTCTTCAGCCAGTCCCCGGTGCAGCCCCCGTGTGCGGATCGCGGCGGCAGCAGCAACCGGGACCTGCCCTTCTTCCTCCTCCTCCTTCCACATGCAACCCCGGCCGCTCCTCCTCCTCCTCTCAGCCCGGGAACCCCCCACCCCTCGCAGCCTCTGGCCACGCGGCCCTGCCCCCCACCCAGCCCATTGCTGGCCGGGCGCCCCGGGGGGCGGCCGGGGCCCGCCCCCCCCCCCCCCCCCCCAGCAAGAGGCTGCTAGCGCCCGGCCTGAAACAAGACCGAAAGAAAGTAAAGCCCCAAGCCGAGCCAGGCCAGGCCGAGCCGAGCCAAACTCCCCGACCCCCAATCACCAGCTGTGTCATACATTCCGCCTCACCCCCCATCTATCCCAGGGGCTGGACATTCAAACGCAATGGCAACCCCCCCCCCCAAGCGAGGTAATTATCCTCCCGGGGAAACTGAGGCACAGGGCAGGGATGGGACTTTTGCCACTCTAGGGCGATCAGAAACATTTGGACAACTTTTTTTTTCGGGGTGAGGGGGCTTGGCCTAGTTGCCTGTACAAGGCAAAACTAATATCAGCACTCTGGTGACCCTAGCTTTGGCCCAGCGACTCAGGTAGAGCTTGGAATAGAACCCAGGCGTCCTGCTCTAACCACTAGACACCACTCCTAGCAGCAGTGTGGCCTAGAGCAGTGGCTTCCAAACTTTTTTCCTCAGAACCCAGATGGAAAAAAACATGTATGCCTGCGACCCAGCAAGTACATCTCTGAGCAATGCATTCCCATCTTTTGGTGGGAGCAGTATTGGGTCCCGACCCTGTCTGAAAACCACTGGCCTAGTGAATAGAACAGTGGCTTGGGAGAGCCGGGTTCCCTTGCCGGCCAGGGAGATTACAGGGACACTATTGGCTACAAGCACCCAAATAAACATCACTCATCAAAAGCCCACTGGAGCTGACAAGATGGTCACAGGCAGAAGCTGAGCACCCCAGGCACTTCTTGCTGTAAGCCTTCATCAAGCCACTCCCTTCCCACAGATCACCTCTGCACTAAAACTAGATTGGGAGCACTTTGGGGCAGGGACCTGGCTGTTTGAAGAACCCAGCTCTCTTCCAGGTGCTGTGAAGCAGTGACAATTTCTCAGGGATCCTCTTGGTCAAATCATCCCAAATTTGGCTCACTCACCCTCACCCACACTCCCAGGAGATGTGCCAAACATCAAGGTAATTCAAGCAACCATGTGGGTCTTGAGCTTTAAAGAGAACGCTGGTCTTACCCTGAACTGTAGCAGACCCAGCAGTACATGGCCATAATAATAGGAGCAATGGATAATAAATACAACCCCCCCACTGGGAGTGGCACAGGGAAATCCTGCTCTGGTGGAAAGCAGTGTACACCCTGCAAGGAGTTTGGTTTTTATGTCTCCTCTCAAGCGAGAGCCCGCCCCATACCTAGCGCCAGGCTGCAGCAATGATTCAGCCTTGGTAGCACCACCTGTGAGTCACTCACGCACATCCCACAGCACCTGGCCCTCTGGCAGGCTCCTTTCAAACACTGGCCCAGCTCCATCCTGTGGAGTCCACAAGGTCATAACTTGATTTCTGAGGGCTGCAGCTCACAGCCTAGAGAATGGACAATGCATCACTCTTGTCATGCTGAATTCCCCAGGTAGGACTGTGCAAGCTAGCGTGTACAGGCCTGGAAACTTGGCTGGTTTGCCTGTGGTTCCTGAGCACGTGAGAGCAGATCAGCCCCTCCAAGGGACAAAATCCTTCAACAGATATGAGCTTCCGGATACAAACCAAGCTCGAAGGGGTGGGGGCTTGGAAAAGCCGCCTTCTGTGGACGGAGCATTGCATGGTTACTGTTTATCATCGCTCTATTGTGCTGGGTGCTGTACATTCACTCAGAGGGAAAGTGACTAACCTGCAGAGCTTGCAGGCTGAATAGGACAGATGAAGGAGGCATGGGAGGAGAAAGGAAGATAATTACTTCATTCATCAGGGACCCTATATGAAGGCCCATTGCAGGGCTCCCTATAGGCTTCCTGCTGCTGGTCTGCCCCATGGCCCTGGCTCCCTGTGGCCTGCATCCCTCTGCGCCCCGACACCCCACAGCCCCTGTGCCTTGCCGCCAGCCCTACCCCCACCCCCGCCCCCCAGCCCTGACTCCTCCAAGGACCTACCCCTCTGAGGGAGAGGTGACTCTTGGGGTAGGTGGGAACAGGACCCTTTACAGATCAGAGCCCTAGCCATGTGCCTGCTTTGCCTACCCCAAAAGCCGCCTCTGGGAGAAGAAACCCGGTCTCTGACGGAGGCAGCCTAGCTCCATGTCTTAACGAGACCAGCCTGCCTCATGAGTGCTTGTTAGGGGACAGCTGGTATCTCCCATCAGTTCTCAGGGGATGGTCAGGGACAGGATTCTGGAATAGCAGGGTGACTGTGACCTTACAATCCTTGTGGATTACCACTTGTTAGTAACTGGGCTGGGAGCGCCGTATAGTGAAAGCAACTCTCCCCTGGGCTCCCCACCCCAGCCGCCACGTGGAGATACGCCTCTGAACCACAGAGACACAGAACGTGATGAAGCCAAACGTTTCCAGATGGCAAAAGGACTGTCAGGTTTTGGCCTTGTGTGCCGATCTGCTCTGGGAACGATTGGGGGCAGCTCACTGGCCCGTATCACGCAGGGAGTCAGAGCAGACACTCTCAAGGGCCCATTCTGGCCTCGGAATCTGTGAAGCATGAAATCCTGACAAAGGATCCAGCTGACTCTTATTTAGATCAGAACCATGGAGGGAAAGTGGTACGTCCGGTCCCTCCTGCTCACCTTGTTTCTCTGTGCCCACCCCCAGTTGTATTTTTTGTGGGTGCTGTTCTCCCCTCCTCCCATTGGTGGTGCACCGAGAGCATACCCTGCCTGAGAATCTTGCCCTAGAGCAGGGGTTTTCAAACTTTTTTCCTCAGGACCCAGTTGAAAAAAATCATTTATGCCTGCAACCCAACAGTTACATCTTTGAGCCAAGCATTCAAGTCTTTTGGTGGTGGCAGCAGGAGGCTCTGTGACCCAGTACCCGAGGGTCTGTGACCCACTCCTGGGTCCCGACCTGTGGTTTGAAAACCACTGCCCTAGAGCATCAGCTTGCACTAGGCCTTTGGGTTGCTCCTTAGCTAAGGGAAGGGGGCGTGCAGCAGAACTGAGATTCCTTTTAACCTGCCAACCAGCAGAAACTTAGGTGCCTAGGGGGCTTAGGCACCCCTTATGTTCTGTGCAGCTTTGACAAGGTGAGGGGTGCGAGCAGTCCCGTATGATCTGGGAGAGCCTTTCTTGAAATAAAATATTGCCTGTCCCTTCCTCAAGCAACACAAAACACTTTTGAGGCCCTATATCAATTAAGCCTCAGCCCCCCTTTCATAACAGATGATTACAATGGGAATTAGGTGCCTAACTACACTGCGGAGTGGGGCCCTTGGGCCTCAGTTTGCCCCTCTGTACAATGGGGGTAATAGCACTGCCTCCTTTAAATCATTAAAGACCGTGCGGAGCTCAGACACTGAGGTGACAAGAGCCAGATCAGACCCAGAGCTAGACCGACAGAGTGGGTCAGCAAGCAGCAACAGCACATTGGAAATGAGGGTTTGCCCCACAGCTGACTGAGACAGAGATCAGCCCTGCTAAGCTGGTCTCGAATCCCGATAGCACAGCAGGTACGAACCAGCAAGATGTGGTGACTACTGTTCCATCTGCCGAGGCTGGAGATGCCACAGGGAGGCCCCAAGAGCCTAGTAGGCTGTCCTGCCCCTCCACGGCACTAATTAGCTCTTTGTTAGGAGGGTCACTTGCTGTCCTGCTCTTACTCCACGGGTGCTGATGAAAGGGATCAGCTTGGGCCACAAAGAAGCCCCAAACCGAAGCAGCGGCTGAGTCCAGCGGATGCAATGAATTACAGCAAGTTCCTAACGCAGGCGCTTTCCTCCGTGCTGGGGGTTTCTCCAGTTACAGCCTATAAGGGTCTCCAAGCTGCAATCCCGAAGGCTGATCCAAAACCGATGGCACACTTTCTGTTGACTTCACGGGGCTTATATTGGGCTCTGACAGCTGGAGAATAGCGGGAAGGGATGAGATCATAGGGCAAACGCAGGCTGAATTTCTGGAAATTTTCCCTCGCTGGCGGGAAGGTCTGTGCAGTTGTCTCCCGAGGGACGTGGTAGAGGCACCAGTGCTTGAGCCACTTACAATGAGGTCCAGTAAGATATTGCAGGGAACAAGCCTGCACAGGCAGGGTCTGGCCTAGAGGAGGTCAAGCAGGCCTGAACAGAGGAAGCCCTGCATGCATACTACAAACAAAGGGTACTCTCACATTTTAGATCATTCCCATCACTCCCTTGTGCTCACCACTAGACACCACTTCCGCTCAGAGCCAGGAACAGAACCCAGGGGCCCTGATTCCCACCACCCCCTATTGCTCTAATCACTAGACCTCACTTCCGCTCAGAGCCAGGAACAGAACCCCAAGGGCCCTGATTCCCACACCCTCTTGCTCTAAGGGTGAGCCAAGGCTGCCAGAGATAACAGGTGAATAAGAGTGTATTTGGTGCTGAAAACCTTTGGAGCCCTGGCACTGCCAGGTGCCACAGAAGGCAGAACTGTTGCATTGCAAAGCCACTATGTGCATCCTTTGAAAGGCAAGAAATTGGAGCCCTCTCGCCCTGCAGCAAGTTCACACACATTCAGGGCGCTGCCTGAGACCAGAGAGCAGATGATCTGGCTGGGAGGAAGGAGTTTACAGGGGGGATTCATTTGCATTAGGCCCATTGAGCTCTCTCCTCTGTGGGTGGATGGCAGAGGCCATGAGAGCCAGCAGTGCACATGGGTGGTGGTAGGGGCCAGGGGAAGAGTTCATCACCACCAGGGAAGGGTGACTGCCGTAGTGGAACAGGGGGCCAGGAAACCCTCTGTCCACCATGCTCAGTCCTGCCAAGCCCAGCATCCACAAGCCCATGCCTGCCATGCCGCCCCAGCCCATGAGCTGTGTATTTTGGCCAAACCCCTTCAGGCAGCTCCAAGCCCCTTGCTGAATGAAGTCGGCAGCAGCACATAAGGGCCCCACTGTTCCCAGCCCTGCACAAACACGAGCCCACGGAAGCAGCCCAGCCCACCCCAGCTACGTTGCTCTTGGAATCCAGGCAGCAGCATCAGGAGAAGCAGGCGCAGCCCTGCTATCCAGGGGGAGGCGAGGAGAAGGGTCAGGAAGCAGCCAAAGCTGAAAAAGACCATCTGAGCAACCAGATTGGCTGCAAACCAAGGTGGCTCCCGCCTCTGGCCTAGTGGATAGTGTGCTAGCCTGGGACTCAAGAGACCTGGGTACCAGCCATTCTTCTCCTGGTGACTTGGACACGGCACGTCCCTGCTCTGTGCCTCAGTTTCCCTTGTCTGTTTAGATTGCAGGTTCCCAGAGGCAGGGACTGTGTTTGTGCAGCACCCAGCCCATGGGCGATGCTTTCCGCGTGCCACTGGAATACTGTCATCAGTCTCAAGAGAGAGAATTTCCATAGCTGGGAAGTTGCGGCCTTTTTTTCCCTCTGAGCCACCTGCTTTTCCCAAAAGAAGAGGAAAAAACCACCCCACCCCCACCCAGCAGCTAAGCCAGGCTCCCTGCATTCCCTGACCACAGTGGCTAGAGGGTTTTACTCAAAGTAGCAATCCCACGCCGTTCTCTACAAGCTGTTGATTACACACAGCCCCCAGAGCTTGGCCACAGCACTGGGGTTGGCCTATGAGTGCCAGCAGGCAGGTTGGTCAACGGCCCTTTTACTCTGCGGCCTATCCATAATCCCAGTGACAGAAGCCAGGAATTTAGTGCTTGGCTAACCCCAACTATTCGATTTGTGGGAAGGCCGGAAGGGAGAGGCTTCCTTAAAGGAGGAAAACCCAGAGGCCTCTTTAAAAAGCCCCAGGGGATTTAGTGCTGAAAGGGGCCAGATCATTGGCCCCAGAATCTGAATCTTTTGATGAGCCACAGAATAGCTACAGCACAGACAGGACCAGCAGACACCCCTGCAATACGGTGAGGGAGAGGGGATCAGTCTGGCTGGATCATTCAGTCCTCGGTTACTCTCCTCAGGAGTCCATGGGGCCGGATGAACTGCATCCGAGGGTGCTGAGGGAGTTGGGGGAAGTGATTGCAGAGCCGCTGGCCATTATCTTTGAGAACTCGTGGTGAACGGGGGTGGTCCCGGAGGATTGGAAAAAGGCAAATATAGTACCTATCTTTAAGAAAGGGAAAAAGGAGGATCCGGGGAACTACAGACCGGTCAGCCTCACCTCAATCCCTGGGAAAATCATGGAGCAGGTCCTCAAGGAATCCATCCTGAAACACTTGGAGGAAAATAGAGTGATCAGGAACAGTCAACATGGATTCACCAAGGGCAAATCGTGCCTGACCAACCTGATTTCCTTCTATGATGAGATGACTGGATTTGTGGGTGCGGGAAGAGCCGTTGACGTGATATACCTTGACTTTAGCAAGGCTTTTGATACGGTTTCCCACGGCATTCTTGTCGGCAAGTTAAGGAAGTATGGGTTGGACGAGTGGACCGTAAGGTGGATCGAAAACTGGTTAGATCAACGGGCTCAGCGGGTAGGAATCAATGGCTCGATGTCTGGTTGGCAACCGGTAACGAGTGGAGTGCCCCAGGGGTCGGTCCTGGGGCCGGTTCTATTCAACATCTTCATTAATGATCTTGATGATGGATTAGACTGCGTGCTTAGTAAGTTTGCGGATGACACCAAGTTGGGGGGAATGGTAGATACTCTGGAGGGCAGGGACAGGATCCAGAGAGACTTGGACAAATTGGAACACTGGGCCGAAAGAAACCTCATGAGGTTCAACAAAGACAAGTGCAAAGTCCTGCACTTAGGACGGAAAAATCCCATGCACTGCTACAGGCTGGGGACCGATCGGCTAAGTAGCAGCGCTGTAGAAAAGGACCTGGGAGTTATGGTGGACGGGAAGATGAATATGAGCCAACAGTGTGCCCTTGTTGCCAAAAAGGCCAATGCCATATTAGGCTGCATCAGTAGGAGTATTGCCAGCAGATCGAGGGATGTGATAATACCCCTCTATTCGACACTGGTCAGGCCGCATCTAGAGTACTGTGTCCAGTTTTGGGCTCCCCACTACAGAAAGGATGTGGACAAATTAGAAAGAGTCCAGCGGAGGGCAACAAAAATGATTAGGGGGCTGGGGCACATGACTTATGAGGAGAGACTGAAGGAACTAGGCTTATTTAGTCTAGAGAAGAGAAGACTGAGGGGAGATTTGATAGCAACCTTCAACTACTTGAAGGGTTGCTCCAAAGAGGAGGGAGCTAGGCTGTTCTCGATGGTAACAGAGGACAGAACAAGGAGCAATGGTTTCAAGTTACAGCTGGGGAGGTCAAGGTTGGATATTAGGAAAAACTTTCTCACTAGGAGGGTGGTGAAGCATTGGAATGGGCTATCTAGGGAGGTGGTAGAATCTTCATCTTTGGAGATTTTTAAGGCTCGGTTAGACAAAACTCTGGCTGGGATAATTTAGGGGGAGTGGTCCTGCTTTTTAGCAGGGGGTTGGACTAGATGACCTCGTGAGGTCCCTTCCAACCCTATTATTCTATGATTCTATGAGACCAGCACCTATTTCAATGACGTCTTGGTCCATGACTGAGGTGCCTAAGTGCTACTCTGCTACACCCAATAGCAATAAAAATGTACAGCACCTAACACACTGGAGTCCTGGTCCATGACTGGGGTTGCTAGTACTACCGTGATACACCTAGCAGCAGTAAAAACGTACAGTGCCTAGCACAGTAGGTTGCTGCTACAATACAAATAAATAAGAAATGGATAGGAGTGGTGCAGAGTCCAGGCCTCGCTCCATTGCAGACACTGTCCCACCAGTAAATGACCACGTAAGCCCCCAGGTCCTGTGGATCTGCAGGTGAGGTGCATTTCAGCAGAGGCGGCTTTTGGGGTGGGTGAAGCAGGCAAACGCCTAGGGCCCCCAAGCAGTAAGGGGCCCCATCGCCTACTTTCCCTATCCCAATAATCATGCCTGCCTCAGTTGGCAGCAGGAGGAGGAACTCCCTGAGGGAGCTGGGGCCACATAGGAGGAGTTAGGGCCAGAGGGGGGACTGGGATGACAAAGGGGCATGGGGATGAGGGAGAGCAGGGCCACAGAGGGGCCCCCATAGGCTTATAGGCCTTGCAACGGGCCTTCACCTAGGGCCCCCAATAGCCAAAGGCCACCTCTGCATTTCAGAGGCCAGAGGCTGGCAGATTAGTTAAGGACAGATTTGGGCTGCAAGGGCAAGCAGAAGTTGGGAGGCTAGGACACAGCTTTCGTGGGCTTCTCTTCAGTGGAGTCCTCCGGTGGCCCCTGAGAAACAGCCCCCCTCAATGTGAGATCAACATTCAGGGCCTCAGTGGGGCCAGCAGGGGAGAACAACCCAGCTTCCTTTCAAAGAGTTTCTCTCTCTTTTCTATCCCACATTCTCTGGCCCTGGATCAAAGCACGATAAGCGCAGACTTTGTCAAATAATAAAAAATCCCCCATTTTTTTCCTCAGGTCTCTGTGACTCACCCGATTTCTATTTCCTCTGGATGGGCGCAGGAAACCAGCATTACCAGAAAAATGTTAATATTAGCCCGGATGTATGCACATGTTCTCTGAGTGGGAGTTATTTATACCCCGTGGAGATGCCAGGGTTTGCCTTATCAGAAGCACCCGACTTCCATCCTCTCCATGAAGCCCCTGGGGTACCCACTCACTACATACCAAACCCAGTGACTGGGGGGGGGGCAACAGGAGAGCATCTGGAAAGGCAGCGGTGTCTAGTCGTCCGACCAGCATGCTGGGACCCAGGCACCCTTGGTTCTTTTCCCAGCTTTGCCCCTGTATGAAAGGCCTCTTGATGAAGCAGTATCCATGCTCAGCTCCACGGGAGACAATCTGAAATGCACAAATTTAATAAACCTGTACTTTAGTATATAGTGGCAACTTCTTTTGGCTCTAGACCTTCTGTGAATGAGGTTTCTCAGCCAACTCTGAGGCTGTCTGGCTGACAGCCCCATTGGATGGCAATTTACTGACTAGACAGATGGAGACTTGATCCACTGCTTCCACTGTGTCGGCATCACAACTTTTGTGCTGACATGCTGAATTTTTGGTTTTGCCCAAGAAAGCTTTAGCCCAAGGCAGCTGGAAGTTCCTTGGTGCATCTTTGTGATCATTGCACCTTGATCAAAGAGGACACAGTCGTCTGCATAATCCAGGCTGGTAACAGAGGTTGCACCAACAGTTATATCAATATTTGCAGAGAGATGGTCAAGGAGCCAATCCATTGCACAACAGAACCAGGCTGTGGCCAGGACACATCTCAGTGTCACCCCAGATCTAGTGTGGAGCTTCTCGGTTCCCCAACACAGCCATGCCCCTGGGTCATTAGTTAGATCTTGACCTAGATGCCTCCTACAGCTTTCCACAAGCCAGCTCTCTCAACAGAACTGAAGGCTGCCTATGCTGCTGTGAGAGGCCAGACTGCCAGTGCTCCACCACAGGAGAATTCACCCTGGTCTTTCCATCAACAAAGCGGTGGCAACATTTACAATGTAAACCCCTGTGCACACAGGGCAGAGAGCCAACCATGTCCTCCTACCGAACAGTAACAACAGTCTGGTTCCAGATGGACATGTGCCAGACCTTAGCCCAACTTCTGAGCCACAAGGCAATGTCTCCTCCCTCCAGCTTGTCTTCCTGGTGTCGATGGGTCATGGCCAAGGGGTACCTCTCCCAGCCCTGAGGCCCCTCTCGCCCCCCACTGCACTGGGCTATATATTTCATCTTTCAGCCCTCCACTGCACCCTGATGCAGGGTTCCAGGGTTCCGCTCTAGGGAGATGAAGCAGATTGGTGCTAACACCAAACAAAATATCTTCTGCTTTGTGCAGCCACAGTGGCCTTGGGGGCAAACCCCAGACTGCCAGCCCAGAGCCAAGAACCAGGGAGAGAGGAGCAGCACAGACAAGGGGGGTGGGAACCTTTGGAGACCCTGGCACCCAGCAGGGGGCAGGACGGGAACAGCCTGAACCAGCTTTTTCAAATGCTTTTAATTGCTCTGTTCTATTTTGGGCCAGGGAATTTGCTGGACAATTAGTGGCTTTGACTTATCATGCAATTACCTGGAGCTGGGGGACCCATTGATCCGAGAAAATCACCATGTCTTAGCCCAGGCTTACTCCAAGAGGGGAGATCAGAGCCCCCCTTTGTCCTCCCACTCCCACACTGACCTCTCTAAAACAGTGTTCGGAGAGGAGTCACATCCACACCCCAGTCATAACCATAAGGGCTTTATTCACACCCCATGCGCTTCCAGGGAGTTAAAAATAAACCCCACTTGATTACAGGGAGAAAATAGGAGGCCCCACTAAGAGGAGAGAGTTACAGATGGGGCTGAAAGAGAGATGGAGAGTGCTTGGAGCCGGGGGGCAACACAGATGGGTGCAGCTGTTGTAGAAGATGGGGCTCTTGTGTCAGCAATTGTGAGGGGTGCAGAAGAAACTGGAGCTAGATGCTGGACAGGAGAGGAAGAGAAAGAGCACAAGACAAAGAGCCTGATTTCCCAGCTGATGTGGTTAGTGGACGCCAGCGCCAGCCCGATGTCTGCAGTGCATTAGAAGAGGGTGGTTGGTGTCTCTTTAAATAGCTTGTGAGCCCCTTGACCGCACTCACCATGTTTTAGGATTTCAAAAGTGCCAGATGCCCGTCAAAGTAGGGGCGTATGTGTGGTGCTCAGCACGCTGCATGTATCCAGCAGCCCAGGCCCTTGCTGTGGGTGTGTGGCTCTGTCTCGCTATTATCACTGTGTAAAAGAGCAAAAGACAGTCATGATCTAGGGGCCCCATTCTCAACAGCCACCAAACACCAGTGCCAAGTGCAGAGGACACCCTGCCCAGTCTGACTGTGCCCTCACGGCATGGCTGGCATGCTGTCAGCCTTGAGTTTTTGGAAAAAAAAAAATTAGAAGTCCAGGCCCCCCTCAAAATCACAAAGCTGATTTAAAAATCACAGGATTTTAAAATAAATATATATTTCACATTCTAGGCTCTCATTTTCTTTCTGCATTTAGGGTTCATGTTTTAAAGCTTCTCTCCAGGAACACTTTAAAGTTGCACTTTTATTTTTAAAAAAAAAAACAAGTCTATAGTCTCCCCAAAAATCACAGGAATCCAGGAGCTGGGGCTTTCAGCAAGATTTCACAAGAATTATGATAATCATTGGCAACATGCCCAGTACACAAAGTATGACCCAAGGTGCATGATTCAGAAAGGCTCTCTCATGGAGAGTGTCCCCCTTTTGAAAGGGGGCAGAGCATTGTGGACCTATGCTTAAGTCTCACTGGTCAACCCTAGTGTCTGGCCTGTGAGATCTACCACTCAGGGTCTGTGATCCCACCCTTTTCTGCAGGGCGGTAAGACCTAGTGGCCAGAGTCAATGCATTTGCCCTTGTCTGCAAGGCAGTAATGCCTAATGGCCAGCATCACTATGGCAGCTTTTGTTTACAGGGTTGTACAGCCTTCTAGCCCCAACTCGGTATGGCTTCTCTAGTCTGCAAAGCCATGTGGCCTAATGGCTAGGGTCAGTACTGCAGCCCCTGCTTGCAGGGCTGCACGGCATAATAGTTAGGTGGGGTAGTCTGCCACTTAGGGGTGTGTGGTGGCTGGGGTAGGGGGCCCAGCAGGGATCCCACCAAACCATCCTGACAACTCACAGGGTCAAGGTTAACCTCCCCTCTGCCCTAGGATTCTTTCTACCCTGACTCCTGAAGCTGCAGCCTGGATGTCATGGGAAGTCTCCAGATCTCTCAGTGACCACAGCACCCTGCAATTAATTCCCCACTCCACCAGGCATCCCCAGGCTCCAATGTAATCAAGAGTCTCAGCATCTCCAGAACCCACAATCTGATGTTCTAACAGGTCTTACCTCCTCCACAACCAGCCCCAAATGAGCTGAGCTGCTCCCTTTTATACTAGTGCACTTGGCACATGCCCAGTAGGATTGTGGGGGCGTGGCTTCCTCAGTCCACAATGTGGAGTTAACCCTTTCCCATCCACTGTGGAGTGATGTACCCCATCACAGGCCCCTGTCCTGTGCACAGGTTTTATAAGTTATTCAGGTAAGGATGTGTTCTAATACAAGATTTTTTTTCTGGGCAGCATCCCTTTAAAAGCTGAGGCAATTCCCAGCTGCTACTTCAAGTCTTGCCTGTAGTATGTAAACTGGCATTGATCTAATTGTGTTGATGTGGTGATGCCTTTCTAAGCGACGCCAATAAAAGGATGGGAAATTTTGCCAAACCCACCATTTTCATCGAAATCAAGACATTTCAGGGGAAAAGTGTCAGTTCCAAACAAATTTAATCTAGGAAAGAAACGCCAAACATACCCCAAATCATTTCAAAATATCCTGGACCAAAAAATTATGATTTTTCATCTTAAGAAACTAAAGCCATGCGTTTGGGGAGGGAGGGGAAGGTTAAATTAACATAAAAAGGGGTTGAAAGGCCAGAATCAAAATGAAATATTTTTCTGGACCTGAAAGACCAAGTTAGTTCAAAGAGGAATGATTTCAGGGACACCTGTGGCTTGTGTGATATGGAAAGGCAGGCGAGGGATGTCTCCACTTGAAGCTAGGAATGCAATTCTGAGCTTGCGGGGACATCCAGTGCGAGCTGAAATTGAGTTTGTGCCTAAAAACAGCAATGAGTGTAGTTATAGAGTGCAAGCTGAGATTGAGTTTGTGCCTAAAAACAGCAATGAGTGGCAGAGGCCGGCTGCTCAAGTACATGCATCACATTTTGGATGGGATTGAACACGGGCGGCTGACCCCTCACACCAGTACCCTATTTTTAAGCAAAGTAGTTCAGTCAGAGCTAGTGTATGTCTCAGGCTCTGAGGCCAGGAGGGACCATCATGACCATCTAAACTGACCTCCTGCACATCACAGCCACAGAACCTTACCCATCCACTCCTGTAACAGACCTCTTGCCTCTGGCTGTCACTGAAGTCCTCAAAGCATGGTTTAAAGCCTTCGAGTTACAGAGAATCCACCATTTACACTAGTTTAAACCCAGAAGTGGCCCATGCCCTGTGCTGCAGAGGAAAGGGAAAAGAAACCCAGGGTACCTGCCAATCTGACCTCAAATATGGAGATCAGTTAGACTCTGAGCAGGTGGACAAGGCCCATCATCCAGAGGACCTACAAGAATTTGCTGTAGAAACCCTTCCCCTCTAGTGTCTTGTCTCCAGCCACTGGAGGTCACAGGCTGCAGGCACTGTTGGCAACCTCATCATATCATGGTTACACCCCACTCGCAGTGTCAGAAGTCCCCTGGATGATCTCCGGACCTCAGAATGCGTTCAGCTATTGAACAGCCTTTCCGGGAGATCTCATTTCGTGGTGTCGATGTCAAAATTACTCAGCCTAGACTCAATCAAATCCAAACAACCAGCATTTATTGATTTCTGCTGCAGCAGCGGGCTGCGAGTCTGGGAGCAGCCACACCTTCCCGCCCTTAGCCTTGCTATTATATAGGCTAGGGTTTTACATATTCATAAGGCGCAACAGTTATAACAAATTGGTAACATCAACATTACATAACACTCCAGAAACTCCTATGTCACTCCTATGGAATCCATATTGTTTTCATGTAGAACTCCATTTTGAATTACAAACAAGTTAGCAGGAACATAAGTTTAGGAGAGTGGTCACAAATGAACTTATCACCTTTTGAGTGCTATACTATAAAAAGTGTAATATAGCACTCTGGTTTTACTCAAATAATACAAACTTTACACAGACCTTCAACAACATGCATAGACTTTCTTTTTGACTTCCACAGTGGGAAATTTCCGAACGCTTGGTTTCGTTCCGTTTCTGACTGGAAAAAACGTCCAAATCATAGAAACCTGGCTCCCGCTCAACACCATGCTGCCTGGGCCAAAGGCCAGCTGTGCAGGGCCCGGTAACACTGCACAGTACAGAGGGCATGTCTACTCTAGGCAGAAAGGGCCTGATGTTGTTAATAGCTAATAATTGGGGTGGGTTATGCCATGAAAAGTCCCCCGGATTTTGTTGCAGGAAGTCTTTTCTTGCCACTCCTTGACTGACCTTCTGCACACAAAGGCACCCCTGGCAAGTTGCAGCAGCTCCAATGAATTCCCTGCCCACCGCCCTGACATTTCCATGTGAACAGGAATGCAAATAGAGGGGAAGCTGCAGGAGTGGGCTGGAGAGCCTCAGCATTACCATGTTTCTTGCCCGGCTGGATTTTAAAGTTCACCTGAGACTGGGAGGAATGGAACCCAGGAGCTCAGCTTTCTACTCCTCCCCAGCTCTAGTCACTGCACCCCAGTCCCCCACGAGCTGTGACTAGAACTGGGTCCTGGGCCCCAGTCCCCTGCTCTAACCCACTAGAAACTCTGTCCCCATGAAACTGCTGACAGTTGCATGGGGCCGGGCTCATCCTCAGCAGAGTCACTCTGGATTGATGCCAGGCGTCACCAGCAGCAGGAGCTGGCCTGCAGCCTGGGACACACTTGGGGATGAAAGAGGTGCTCCGGAGGCAGCAGTGAGGCCTGGATGATCTCCCCAGCAGGGCTCTGCTTTTCAGTCCAAGTGGGTGGTGCTGATCTGGCACCCCAGCCCCAGACGAGAGGGTCCCCTTATCGCTGGGTGACATCCCTCCCAGCGTCTCTCACTGTGTTGGCTCACGGCCCAAATTAGGCCCCAGGAGAGCCGAGCCCTTCCGGCTGCTATCGGGCCCAGCGGCTTGTCTGAAGGCTCTGTCAGCGCATGCAGGCCCTGGGCCTGACATTCATCAGGCACCTCTTCAGCTCAGGTGTAGGGGGTTTGGGCACCAGCTGCAACAGGACTGAAGGGAGCAGCTCAAGAGGCTAAATATCAGGTTTGAAATATAGCGGGCCTGATTCTCAGTCACACATTGGCCCCTCTAGGCCACTCCAGACAGGCAGAGGCCAGAGAATGGAGGGAGCTGGCCCCCAAGAGTCGTTCCCTCCCCTCCGCAAGCAGGGGCCTCTTTGGCTTGTGTGGAGGTGGCAAATGGGCCTTGCATTCACACAGCCCTCAGCATAGAGGACAGACTGGGAGTGGCCCGCATTGCACTATGGATATTCTGCATTCCCCAAACCCCACTGGGACAGCAGGAAGCAGAGTGTAAGTTAGAGCAGCCCCAAGTTTCCCTGACAGCTCCAAGTAGACATACACCAGTCTGATTGCTAGGTCCTGCAAACCAGAGTCAAACATCTTTGGACCCTTCGAACCTGAGCCCTGGATGCCACGGCTTTCTAGCCATTTTCAGCCAGCGTTACTCAGTATCCACGGTAGTGCTGCTGGTTGGCATGTTTTTCATGGAAAGTTCCCACTCCACTTCCAGAAAAAGGCAGTTTCCTCCTAAATGAATTTTTTGGCAGAGAAATGTCAGTGCTAATGAAACATGTTGATTTCCCCCAACAGCAATGGAGAGAAGGAAAAATCTTACATCATTTCAACATAGACCATTTCCACTTATTGGTTTTAAATAAAACGGAGACTAAGCAACTTTTGCATCACGGCGTTGACTTGGAAACAATGGGTTTTTGTTTGTGTTTTGATAATGTCACTTTGTTCCTTTCTTGTAAACTGGAAGAAGCTGACATTTTAAGTGGAGTTTCACAAGGGAAGTCACTTTAATTCTGTGTGTTAGTTTCCCTCTCTGTAAAATGAGGACACTGCCCCTGAACTTTGAGACCTATAGGTGAAAGGTGCTTGTTAAGTGCTACAGATCATTCGTAGTACAATACAGGCTTGGGAGAATTTGATTCTTATTGTTGTATTCTTTTCTGCAAATAACATCAATGTTTATTTTAAGCATTTTTAAAAATCAATTTAAGTTTTCAGAGTTGCGGGAAATTGTGGAGAGGTCAGTCAATAATTACTTAATGCAGATATTGAGATGAAAGCTTTAGTGGCCAGCTGTTTTAGCAGAGCTGTAAAATATAAGCTTTATGCAGCATTATAAAATGTTCCAGAGGAGTAGCTGTATCAGTCTGTACACAGCAAAAACAGCAAGCGTCCTGTGGCACCTTAAAAACTAACAAACACATTTCTTTGGGCGTGGGCTTTCATGGGCTGCAACCCACTTTGTCAGATGCAAAATGCGTTATACATATTAAGGCAAGACTCTAACGAGTTCTCAAGGAGCATTTTTCTTATTTTCCCTATCTATAAATGTCAGTGGTTATCAATGGAAATATTTTCATTGGTCTAGGGTGAATTCAACATTCAATGACAGTTACTGATAAAACTCCTAGCCTTCCAAACCTGTTGTTATAAGTCAGGCCAAAATGAAAACTGTTTCATTTCAAATTGTTGATATGAAACAAATCATCTTTCATTCCTAATCTGTTTGAAACTTCCTCCAAGAAAAAAAAAAAACGCCATTTTTTTAAACCAATACAGTTCTGAACATTTTCTGTCTGGATGCTCTTGTGGGAGAAACGTTAATTTTCCAACCAGTTTGAATGAGAAGTATTGTAGCAGAAGCTAGAGGTGCCATCTGAGATCAAGGTCCTAGGGATGCTGAGAGATGCTCAGACAGAGCAATGAGGTTCGCCATTCTGGAGTTGAAGGTGTAATTTCCAGCTCAAGGAGACATATCCACACTAGCTCTAATTGAGCCAGTGTGCCAAAAATAGAAGGGTAGCCACAGTGGTGTTAATGGCAGGAGGGGCTAGCAGATTATGAGCTCTGCTGAGACATGAAGTATGTAATCACGGTGGCTAGCAGTGCATGTTGACACGGTTGCATGCTATTTTTTGCATGTTAGTTCAATCAGATTTAGTAGCAGGTATGTCTCCTGGGGGGGTGCATCTACACTGGCCCCTTAGGTCAATGTTTAAGTCGACCTACAGAACTCTGCGTCCACACTGGGCGCTTGTTAAGTCGACTTAAGCGCTTCCTTAAGTCGACTGAATAACACCACCTTAAAGCCAGGGTAGAGGGGTATGTCTAAAATACAGGCTCTGTTAAGTCGACTTAAAAAGGTTGATTTAAGTCAACTTAAAGTCAACCTTGTTAAGTTGACTTAACAGAGTCGACTTAACAAGTGTAGACATAGCCTGGAGCTGAGACTTACACTTTTTAGCTCCAATGTAGACATACCATGAGAGACAGCCCCTGCCCTCAAGAACTCGTGATCAGAGCTGGTTGGAAAATTGGATTTTTCACCCCACAAAAAATTTAACGATTCAGAAAAAAACAAACCCCCAAAAAACTATTGTCCTCAACTGAGAGAAAAATGTGAATTTGAAATTTGAAGTGATTTGGGTCACATGTTTAAATTTTGACACTCTGTCTCTAAAAATTAGAGACAATTTCCAAACAAAAAGTCATTTCCAGACCAAAAACTCAAAACGTTTTGCTACTCAAAAGTCAAACTGGGACATTCCAACATTTTGCTCATTGTTTCGCCCCCAATCTTTTTTTCCTAAGCGAAACATAGTTATAATCTCTACAGCTTCACGAGAAAAATCCCTTTCCTTGAAACGACATTTTCCAATGGAAAACTGTGTTGGCAAAACTTTGACAACCTGTTCTGCTCACCAGCTGATAGATGACACAGAGAGGATGCGTGGACCCTTTCAGAGAGGAAGAAATAAACCCCAGGAAGTCAGAGCGATTTGCCCAAGGTTACCCACTGAATCAGTAGCAGGAATTGAACCACTTTCCTGAGTGCCATATCCACAAGACCGTTCTGTGATGTAACCCAAAGCTGAAGGCTTCTATATATTGCATCTCTAACAATCCCATGAGCCTCCAGGTGCCTCCAACCTTCTCCTGTGTTGGGCACTGAGAGGAGATTAGAGCAAGCGACCGTAGATGGCCCACCACCAGCCATCCATTGCTGCGTCCCAGCAGCACCATCCTGAGTCAGCTGGCTGTGGGAAGGCTGGGGTCGCTCGGGGAGCATGACACAGGAAACCTCACCTCGAGCCCCTCTCTTATCTCAAGTCGACTGATTCCATCTCAGCTTCAAATTTAGCTGGGCGCCTGGGGCTGACTGAGCCACGTGGGGCTGGGTGTTGCCATGTCTGCCTCCAACCCCACCAGGGCGGTGTCTCCTTTGTCTTTTTTAAACGTCTTCAAGAAACACAAATAAATTCCAGCTTTGGCGTCACCTCCCTGTGTGTTTCTAGAATTAGCGCTGAGCGCTGGCTGGATGTAGCTTTTAACCCTCAGGGAACCAGCTAGTCCTAAGGCGCATGGATGGTCATCGAGGAACTGCAGGTAAACAATGGGGCAGGAGTGCTGGTAGCCAGCACTCTCTAATAAAGCTAAGGATGTGTTCCAATAATGCTCCCCTCCCTGAGTTAGGAAAAGAACCCAGGAGTCCTAGGCAGCCAGCCCGCCTGCCCCCTCTTCTCAAACGACTAGACAAGCCCCCTCCCTAGAGACGAGGCTAGAACCTGGAGGTCCTGGCTCCCAGCATACCCACTCTCGCTGTGCTGATGCTACAGGGCCGACGGCACAGATGTAGCATCCTTCGCCAGCCCTAGATGAGCCAAAGGAGCAATTCCAGAGCTGGGGGAGAATGAGTAACAGCGTTAGGTCCTAGAACCAGCCTTCCCTGCCCCCCCAGGCAGTAGCGAGCCCCGAGACACACAGGCGTGAGTGCACACAGCTACCCAGCACCGATGCAAAGTGGTGCCTCCAGACAGGACCAGAGCGGAGGACGCCAAGCAGAACGCAAGTCCCAGTGCAATGCCGTGCCAGAAAGGGCTAAAGGCGCTGTCGGCTGCCTTAACAGAAGTGCGGTGCTAGGGCAGGGCGTCCAGCTGGTCACGGGACAGTGCAGCCTGCTCCGGTGTCTGCCTTTTAAAAAGAATGGTGAAAAACTGGCGAGGAGGCAGAGAAGAGCCACAGAAATGATGAGGGCTGGAGAAACGCCCCCTCTCCCTGTCTGGAGGCCCTCTTTCCCCCAGCTGCTCCACTGAGTTCCCAAGAAAACAGCCCCAGTGTTACCTCCGCCATGGGCGCTGCTTCCAAGAAGCCCGCCCGTTCTCTGGCTCTATCAGGCACGCCTGGCACGTCTGCAGCTGTGATCAGCCACCAGGACAACGGGTCATTAACCAGAGTACCGAAGTCACCCAGCTGCATTCAGGTCTTCTTCTTCCTCCCCAACCTGGCCACCCCTCACCCCAGAACGCCCTCCACCCTTTAGTGTATCCTGGCCCCTGGGTGTAGGCGGGGGGGAATCCAGCCAGCCAAGCAGGAGAGACACATAGTGACTTCTCAGCCAAAGCTGTAATTGGAGGCATCTGTAATTAGAGGCATCATCTCTTGATCTGATCGCATCCGAGTGAGTCAGTCCCTGGCTCCTGGCGCTGACAGCTGTGGTCTGGGTGTTGGCAGGGGAAACGGAGGTAGGGAATTGTTTTGTTACGGTCTGAACTTCTGGGGCAGCAGGGGTCACCATGGTGGGTATGGCAGTGGTCCCTAGATAGCTGGGAGATCGGCACATGAGCAGGCTGTAAGGACCCCTCAGGCCAGAATACCATACTCAGGGAGACTCAGGGCCAGGAAGGGGATGCTGCGCAGGTGGGGTGCGGGGAATCAATCAGAACCTTGGCAGGTTTGAGAGTTGGGCTCAGATCAGCACCTCCCTGCAGCATGGCATCTCCTGCCTCCTTCCCAATCCATCGGTACCAGCGGTCTTTGGAGCCGCCAGGCATTCTTCTGGGGTCTCTCGCCCCCATGCAAAACTTCAGCCTCGCAGGGCAGAGCCTGGATGGCTGCAGGCGCTACCTGCGTGATGCCCTCTCCCAGAGGGCCAGGAAAAGTAGGGCCACTTTACAGACAGCAACACAAAGGCTGGAGCCCTCACGCACGGGCGGCGATGGTTTGGACCTATAGTGGCTAAGCTAACACAGCTGCAGACCAGTTTGGATCATGGGAAAGCCCTGGGCAGCCAGGCCAGCCACTGAGCCCAGAGTGGGGAGGGCCCGGGTGGGGGAGGAGGGAAGCTAAGCTGCTGTGTGCCAAGGGCGGAAGCAGAGCAGGGGGTGAGCAGGAGAGCCGCCCCAGATGAGGGAGCTCAGTGGGAAAAGCAGCAGCCCCAAGGATGGTCACAGGGCTTTAATCATGGGGAGGGGAGGGGTGTTGGAGCAAGAGAACAGAATTAGTGCTGGGGAGGAGGACTCAGGAAACCTGGGAAGGCCGGAGACTCCTTGACGGAGCTACTTGTCGAGATTACAGCAGGGGCTAAAGGGCCTGACCCAGCCCTAGATCCCATTGGGCCAAGCGTCACATAGACCCGAGCCCAGGCTAGGGCCATCCCCACTATGCCAAGTGCTGCACAGCCCTCAGGCCAGGGCCCCTCCGTTCTGCTAGGTGCTGCACAGACACATAGTGAGAGATGGGCCCAGCCTGCAAGAGTTCACAGTCTACCGGGACAAAGGATCATCACCTCCACTTTACAGATGGGGTAACTGAGGCCCAGAGGGGAGTCTTTGTCAAGGTCAGGCCCTGGAACTGAGCCCCATTCAAGCACCGTACCCCTAACCCTTGAGTCCCTCCTCCCGGGGGGTCATGACCTGGCAAGCCAGCTGGACTAGAGAAATAGGGGAACAGAGAGAGAGAGAGCCTCAGCGCCAGCCCAGGACAGGCATGGGGTCTGTTACCAATTCCGAGGGAGTATGGCAGGGAAGGAACAGGGGGAGGAATCCACTGGCCAAGGGAGGTGCCAGGAATTTAGACCTCTGGGGTTGTGTTCTCAGGCTGGAAGGTGTGGGGAGCGGTCAGGCCGGCTGAGTTGCGTTCCCAGCTCTGAGTAGGACCGTGACAGACCGGGAGCTGACATTCTCCTCTCAGGTCTGCCACTGACTCACTGTCTTACATCAGGCAGGTCACGCTGTGCCTCAGTTTCCCTCTCTGTATGAGGAGAAGGCTGTCGCTGCTCTGCAGGGGGTGTAAAGAGTTTTGAGATCCTCAGAGGAACGGAGCCAGCCCAGGCCAGGCTACCAGGCGCAGTGAACTGGACCAGCGTTTACTTGAACTCATTTCTCTCTCGGATAGATGGACTAAGCAGTCCACAGCCCAGCCAAAAAATCCCAGGGGCTTTCCAGGTTTCCCCCATCCCCATTTCTAATTGGAATCAATCAGTGTCCACTTTATCTCATGGCATCAGGGCCTGTTATCTTCTGGCCTTGCCCTGCCCAGAGAGCTCCATAGCATCCTGCCACCGGAAGCTGCTTCTGGGCTGCCCAAGCAAAGCAGTGGCAATGGTGCTTGTCCGAGAGCAACGTTACCTGAATCCCACCCCTCTGTCATCCCCCAGAAGAGCCTCAAGATCTCAATGCTGGGGCCGTCTCACAGGCCAACCTCCTGGGGCTGTGGAGAGAGTGGG
Source organism: Pelusios castaneus (assembly GCA_007922175.1). NCBI lineage: Eukaryota > Metazoa > Chordata > Testudines > Pelomedusidae > Pelusios > Pelusios castaneus. The sequence goes on from ML685905.1 coordinate 3,046,607, forward strand.
GGAACTCGAGGCAGACATTGCATCCTAGCCCAAGGGGCCAGTCGACGTGCCACCTCTTATTTCAGGATGTCAGAGGCAAGGAGGACTAGTGGCTAGTGCAGAGGGATGTTGGCTTCCTGGGAGGGGAGTTCGTATAGTGGTTGGAATAGGGGGCTGGGAGTAAGGATGCCCGGTGCTTTTTGGGAAGGGGGCAGTCCTTGTGTTTACAGCAGGGAGCTAGGTGTCCACGCTCTGTCTATCCCCATCTCTGCCCTTGTCCCACTGTCCAATGAACACGTCACAAGAACAGCTGCTAGCCTCCCAGAGCACTGCAGGGGACCGACGTAACATGCCTCACCTGGGCGTGGTGCTCTCCTTCGCTTCCTCTCGCAGGGAACATTCTGGCGGTGCTCCGGCCCGTGCAATATGGGAGCTCGGACCAGATGGCCTCCCCTGGCAGCACACCATAGCAGGGGGGTCAATCAGGGCCACGGGATGGCGAGTGGTGGCAAGAAATGGCTGCCCAAGCCAGTTCCTGCAGCCCTTTGGCACCTCATTGCTCAGGCTGGGCAAAAGGCCTCGAGTCTGCTCCTAGCCTCCCTGGCTGGCAAACCCTCCCATTTCATGGGCAGCTCTGCTCTAGGAGCTTGAACAGAGCAGGTGGTGAGGGGGCAGGACATCTGGGGGGGGTCTATCCCTGGCTCTGCTACCGACTCACTACATGACCTTGGGCATGTCACTCTCATCTCTCTGTGCCTCGGTTTCCCCCAGCTGCAAAGTGGCTGTGATGGTGCCTTCCCACCTTGGAACTCTGAGGAAGGAAAAAACCAGGGTGTGGGTCATTGCCATGTTACTCCACAACCCCCCCCCCCGCCATGCCACCCATGGATCCTTGGATGGGAGGGGCACCAGCACAATTCAGGCCTGCAGGCAGGCTCAGAAGGGAGTGGCTCCAAAAACTGGCCAAGGTGAAAGGGGTCAGGTCCAGGGGCGAATCCTAGCAATGGTGGGGGGCTGGACCTGGGGTAGGTGAGCAGCTGTTCCTGGGTGGGACCTAGCACAGGCTGGAGGAGGGGGAACCTAGCGCTGGCTAACATGGCCAGATTGCAGGGGGAACTCACCCTGATAGAGTCTAAGGGCTTTTTCAGTTTGAGGGTGGAGGCGGGGAGCTCAGAGCCTGCTACCGGAATTGCCCCAGCTCCTCTTTCTCAGGAGCATCTTGGCCCGTCAGTGTTTATAAAACAGTACCAGCTCCTGTTACCTGCCAGGGGAATATGGAGGGAAAGGGGCGTTAGGTCTTGATGCAGGGAGACGGGGAACAAGATCTGCTCCTTTGTTCCCATACAACCAACCCCGAGCCCACCCCGCTCCTGGGTCTGCCTTTGATGAGGCCAGTGCAGGAGGCCTGGGGCTGGAGAATGTGGAAATCTGCCAGGCAGATGTGCTGCTTTTCTTCCCACCATGGGCCGGGGTAGCCCCAGTGCGATGGCTGGGACACCATCTCCTCAGGCCAAGAGAGTCGCCGGCTAAAGCCAGAGCAAAGAGACCAGGCATTGAAAATATCAGCCACTTCTCTGTTCCCAGAGGGTGTGCGTCGGTGGAGGAAAGGGAGGGTCCAAGAAGCCTGGGTTCTGTTCTGCAGAGGCAGAGGGACTGTGTCGTTGAAGAAACAGGGTCCCTTGGGCCCAGAGCCAGCAGGTCTCAAGGCTCTTTGACTCAAAGCAGCTGATGAAGAACCAAACTAGCGAACGTCTCAGTGAGGGACATGTCTTCAGGCCACATGTCCTGAGTGGCAACCTCTTCAGACAGGAGATTGGGTCTGTACTCCTGGCTCGGATAACAACCGTGGTAAGTCACATCTCCTTTCGGTGCCTCGCATTTACACCTACCCCTCCATTTAGGTTGCAAACTCTTTGGGGCAAGGGTCATTTATCACTCTGCATCTGTACAGCACCTAGCACAATGGGGGCCTTCTTCTCAGCTAATGGGAAGTTAATAAGACTGGCCAGGTGCCATGCAGCTTTCTGCTTTTGCAGGTATGCTATTTATTGTTATTTGTCTTGCCATAGCAAACCCAGAGTCCACAGTGTGGGGTGACACACAGACGCGTCCCTGTCCCTTGCAAGCTAGGCAAGAATGATGCACGGGAGGGGAGACTAAGGCCCAGAGCTGTGACTTGCCCGTGTTCACCCAGCACAGCCAGAAGGAGAACCCAGGCTGGCCAACACGATTTACCCACCAGATACACTGCCTTCTTACGCCAGCAAGATGTCAGAAGCGATCCTTTAAGAGCTGGCATGCTCCCAGGGCCGTCCAAAAAGCAGTTTCCTGCAAACTGATGCTGTTCTGCGTGGGACAAAGAATTGACGGGTTTTGAGTTCCAAGTTGAGGCACCCCTGGATGAGGAGCGGGCGAGTGTCTCTGAAGGTGACCCCCATTGCCATGCCACCCACGGCATGCCAAGTCCAGGCGGAGGTCAAGATGTTACGCTGTTCAGAGAGCTTGAGTTCACCTGGCGAGGCTGACGGAGCCGGTGCCAAGGGGTTAGTTTGCTCCACAGCCTCGCTGACACTAATTGGCTGACGGGAGAGGGCAGCTCAGACGGCGAGCTGTCAGCAGGGCCTGCTTCCCCACCGAGCGCCTTTGGGGAATGGTGGGAACAGGCGGCAGGGCACTGGCTGGATGTTCCGATTCAGCGTCTCAAGGTTGAGGGCCCTGATCTCAGTGATCCGGGAGGTGCCCATTGGAGGGGCAGAGCAGTTTTTGCTCCCATGGAGGGCAGGCTGGGCTGTGATACTCTGGATGGACTGAGTTAATTGTTATTTCTATGGGGTGGCACCCCAAGACCCATGCATGTCAGAGCCCCAGCATATAAAACCCATACAGACCAGTGGCATCTGAGCTGTGGGAACGGAGAGAGACAAATCCATGCCATTGTGTTTTTCAGGGAACGTTTCTGGTCTGTGTGGTACAGGGGGTCGGGTTAGATTATCACAGCGCTTCTGGGTACAAAATCCCACCTCCAGAACTGGGAGCAGTGGGGTGGGATTTTGCTTCACCTCACTGCAATTAGCCATTAAGATCCATTTTTTTCTGGGGGGAGGCGGGGAGGAATTTGCAGGATTATTGGGTGCTAATCCCAGGTTCAGCGAGGGAGATTAGCAGATGAGATTACTGGGCAGATGGGGAGAGTGTGGTGTGGAAAGGCAGCAGGAATACAGCGATCGCACGGGTCGCCAAGACTTCCCATGAGAGGGGTTGCAAGGACCAGGAGGGGAGAAATTCCACAGCAGGCTGACAACAATTTCATCTATTTCAAAGAGCCCGATTAAACATCACAGTGCCTGGGGGCGCTCAGCAAGCCTAGTAAACGAGGAGGAATAAGCATGTGGATTAGGACTCAAAGGCCCTGAGTTTAAGTCCCTTGTTCCCACATGCTCCCCATGTGACCTTCAGAAGTCACAGGGTCCCTGCAAAATAGAGGCAATAATTCTGCCTTGTCTGCCGAAGCACTTAGCTTTTCAGGACAGGGGCCGTCTCCCGTCTCTCAACTCTGGTGCACTCGGAAGAAGGCTGCCCGTTGGACAGAGGCCCAAGAAGAGAAGTGTTCCACAGCAGGTCGGTGGCAGAGCTGGGCTAGAATCCAGGCCGAGGCTGACGGTTAAGGCACCAGCCAGGTTTCTTCCAGCTGTGATTCCAGAGTTTACCAGCAGAGAGGTTGCGAATCCTTCGGCAGAGCTGGGGGGCTGAATGGAGGGGCCCAAAGCGCCCAGCGATAACAACGTCCCTCTGCAGTCGCTAGGATGGGTGGAAGAAACAGCGTATCTTTCGGGGGGGGGGGGGGGCCGAGGTCCCAGGGCCTGAAACCTTAATTTGGCCATGTTAATCAGTCCACTGCTCTAACCACTGTATCATGCTTCCTCATCTCTGAGTGCAGCAACCAGGCCATTTGCCAACAGGCAGTGTCCGCAACAGCAGGGAGGGATGAATATCCCATGATGCACCTAAGCAGCAGGACCAGCTGATTCATGGGAGGATGTACTTATCTGCTGATATCCTCCTGCTGGGGGTTCCTGGACCCCAGCCAGCCTCTGGCTTAGAGGGATCTGTTCTCACAGCCATGGCAATTCGCCCCTGGCAGAATTGGAGGGTGTTCTTAAGGGAGCGGGGTGCAGAAGAGATGAAGAAGTGAAAGGAGGGAACCAAGGGCCAAAGGGGAGCAAGGGAAAAGGGTTTCTTGATATCCCATCCTCTGATGAGTGGGCTCGCACTGATGCCCGCTGTCACCCCCATCTCCACAGCCAGCCTGGCTCTGGTCTGTGTCACCCACAGCAGGGTGGGCATGGGGGGGGTCTCCATTCCAAAGAGCCGCTCTCCAGAGCGTCCATCCAGACCAGCTCCTGAATCAAGGGAGGAAATATGGGGGAGGCAGGCGCCTAGCCTGGGCTGCCTTCACAGCCCACCACAAAGTGACCGCATGAGCGGCTCCCACACATCTGCCTAGCCCCCACCCCGTCTGCTTTGTTCACTTGCCACACTCCTGAAACCACACAGCCCAGAGCTTAGCCAAGTCCTGGCCCTGGCAAGCAAAAACTCTTGGCTCCATGCACCACTGCTTGGCTCCATGTGCAAATATTTAAGCAAGCAAGCTGCGGCTGAGACAGATCAGCCATTCCTGGTGGGGAGCAGGGTGCTCTCGGGACTTCAGCTCCCAGCCCCATGTGATGCCCTTAACCCAGGGGTTACAGCAGGGATTAATCTGGCCCTGAACTTTGGGAGAAGGATGGCAGGAGACTTGCATATAACATGCATTCAAGGGCCAGTTGCTGGTGTAAAGCTGAGGTTATGCCCCCATGTTTCCCTGCTGGCCTCTTGGAAAGGGACACAGGCAGCTGGCAGGACTTCACACTTCAGGCCTGTCCACCCTCCAGCACCTTTTACCAGTACCATATCCACTTTACATTTCCCCTTCGTTCAGCATTCTTTATACTTTCCTGCTGGGCAGTGTTCCTGAGTGCTGTTAAACAGCTTCTGCCTGCACCCAGAAGTGGCCGCATTTCAGCGTGGGAGACTGGCTTCCCAGGCATTGTTGCTGTGTGTCGCTAAAGAGCTGCTGTTCCCTGCTCCAGGTGAGCATTTCAGTGGCAGGTGAGCAGTCCCCATGTAGTGTTGCCATGTGCTGTTAAATAGGTGCCATGGCCCAACCCTGGAGGCAGCTGCATCTCACCATTGCTGGATGAAGCGCTCTGAGATGAGTGGTGCGCAGATTAGCAATGGACTAGGAGGGAAGATTCTGTTAACAGTGAAGGATTTGGGGCTGGTGGGAGGGAATAGAGTCCAGCTGATCTGCCATGCCAAATGCACACTCTTGTGCTGGTTTATGGCATGCCCGCATCGTACAAGCCCGCACGCTCCCCATACACACTGAACACACACTCCTGGCACGAGGCAGTATGCTCCCAGCAGACATATAGCTCACGTGCCCCCAAAGGCTACGTGCTCCGGGTGCACAGCTAGCACACTGGCTGCAGAGGATTTCACATTCCTGGTGCAAATATCTTGCACACTCCCTGAGTGAGACTGCATGCTCACAGTGGTGGAAGGTTTCACACTCACAGGGCACACTGCTTGTGCACCAACAGCATGGAATTTTGTACTTATTGGCCCCACAGATGGGACCTGGGTTGCACAAAACTCCACGCATACCACGCACTCAAATGGCCCCCTTCTCTGCATGCAATTGCACCATCATGGTGCCCAGAGTTGTATGCTCACATGCACATGGATCACACATTGGCCGCTTGTGCTGCACGCTGCCTGTGTGTTTCTCAGCCCATTCTTCTTGTTTTGTGGCTTCCGCGTCTCAGAGGCCAACACCAACCTGGGTGCCTCTGACCTGAGCAAACGCTTGATGCCCGGAAAGGCTTGGGGGGATCATTTCCAGGCTTCAAGTGCTGCTTTCCTTCCTGTAAGCTATAAATAAGGAGATCACGCCTCTGTGTATTGCCATGGCTCCTAGCCAGTACCAATGCGGTGGGGAAGGTGGGCAGCGACCACCGGATGCCCAGCCAAGTGCAAACATCCCTTCCCTTGGAGCCCTCCCAGCTGCCCCCAGGAGTGCTTTCAGGTCCTGCCCACTAAGATTAACCCTTTATTGGCCAGTCCCCCATGCCACCTCCTGCTGCTGCAGTGCACAGAACATCAGTGGTACCCAGCACCAGAGGCGTAGCCAGAACTAATTTTTTGGCAGGGCCTGTGGTTGACATGGGTGGGCACAAGCCTTGTGTCACAAGTGAACCACAGGCTGACAAAAACACAAGATGAATTGCTTAAAAGCTGAACGGGTGGGCTTGCTTCCAAAGTGGATGGGCCAGGGCCCACCTAGGCCCACCTGTACCTATGCCTGTGCCCAGCACTCCCTTCAAGAGGGTCTAACAAGCAGTACCACAGGAACTTGAAGGATGCATGGGGCAGCTGGGGTATCCCAGCCCCTTGTCCCTGGCACAGCATCACATGATGCCTGGCACCATAGCTCACAGCTCTGGTATCTCAAGGATACAACAAGGCCCTTCAGTGGCAAAGTGCTCTGTGTTCAGACAGTGAAAAGCTGGCAGGGTTGCATTGCTGCTTTGATCCAGCCCCTCGCTCAGAGACAGCTGCAGACAGCCGGTGGGAGCAGCAAGCAACAAAGTGAACAGTGGCCACATGTGTGCATACACGAATGCTTCTGCATGCCTCTGCAGGTTGGAGGATGCACCACTGCAAGCCCATGCATGTGTGCAGATACTTGTACATGAGTGTTTGCATACATATGTGTGCCTGCCTGCATATGAGCGCTTGTGTGCCTGGGTTGATGCATTTGGTTGTGTGTGAGTGTCTGCACCCGGGTATATTATGTGCATGAATGCATCTGCTTGTGCATGCACACGTCGGTGCGCACACTGTAGAACAGGCACATGCGCCTGCATCCGCACGTCTGCCTCCACTGTGCAGTCAGATTGGGGCAGACCCTTCTGGTTGCCCATCCTGGCTCAAATGGACACTACTCTTTCTGCTAAGCCAGGACTCCCATGCACAATAAGAGCATGGGGCTGATTCACTAGTCCTGTTTTTGCAGGTGAGGAGCAGGCTTATCCGTTTCCCTGGAGCCCTGCATCTGAGCTGGCAGACATTCCCATCCATCCCTGGCTAAAATGCCGCTAACCTCCCCCACTCCTCGAAGCAGCAACTGGAGTCAGGTTATTTATTACTCGAGTTTTCTGGGCTGAGTTTCCAGCCCGGAGAGGCTGCAGAGAAATCGCTTGGGCTCTAATCAGTTGCAGGCATACAGCCCTGGCAGACAAAAGGTGCAGACCGAGCCTAGAAAACACTTTGCTTTGCTTTTGGGAGGCTCCAAGAAACACAAACATCATGTCCTTCCTGGTGGAATAGTTCCTAAACCCAGATGCTTCTCAGGTCAGAGAAATCTGCCAGTGGGGTCCCCGGCTGAGGCTGTGTTTCCAGTCACCCCCACAACCAGGCACCACATGGGGAGGGTCATACTAAACTCTAGTGAGCCAACCGGAGCCTTTAAACTCTTTGAGGAACAGACCGGCTAGCAAGATCCAGCTGTGGTGCCCATCACCGTGGTATCTGAGCCCATCACTATTCTGTGGACAGCGTCAAGCACAGCGTCAGCTCTCCAGAACAGATAACCCTCATTTACAGCCAGTCGTTTGTTGCAAATATTGGCCAAGTCAACTTTGGTGCTATGCCAGCATTTGGCCAACTCCTCCAGAGTGATTCTGCTGAAGACAGATCTGAATCTGGCCAGGGTGTAAGCTATAAAGTGAGATTCTTCCCTGAGTAACACCCGTGCAATCCTGGAGTCACTCCACCGATGGCAATGGTGTGACTCTGGATTTATACTAGATTAGGATCGGGCATCAGCTCCAGCAAAGCTGGACTCCAGATTTACACTAGTGTAGTTCAGGATCCAGTTCTAACATCAACTGTAGTCAGTGGAGTGATGTGAAATTTACATGCCTGTAAGTAAGATCTGGATTTGGCCCTCGCTTCGTTGCAGCAAGTGGAATGACTCCAGATCTACACCAAGGCCAAAACCCGGACTTAATTCCTTTTCAGTCAGTGAGTTGACTCCAGATTTACATGAGTGGCCCAGAGAGCAGGATCTGCAGCCCCCTTGCTCCCGGCTCCGGATTCACACCCACCTCCCTCAGAGCAGAATCTGGTCCCTTAAGTTCTAACCGTGAGTGTGATCGCCTGAAACTCAGCTTTCCAAGGCACAGAACTGAATCTTACTCCAAGCACGTGAGAACTGCACAGCAGCCACTCGCTGGCTGGGCATAAAAGCCTCACGACCGCAGGCAGCTCAGGTGACCCCAGCACGGCCCGACTCTTGGCGCTCCAAGCCGGCTGCGGCATTCGAGTCTCCCTGCTTCATTAACGTCAGCTTTGGACAAACAAGAAGGAGGCATGAAAATGATAGGAGCTGCTTGCGCCCTGAAACCCCGGGAGAGCTCAGTGGAGATTTCTTCAGGTATCCGCTGAAACGTGCTGAATTGCAGGCGTTTGGGAACGACAATTATTAGTTAGTCGGCTCCAGGCCACACAGGATCCCAGCGTGCCAAGGCGAGTGTATAATTACCAGCCTTCGGCATGTGCAGCACGCCCCACGTCAAGGGTGCAGTGGCTTGCCACAAACAATCTCTCCATCTCCTTCTGGCCCAGATCTCCACAGCAACGGTCACCTAGATCGGGGAGAAAACACAAAGATTTTTAACCCATCAGAAGCTGGAGAGAGAATGTAATTCAGCTGGTTATATCTAGTTGTAGAAAGGAAGGAAACTGAGGCACAGAACAAGGCTGGGACTTGACCAAATGGATACAGACAGTCAGCAACAGCCTTTTGCTCATGGCTGGGAAGAGCTAGCCACGCAGCAAGCCACTTGCTCCCCGCTCCTTTCTGTGGCCCAGGGTGGCAACAACGACCTGCGGCTGGGGGCGGGAAGGTGCCAGGCCCTACAAGACTTGCCACAGCCCCTTCCTTGCGCCCCCCCTCCCGCTATTATTCAGTGCTCTGAGCCCTAGAGGGGATTATTTGGGGGCGAGGGGGGGGATGAAGAAGGGACCTTCTGGGAAGGACCCCTTGGGAAAGCAGCTATCGACTCAGTCCTGTCCCTTTAAATCCATTCTTTGTGGCCAGCTCCCCTCCAGAAGACGCCCCTATTAGGACCCAGCAACAGCACATCTGAGGGGGACCCTGAAAAGCCGCAGTGCCAGAGATTGTGATAAAGCAGGATGGCCTGTGCTGGGGAGGATAGAGGGAAGCAGAGTTTTACCAGGTATGGGGGGGAGGTCACTGTCGGTTGGACTTGTCCAAGCTACTCGCGCCATCCTGGCAGGCTGGGTTCAGCCGCCTCATCCCTGAACAGGAAATAAGCTGTGCGAAATTAATGCCTACAAAGGGGTGCAGTAAATTCTTGGGTTTCCCTGCCAGATTGTGCTGTACCAGACGACCTCTTCACCCATCTGGCCCGCGTGGCTACTGCACCAGAGCATCTAGCCCTATACAGGCCATAATAAAAGATCAGTCACCAGGCGCTCTAGGCTATTTGGTGCCAGCCCAGGCCATCTGCTAGCCGGCCATGCGTTCTGATCCCTGACTCTCTAAAGACAAACATACGCACTGCCAGGCCAACTCCCATGTCCACGAGTGCCACGAAGGGCTACGGGGAGGAAGGTGAGACACCAATGGAAACAAGATTGAACCAAAGTAGCTCATCTCTGCCCGCAGGGGCCCAGGTCTGTTTCCACCATGGCACACCCCTAGCAGAGGGTTGGGGATTTTCCCATCCTGCACCGGTGCTGGGCATACACCCAGTTACTAGGCACTCTGACAAGAAAGGGTGTTGGCGGTGCAGCCTTTGACCAGGCTGGCGGCTCAGCCTGGCTCCGGATGTGGTACGTATGCTGAGAATTGAACGCAGGCAGCCAAAAGCTGGCACGCTCTGTGTGTTACACTCGGCTGTGTACTCCGCACTGCCATGTGCTGCACGCCACCCGGCCATTGAACACAGTCCAGGCCAAACCTCATAGCGGTGATGGAGCAGGACCACCACCCCGGCACAGTGGAACCAGCTCTGCCTCCCCAGCAGGTCCTTCCAGCTGGGATCATCTCCTGCTGTCCCTTCTCTGGGGCGTGGTCTCGCTCCCCTGCCAGAGCAGACCCCGAGTCCCCGTGGTGAAGGTGACTCCAGCCGAGACACCACAACACCGCCCCTGCTCTTATCAGGCACTGGTAAACACCAGAATCCATTTCAACTGTGGCCACACCCTCAGTGAAGGTGACCCGCAGCCAAGACAGCTCCTCAAGGGGACATGGCTCCCTCCAGTCCATGGGGTCCCGAGGCTGGGGGGCAGCGAATAATGGCAAGTGGCTCAACCAAAGACAGACAGCTTAAGGGCACTGCAGTAATGTGGGGCTGGGCAAGCCAGTCCCCTCAGTGTGAAGCGGGGCCCACCCATGCCGGGTCTAGCTGAGATTTTTGCTGGGAATTTGTGCCACGGAACTTGCTGCCCAGCTGAGCCGCCTACCCTGAGCCCTGCTTCCTAGAGCCAGGCCAGCCAGGTTCACCCTGAGCCATCCAACTGACCCACTCTGCCCAAGATCAGCCAGGTGCCTTGTGCCCCAATTCCTCTGCAAGGGGATGAGCCAAGAGGAGGAAAAGAGCTGCCCAAGGGAAGCTGAGCAGGCAGGCACCTCACGTCCCAGCCCAGCCCGTTCCTGCCCTCAGTGGAGAGCCAGGGCAGTGGGGACGGGAGAAAACCTGGCACCAGCGTTATTGAAAGCAAACAGTCCCAGACGGCCCCTGGGCTGTGCACTGGAGGTGGTGGGGGGGAGAGGCTGCCGGCAGGCGGGCAGGCAGCCCAAGCAAACAGGGATTTCCAACAACACACATCGTCTGCCCACCCTCACCTCCCCCATTAGGCCAGATTCACAGGGGAAAAGAAAAACCACTGTGTGTTCACAGCCCTGTCTGCGTCGGTGGGACCCAGACACTCCCGAACAATGACATGACGAGGGAGTCCATTGCTCCCCACCTCCCCGGCGGGGTCCGTGGCAGCAGAAATGCAGCTGTGTGTCTGCCTGTAATGGACAGTCACACACATCCCAGCTGGGGACTGGCAGCCTCCGCGTCTGGGCCGAGCGATGCACTCACTGAACTGGCAGTGAACCCATCAGCCACTGGCTCCCAACGCCAGCTGATCTCCAAACTATGAGTCCTGAGGACTGGACTGTGGCTGGGGCACCTGGTGGCAGGATTGTGCAGCACAAGGAGGCTGGGAATGAGGGAAGATCCAGAAAAGGCTGGCTCTAGAAAAGGAGAGCCACACAGGGGATTCAGCCCAAGGGTGCATGCAGGCAGCCAGGGATCCAGAAAAAGGCAGAGGGTTCTAGCCAAGAGACGGTGCAGGCCTGCACCTACAGGAATCCAGAAAAAGAATCGGGACGAAGGGGACTGTTCTTTGTGGAAGTCTGTGCCTCAGTTTCTCCATCTGTAACATGGGTAGACCGTTTAACGCTGGTGGAATATTTGCTAATGGGATTGTTTGTCGGCGGAAAAGGCCATTTTGGCAAAACTGAAATTTCCTGGTGGAAACCTGTCGATTTACACCCTCCCCGTTCTTTTCCCACCTCTAGATCCCTGGAGTCTCATCTTCTGCAGCGTGAGGCACAGGACAGCGGTCTGAATGTCAAGACAAGGGGGACCCTGGTGCCACAGGCCCAGGGCAAAAGAGTGGGAGAGAATCCAGTCTCTCTTCTTCTCACCCCACCGTGACACTGCCAGTAAAAACTAAAACTCAGCATTGGCAATCCTAACACACAGGTGCACATGGGCCCCACATGCTGGGAATCCGGGGCAAGGCCTGTGCTGAGCCGTGCCCCTCACCCGCCCACTTTGCATGGCAAAGTGCAGTGACCAGGTCTGTGTTTAGCTCATCCTCCACACTTCCGTGCACCTGGGCGTTCTGTCCCTCCAGCACAGTGCTCGAGGCAGCACTGCCCAGTGGGTGGAGCATTTGCTAGGGACCCAGGGATTCTAAACCCAGTCACTGGGTGATGTGGGCAAGTCCCTTCCCCACTTTCTTTTCCCTCCAGTTTTTTGTCTGTTTAGACAGTCTCTGACTCTGGGCAGCACCGGCCCCTGGGCCCTGCTCTCAGCTGGCACCAGCGTAATACAATGAACATTTTCCCTGTATGTAGTTACATCCTGCCCATTGTGGGTGGCATCTGTCCCCATCGCCAACCACCTACATCAGCTGTACCCCTGGCAGCAGGAAACTGGGTGCTCACACTCCCCTCTGCCCCCTGCCTTACCAAGAAAGTCATCATATGGGGCTTTAGAGAAAGACCACCAATGGAGAAAGGGGTCACCTGGGTGAGTAACATCTGCAAAGAGCCAAACATTATAACACATTCCTTTAGAAACTGAACCCCATCACCCACATGGCTGGTGGCATGCCCACAGCAGAAAGTGGTATCTCATGGAGAGGTGTCTCCCTCCCGGACTATGGGGCCCCTGCCCCACTGTGCAAAACAACCCAGGAGAATGTCACAGACCAGATCATTAGATCTGCCATCAGGAACACTGCAGGGGGTCGAGGGCGTTGGGAACAGACGGGAGTGAGTCCAGCTCGTTCATCAAAAAGGTTTATTAGGATTTTCCCTAGAGTCTGTCACTTTTGGCAGAGAACAGCCAACACAGGCTCCCGGCGAAGGGGCGCACACAGATTGCCAAGTGCAAGGGGGGACACAACGCTGCAAGGAGGAGATCAGGAATCTGCTGCAGGTCGTACCCCCAAAAGCCAGCTCGAGTGCTAGCAGAATGTGTTGAACAGGGTGTCCCACTGCACAGAGGGGGGGCTGACAGATCCCCCCAGAAGAATGCTACCCCCGAGGGCTGGCGAGTTTGACTGGGGGCTGGCGGTCCGAGGGCCGGGTTTGCCCTGTCCGTACGGCTCACAGGAGAAGCAGCACAGGTGTTTAGTCCCATCCATCGCTCCCCAATCTCTGCTTCTCCCCCACCTTGGTCTGTATCCCCAGGCTCGCCCAGGAGGCCAACTGGCTGGTCCAATCTGAGTCCACATAAACTACACAGATGCCCTGCTTGGAATCCGTTCCAGAAGGACTCTGGAGTGCAGAGATTCCAGCCATGCTCCCCGCTAGCTGCCCACCGCCCCCTGAAAGGTCCTGATTGGCCAGCAGGGGGTGCTGGATGTGAAGGCAGGACAAACATGCACCCATTCAGCTCCTGTCTCGCACCCTTGCCTTCCCATTTCTGCAAAGGGACCAGCTCGTGGTAAGAGCCTTTTGCGTATGTATCGCAGAAGAGAGGATGCAATGGGGAAGCAGGGATCAAATAGGATACGGGACTGGGACCCAAAAGCCCGTGCTCAATTGTTGCTGTCACCCCAGGGGATGGGGACTGGAAGATGGAAAAGGAAGCTTAGGGCTGGCTGGTCTAGAGATCATAGAACCCAACTGGAGCCGAGGCCTAGGGGATCAGTGCTGACACAGTCCAGAAAGGAGCCAAGTGCTGGCAGAAAGGGCTCACGTTCCTAGAGAGTGAAGATTGGCAGGCTGGGAAAGCGATGTCCGAACTGGAAACAGCTGGGGGGTGGGGGGGAGGAGAAGGGGGTTCATTGATACACGAGAGCACAGAGGAGAGAGTTCTTGTTCTTTCTATCTTTATGCTGCTGGATCTGTCCCGCGGGGGACCTGCCCCGTGCTGGCCAGGGAGATGCTGTCCAGGTAGCCACCGTTGAAGCAGTGTGTTCTGTCCTCTTCCTCTGCCTGGGAGCAGCACTTTTCCTTGTCCTTCCACGAGTTCTTCTGGGTAGTGCACAGGGCAGCGATGAAGCGGGATTTCTGGGGGGAAGCAACATGCAGGAGTGGTTAGAGCTGAGGCCTGGGACACACAGGCTGAACTTAGGGGGGCCCAGTGAGAAGGGGAGTGGGAGACAGAACTCCTGGCTTCAGGAGTGGGGACCTAGTAGAGTAGGGCATTGGGGGAACGGGGTGGGGGTGGTGTTCCACTCCTGGGTTCCACTTCCAATGGTACCAATGTCTCCCTGCATGACCTCGAACAAGCCATTTCCCCTTCCATGTGCCTCAGTTTCCCACATCTGTACCATAGGGATAACCTCCCCCACTTTCTGGGCACATCCAGAGCTCTGAAACACCATTCTCCTTGCACCCCAACCCAACAGGAACATTCGCAGCACATTACATCCCTTCGCCCCTTATCCCCGCAAAACAAAACAAAAGTGGAGGCTAATCTTTTCACAAAAAAGCTGCCGGCTAGTTAGTGGGTGGGGTGGCACATCCCCTGCCTCCGCTCCCCCAGTGCCGCTGGACCCCACTGTCAATCCTCTGCAACAGAGGAAAACTATGCGACCGGCCCAGAAATTCAGGGCCCTGGGCGCCATGCAGAATGGGGGAGGTCTGGATTTCTAAGCCAGATGTTACCATCTGGAGAGAAAAGGCAGCTGGGGCTCAGCCACGCCCATGGGAGTCCAAGGCCAAGCAATGGTGCCCTGTACCGGACTTAGCACTCAAGGCTAGAGCGCAGGGGGACACGGGTAGGGGGTACCATGAGATACCCAGGCTTCACCGAAAGGATTCATACACTCCCCCGCAGTGGTTGATCTCCCAGGGGATGGGGAAGGTGCCAAGCAGTGCTGGTCCGGACCTCGCTGTGCTCATTTTACTATAAGGAACAGTGTCTTTTAGGGAGAATTTGGTCAGCAGCCCTGGGGCTAAGGAGCCATTGAGGCAGGTTTCACACCCAGAGTCCAAAGGCCACGCAAAGCCTCAGGGTCTTTCTCACAAACTGCTCCGGCTGTAGCCTGTCCGTGTAGATAGACCCTCGCTGATGGGAGAGGCTGCAATTAACTCATCTCCCTGGCAGACCATCCACCTGGCCGTGTCTGCACCCGCCGCAGGCCCGTACAGCCACAGCTCTCATGGGGATGGAGAGAGACGTGCTATGCCCGGAGCGGAGAGCAGCCCTCAGCTGGTCTAAGCTGGCCTTGACCTCCGTGGAGTGACGACAGCTGGTGCCAAATAAACTCCGGCCAACAAGGGCTACAATTCCCCCATTACTAACAAGGGTCTCTGAGAGCACTCTAGGGCATTTACCCAGTCCTGCCCTGTCGCAGGGTCTCGCCACTTCCCCTACCGTCCAGGTGGGGCACAGAGAGACTCGATAAAGGGATGGGGCCACGGTCACACAGGGAATCTGTCAGTGCAGGAGCTGAAGCTGGGTCTGTGGAGTCAGAGACAAACCCCTCTAACCACTATCTCATCGATACAAACAAGGAGTCCAGGGGCACTTTTAAAATCTAACTAATTTATTTATCGCATGAGCTTTTGTGGGAGAAAATCCCACTTCATCAGACGCTTGAAGATGGGGAAGTACAGATGAATGGAATTCACATGCAGATTTGACACTGTCAACTTAGGGTTAAATAGAGACTATGCGGTTTTTTTTCCTGTTACAACAGGTAATTCTGCTTTCCTTTTTCCTCACCTCCCTCCTATATGCTGTCCTCCACTGTTTGAATCTAAACAACTGCTTTGATTTGCTGTAACGGTCTAACCTCATCCTATGACTTACACTGCCCTGCATTTCTTTTCCTCCCATTCATTTGTACTTCTCCATCTTCAAGCACCTGACAAAGTGGGATTTTCTCCCACAAAAGCTCATGAGATAAATAAACAGGTTGGCCTTTAAAAGTGCCACAGGACTCCTTGTTTGTTTTGCTGAACGAGACTACGACCCCTCTGGAATTTATCTCATCGTTGGCTCACCAGCCCTTTAAGCGATGCAGCATGTGCTCACGCGCAGGATCTGTTTGATCCACACACCCCTTCTGCTTAACACTTACCTCCTCCTCTGCACACTGGTTCCTCTCCTCACCCGTTAGACTGCAGCAAGGTTCCGTCATGCTCTGGATCAAGCCTGGAATTGGTTTCCTAGTAACAGGAAAGAAGCAATTTAAACCCAAGTGAAACACAATCTTGGCTGGAGCTCAGGGCTTGGGCTATTCAGCAGCCGGTTTGGCTAGTATCAGAATATACCCAGCGTCGTGCTCTACAGGGACCTGCACTGGTCAGAGATGTCACCTTTTGGCCGAGACATGAAACTAAGGCCCTGATCATTTGCAGTTATGGAGAATCCAGGGGGGTGCTGGTCCCAGCATTCGCTTTAAATTCTAACTCACTACGATGTCCTGCCTCTTGAAACTCTCCCGGTGTGGTCAACTGGGGGCTGCATTCTTATTTACTTCCTGCTGCAAACCGCAGTGTCATGCTCCTGTGTGTTGTTAAACAGCTGTCACGTTCCTCCCCAGAGGTGGCTGCATTTTAGTGGCCGGTGTGTGAACCCAGCACAAGCAGCTTGTAAAGTGCCTGGGGAGATTTCAGGGACTCGCGACAAGTTTATCCCATCTGAAGATTTGGCCTAAAAAGTTTCAGTGGTTTGCCTGAGGTCACAAAGGGATGCCTGTGGCAGAGAACAGACCAGATTCTCTATCACACTGAAGCTGGGGTTGCCATTTACACCCCTGTAAAAGGAACATGAAGCTCATGTAACGTAACAGACAAAGAGTCCTGTGGCACTTTTAAAGGAGTTCTTGTGCTCATGTAACATGCGGCCACACCAGACCAGCATTGTACAAGGGTGTAAAAAGGGTGCAATGGAAAGTCAGGTCCCAGGTCTGTGCCTTGGCCACCAGATCACTAGAGGCCCCTGGCTTGGATGGCACCTGGGATCTTCCTGGCCTGTTTCCTCAGCAAGACAGTCAACTGAGAAAGCAAAACAGGTGGGGTAAAATGGGCACCACTTTATTGGTGTCAATGGGGCTGAACCCCCACTTGGTGTAAATGGGTCTTACTCCACAGGAGTCAATGGGGCTGTGCGGGTCTACATCAGCCGGGGGTCTGGCCATTCCTGGGACACCAGGCGAAGACCCAGCACAAGGGATAATGAGGTTCCTCCAAGCCTGGGCCAAGACAGACCTTGGTTCTGTCCCAGCAGATGTGACTCCAGGCTAATTCCCCTTGGAGCATGCCACATGTGGAGGAAGCGTGGGGTGAGGGGCCACGGGTGGGATTCTGCTTGGGCCAAGTAATTATTGCCTGGCTTGCTCGCCTGGGATGAAGTTTGATTGAAAACGAGCAGCCTGCAAACCCTGGCTGGAATACACCCGCCCCCACTCCCAGTCCCGCAGTGGGCAGGGAGAGGAGTGAATTTGCACATCATCTCATAGCCAGAAGGTGGCACTGTGCCCTCGCTAACCCATCTGCTAGCCCAGAAATTAGCCTGGACTGACCAAGAACAGGGACAGAAGCAGGACAGCATGGATGGGATCAGGGCTCTGGCTAGCCTCCTTTCTCCTGGCTCGCCTCCCTTTATCTTTCTATAGGCTCTCGTCCTGCGGTGCACTATCACGGCACAGGTCCACACGCACTGATCGTGAACTGAGGGAGTGTGGTCTAGGGCAACGGTTCTCAACCTTTCTTCCGTGGCGACACACCTGACAGATGATATTTCCCTGCGAGACACACTACAATCTGCCGGTGGTGGTGGTGCTTGGGCTGGGAGCGCTTGGGAAGCTACGGCGCTCTGGAGGAAGCAGCACTCCGGACCGGGGTGGGGGCAGAGTCCAGCCAGTGCAGGCTGGTGCTCTGGTGGTCTGGCTTGATGAAGCCTGGTTTATTTTTGCGGGGCACGTGCTGCCCCTAACCCCAGCCCAGGATCTCTGGGTTGCAGCCTCTGAGTCCCATTACTCATCTGGCCCTAGCTGCTGCCTGTGTTGCGCATCAGGAGAGGGCTGTTGAGGACAGCAGAGAGCAGCAGATGGCAGGAGCCCCAAGCTGGCTTCAAGCTGAGCTGCCAATTTTCTTTGACCCACCTCCCGGCTCTTTGCAACACACCTTTGTGTTCCGACACAGTGGTTGAGAACCACTGGTCCTAGTGGTTAGAGCAGGGGGCTGGGAATCAGGCCTCCAGAGTCCTTTGCTGAGGGAGTGGGGTCTGGTGGGTGGATCAGTGGGAATCAGGACTCCTGGGCTCTCTGCCCAGTGCTGGGAGGAAGTGGGGTCTGGTGGGTGGAGCTGGGAGTCAGAACTCCTGGGTTCTGTTCCTGGCTCTGGGAAGGGAGCACGGCATTGGGAGGGCTATTCTTGGGTTCTCTGCTGATTCCGTTTGGACTCCGTCTTGTGCCTCAACATCCCCATGTCACGGAAGGAGAAGCTAATTCCCCGGGAGGCTCCACCAACATCTGTGGATCCCTGAGTGGGTCAGACTCACTGTTTGGTGAAGAGCCTGATTTCTCCGCATAGTGTGTCCAGGAGGTCTGGGGTCACCTCGCCCAGACTGACAACCTGGATCTCCTTGTCATAGGCCGGGTACGGGGCCTTGCTGGAGAAACATCTGGTCCTGGCCTTCCCTTCAGCCTGCTTGCAGCACTGGTGGGATCCAGTCTTCACAGACAGCTCCAGCTTGCAGAACTGAGCTAGGACCTTCTCCCACTAGAGAGAGAGCAGGAGAAACCATGAACAGAGGGAACGGGCCCATGACACTGCTTGTGCCAGAGGCTGGACTGGAGACCAAGGCTTCAATGGGTGACTCAGAACACCTGGGTTCTCTTCCCAGCTCTTCCGCTGGCCTGATGGGTCAAGTGGGACAAGTTGCTTCCCCCACCCAGCACTGAGATAAAAACCCTGTTGTTTAGCCACAGGGTGAGGTTTGGGGGGTGGGGACTGGGCAGCACCTGGCGCTATAGGACTCTGAATTCAAGTCAGAGCCGCCAGGCATGACCGAAATACATCTAATTCTCCTGGAGCCTGGAACGCCCCTGGGATCCTGTTTGTTTAGCGCCCTCGCCCCATCTGTGCCCAGCATGGAGACAGCTGGGGAGGGACAGCCACTCTGCAGTCTCTCCTGTGGCTGCCAGAAGAGAAACAGATCAGGCAGAGCCAACTAACTGGGGAGGGGGAAATTCCCCCCCCATTGATAGTCCCTTGGGGTTGCCCGCTAGCCCCATACCGAGCCCCCTCTTACCGCGGCGTGAGCACAGTTGACACTCTCGCTCTTGCAGCACTTCTTGAATTCATTCTCCAGGCGGTTGATGGCGCGGGACTGATGCTGGAACCAGCCGAAGCCCGTGGCGGGGATAATGCTGGGCAGGTAGATGGGCCGGAACTTGCGCAGCTGGCAGATGTTCTTGATGTTGCTTTGGGTGGGCTCACCGGGCGGGAAGGAGATCTCGGGCAGCTGGGGCCACGGCCTGCCGCCGGGCTGGGTGGGCGTGCACTTGGCGGGGTCGGCCGACGGGCAGGGTTTGGGAGGCACTGTGTTGGGTTGCTGTTGGAACATGGCCTCGGAGTTGTAGTTGGGGCGAGGGGCCTCGCTGGTGAAGCACTGCTCCTGGTCAGCACCTTCCAGCTTGCAGCAATGGAAGTGCTTGGTCTTCACTGAGAATTCCTCCTTGCAGAAATGCTCCAGGGCGCCTTTCCACTGTGGGAAAGAGACAGTCAGGGGGGTGTTCCAGCCTCAACGGGATGCCCCATCTCAGCTCTGGGCTTGGAGCCCTTAGCCCCCCGGGTCACTGGCTTACTGGTAGCAGCCACAGTCCATTGGCTACTGAGATGAGTTTGCCAGGTCTCTGTCTGGCTCCCAGTGGACACAATCAGTCCCTCACTGGGCAGCCTTGGCCCAGAGGGCCCTTGCAGACAGAGCCCCCCTAGCATAGCAACGGGTCTCTCCAGGGCAGGTTGGAATCCATAGGGCCTGTGCTGTTCCAGGCCCTATCAACAGCCCCATGAATGACCAAGTCTCTCAGTGGGAAAGATGACCCCCTAGGACTTCTGGGACCGTGTTTGAGTCATCCCAAAGCCTCTTCCTCACTCTAGGGATCCTCTAGCATCCTTCCTGGAGAGAGGTGCAGCACAGCCTTGTGGTTAGGGCCTCGGGCTGCGACCTGGGTTTAGTTCCTGACTCTGCCACTGACCTCAGCCAAATTACTCTCACCCTGTGCCTCAGTTTCCCTCCTGCCCTTCATCCATTTGCCTGTAAGCTCTGCGGGGCAGGGATGTCTCTCCCTGGCAGGCGTAGAGCCTGTAGCACCCAGCACAGCAGGATGACAGCTGGGCACTGCTCTAACACCAGCAGCTCTGTGGGGCAGCACAAACCCAGTGTGGGGACTCACCACACGCTCTGCACAGCCCAGCCTCTCAGACTGCTTGCAGCACCCTTCCAGCCCGGCTTCCAGGAGTTTGAGGGCATTGCGCTGGCGCACAAGGTGGGAGAACGCTGTGTCAGGCAGCTTCCAGGTCCCATAAGACGGCTTCCTCCCCTCCTGGCAGATGTTGTCAATGTTGCTGGCAGTGGGGCGACCCGGCGGGAAGTCATCCTGCCCATGACCCCTGAGCTGGGTGCCGCAGGAGAGGCCATCGCCGCAGCTGGTGACGCCAGAGCCTGTGGTTCTGGAGTGCCCCATGGTCATCCGGGCTTGAGTCTGCCCGAGATCGACGGGTGCTAGGATGGAGGGAGAGAGAGCTCACAAGCTGCACTTGGGGCAAGACCCAGCCCAGCTCCCAGGAGGGCCCCATCAGCCTGGCCATTCAAGCTGGGAGGAGGCAAAGGTGTAGGGATCCCCACGGGCTCCTGTATGCTGGGGTTGCCCTGGGCTGCTGGCCAAATCCTAAGATGCCCTGAAGCCCACCCTGTCATTTCAAATGGGGCAGGTTCCTCCTGTCCTGCCTGCTGACAGTCAGCCGCTGAGCTCCACCCCTCTGGAGGTGGCCAGGAGTAGGGGGGGGGAAGGGGGCTCTGCAGTGAGCTGAGTGATGTTTACATCTGTCCCAGTCACAGGGGGTCACAGCTCCCAGCTCTGACCCCGAAGCAGCATACACTCATTGCAGGCTAGGCCAGCACTTGGGCTGGTTCTGATGGGACCCAAACTGGACCCACTGGCCCTATCTTTTGCCTTTGGATAGAGCCAGGGCTCCAGGCCACTGTGGAGGGGGTGCACCATTGGCTGTGGCCCAGACACTTGCCGCAGCCTGGGACTCCCATTCCCTCTGTGTTCCCCCCATCCTAGAGTTCCTCTCACTCGCTCCTCTTGCTGCTCCCCACACTGCTGTGTCCCCCCAGCTTTGCACCTTCCACCTTGCAGGGATTTCCCTTTTGGCGCCCGGTATCACCCAGAGCCAGCACTCTCTCCTCTGCTCACCTTGCTCAATCTCCTTGGCCCAGGGCTCTGGGTCCAGCTCTCTCTGGACTAGATCCTCAAATGCAGCAGGGGGCAGCTCTTCCTGGCCATCTGGGAAAGGGACAAAGAATACAGTGAATGGCTGGGCCCAGCACAACCCCGAGCAGCCAAGGAGATCAGGCGTCAGGTTCAGAAATCATAAGATCCAACAGGGAGGTGGGTTCCCGTTTCTTGGCAGCTGGGCCCCTCAGGGGTCCTGCTCTCTCCAACATTTCTCTGCACCTGAGAAAGCTGACTTTTATTAGAGAAATAGTAATCCCTAGTGGTTATATAGCCCTTTTCCTCAGTACAGCCTATAGCGCTTCACAGCCTTTAAAGTATTTACCGCACAATGGCTCCGCCAGGCGAGGTATGGCTATTACCCCCATTGTATCAATGGGGAAACTGAGGCATGGCACTACAGTCACAAAAGATGTTTGCAGCCAAGTAAGGAACTGACCTGGGGTTTCCCACATTCTAGTGAGTGCTCTAAGCATGGAGCTTGGGCTTTGAGAAAATCGCCAGCTCTCAGGAGATACCAGCGCTGCAGGAGGGGCAGAGGGGGCCAGCTAACCCGTTTGTCCCTTCCAGCTGTAGAGTCAGGGCTTCTGTCCCTGAGAGGTTCATGGGGCCATGCATGCAGGGTCCGATCTCCTGGCACCGGGCCACTTGTGCAGTGAAGTACTGCCCCGCCAAGCAGCTGGCATTTCACACTTGCTTTGCACTGGTGATAAGGGACTCCCCAGCAGGGGAGAATTGCAATCATGCCCATGGAGTGGCATGGCGACTGATCCAGAGTATCCTGATCTGGATCCGTTCCCACTCCCCCCCAACACTGCAGAGTTGTGGGCGAGATCTAGCTGGACAGGGAGAGGTGAGAGCAGGTGGGAAAGATGCAATGACTCCTAAGAAGCCACAATGAAACTGCCCTGGAAGGGGGGCAAAGCCCCTCAGGAACCCCTGGACTGGATCAGCCCCAAGATCCAGCTGGCCCAGGCCCCTGTCTCTGGCCCTGGCGGGTGCAAGGAACCCTGCAGTGATGGGCTAGGAGAAGAAACACGGGTGAGGCCATTACATGCAGATCTGAGTGGACTGGGAGGGGAGCCTACGAGCTGGAAACCTGGGGTCTGGAGCAAGTGTAAGGCATCAGCTTGGCTCTGTGAGATCAACCATCAAATCAGCTAGAGACAGACAGCGTTTAGAGCTTCAGCAGAGAGGAAGGGTGGCCTAGTGGTAAGGGTGCGACTGTGGGACTCAGGTGACAATCTGGACTTGGCAGAGTCATTTAGCTGCTCTGTGCCTCAGTTTCCCCTCCTACAAAATGGGGATAACAACCCTGCCCCCCCCCCCCAAGGGGGAGAGGGGCAGAAGGATAAACAGACTAATGCTGTCAGGGACTCAGATACCATGGTAATGGGGAGCAGATAAGCACAAGAGCAAACCAGACCTGGGATCTTAGCTCTTGCAACATTTGTGATCAAATCACCAGAAGCAGAACTAACTGGTAGAACCTGAGGGGAGGGACCTCAGAGTGAGCAGACATGCTATGCCTGCCCTTCCCGAGGCCCAGCTCTGGGCCCACCCCCACTTCACTCCTGTTAATCCCCATGACTGGGAAAGCAGCTGGCCAATAGTATAGTCAGGACAAAGGATGAGGTGATAAACCCAGCTCCCGGAAACCTTAACCAGATCTGCATTAGTGATAGGTAATCTGCAGGCCAGCCGCCCTGCACGCAACCAGCCAATTTAGCACTGAGCAGTGCAGGCTGGGATAGCAGTGGGCCAGGGATGGGAGAGAAGAGCAGCAGCCAGACATAGTCAGAACTGATTTTTTGACTGGGCCTGTGGTTGACACAAGCTAGCACAAACCTATCACAAGTGAAATGGAGGCTGAATTGCTTAAAATCTGGGTGGGCCTGCTTTCAAAATGGATGGGCCATTTTGCTCAAGAATTAGGATCATGGAGGAAGAGGAAGGAGAAGCAAGGAGTCACACGGCCGCAGGATTGCACAGAGTGCAAGGGAAGAAGGGACCATCCAGTCACCACGTCTGACTTCCTCTGCAACAATGACAGGGCTGCACATTTCACCCAGCATCCCCGCCGCCGAGCCCTGCAAACCCCCAGGAGACACCATGTGCCACAAATGGGGAATAGGCAAGGCTGAGGTCACCCCAATGCCTGAGGCCTCTGCAGGGGCAGGTAGTTGAGAGGAGATATACTGGTGCTTCCAATGCAAGCAAGGATCCCAGGACTGGCAAGGAGTAGAGGCCAGCTGGGCTCACTCCAGAAAATGCAAGAAACCCTCCAAGAGGCAGCAATAGGGTTGCATGTCCCTTCGGGAAATCCCCTGCTGACCCCCTGAAGCACCAGGGCTTAGAATCCCTTGGCAATAGGGAAGCTACCCCCACAGGCGGGCCTGTTTCCCCATTTCCCTGCCATTCACACTAGTGCAATCGCAGAATGTCACCTGGTGGTGTTTCACACCCACTTTGCACTGGTCCTAATGAGTTTTTGGTAGGACTGACATGATTTTGAAAGGCTTGGGGATGGCAATCTCCTTCAGACTCTTATGGACGACTGCTTCACAGCCTCCCTCATCAGGCTGGCACCAGCATACCATCGTACAGATAGGGGAAACTGAGGCACAGTGTGGGGGAAGGGACTTACCTGATGTCATGACCTCGTGAGGTCCCTTCCAACCCTATTATTCTATGATTCTATGATCCAGTGGACTAGCCACCAAGACTCGCAGTTACTTCTCCCGTGCTTTGACCACAAGGTTGCTCATTTCCTACACTGCTTCTGGCATCCTTTTAAGTCCGTTTCCAAAGCAACTTCTCATTTGCAAGTTGCCGTGGGATACGATGTTTGGGGCCTATTTTTGGGCTCAGACTCAAAGTGGCTGGGGCCAATATCCCTCTTCAAAAGATGACACTGATCAATCAGGGGCACCTACCTCCTCTCGGCCCAGGAGGGGAAAATCCCAGGGTAGATTTTCCTTTAGTGGCTTATTTCCCCCCAACTAAGGAGCACCTTTGCCTGGCAGGTGTCATATCGAGGTAGCAAGGGTTAGGCCTGGGAGATGAGCAAAGTGAATGGTTCCCAAGCCAGCTAATACCCAAAAGAAAAGAAAAGAACGCAGCAACAAATATGGATGTAGACCGTGAGAGAAGGGACCAGAGGGGAGAATAACGGAGTGCAAAGTGGGGCTGAAAATATTCTGTTCACACTGTTTTTGGAGGGAGAATTGGCTTTTTGGCGTAATTATATTTTCCAAGGAAAGTGCCTGCTACAGGCAACAGCAACTTTTTATTCAAAAAACAAATGCCCCAAAGCAATCAAGTCAGCAGAAAATTCAGTTTGGAAATGCTGGTGTTGCGGTGCCTGCTCAGGAGATCTGTGGTCTGGGTGCTCAATGTTCCTTTCTCCTCCATGGCCAGGAGACTTTCAGGATGAATCCTGGATGGCTCAGCATGGGGGAGATTGTGATGCACCCTGGAAAATGTAGCTCAGCTGTGAGTAGAAGAAAGGAGAGGAGGCACCAAAACTACAATTCTCATGAGGCACCAGGGCAGCAATTTCAAATAAAAATTTTTGCAGCTTTGCACCAGGAAGTCAAGATTTTCTACGGATGAAAAAAAAAAAGCCCATTTTCCAGTCAGCTCTAAAAGTAACATTGTCAAGGGCCAGGTTCCACTAAAGCTAATGGAAAAAGTAAACTCCCATCAACTGCAAGGAGAGGACAGTCTGGCCGTAACTACATGGCAGAATCCCTCTGGGGAACCAGTTTTCAGTCAACTGAAGCATCAGTTACTAACTTCTGACAGAGAACCTAAGAACAGCTATACTGGGTCAGACCAATGGTTCATCTAGCCCAGTATCCTGTCTTCTGACAGTGGCCAATGTCAGGATCTTCAGAGGGAATGAATAGAACAAAGCAATCATCAGGTGATTCATCCCCTGTCGCCCATTCCCAGCTTCTGGAAAACAAAGGCTAGGGACACTTCAGAGTATACTTTTGCACCCCTTGCCCATTTTGGCTAATAGCCATTGATGGACCTATTCTCCATGAACTTAGTTCTTTTCTGAACCCTGTTATAGTCTTGGCCTTTACAACATCATCTGGCAAGGAGTTCCACAGGTTGACTGTGCCCTGTGTGAAGAAATACTTCTTTGTTCATTTTAAACTGGGTGTGATAGACCTGGGCTTGTATCCAGTGAGGCAAACCCCTCTCCCCCATTCCTCTATAGAGGCCTTTTGTATTTAACCGCTCACGTATTTTCACCCCTTTAATAATAGATTATCTAGATCTAGAGAGGAGCCAAAAGGCTGCCAGCAGTGTTATCCAATGGTTAAGGGGTCCACCAATCTGGACAGCTGGGTTCTAGATTCCTGGCTCTTCCATTCACCTGCTGCATCAAATCGGGATGCAGGATTGGAAGGAATCTTGAAAAGTGATCAAATCCAGCCTCCTGTGTTGAGGCAGGACTATAATTTTAGGCAAGTCGTATATCAGCTCTGTTTTGCATCCAGCCAGCAGATTGTAAACATCTCACTCTAGGTCTGTGCAGTACTTAATCTCAGTCGAGGCCTGCGGGCACTACTCTAACAACAGATCCAGGCATGCCCCATCTCTACTACCAAACTGGTCCAATGGGCTTTGCCTTGCTCTCCCAGGGATGACTGTGGTTCCATAATGATGCTCTGCTGCACTTAGACAGCCGTTACTATTTCCCAATCGCCGAGCAAACATTGCCTAACTCTCCTCTGGCCTGTGCTGCAAACATTAAACAGTGAGTATCCTCCTGGTATGCAGGGGAAAAGTGAGTCAGGCAGGGATGAAGAAGTTTGCTCCCAGACCCTGCCAGCCAATCACAATGTCCAACACGGGATCAGAATCCAGGAGTTCCCAACTCTGTGTTAACATTTACACTGAACCACCCATTGCAGACCCACAGTGTTTACTTTCCACTCCTCTTCTTTGTCTCAAAGAAACACATGGCCTGCCTGATCTTCTCTCCCCCAAGGAGTTTATCTCTAGGATTAGCCATGTCCTGAGAAAATGGGGTTCACAGAAGAAAAGGGAGGCACCGAAATGGAGGACTGGCACCTCACCAGATGTTGCAGTTGATAGGAGGGAATTGCAAGTTAGGGCTTTGGGTGGATTCTTCTGGTGTCCTGAAGGATGGAGGAGTTTGGGCCTTGATCCTGCACACACCCTGACTCTCGAGTCATCCCATTGAGCTGAGTGGAGCGAGGAACCAGTGAGATTGATGTTAAGCATGGCAAAAGGTCTCATGCAATGAGCTCCGTGTCAATTGTGACTGGAGACTGAACCAGGACCTGCCAGAGAGGAGTCTCTACAGCACAACACACCCCCTAGAAAAGCAGATGCATGTTTTTAAATCCAAGGAGGGTGCAGAGATCAGAAAGCAATGAGAGAGTTTCAACCAAGCAAGAGATACATTAATCTGACTCCAGACTTGCCTTTCTGGAAGATGCTTTAGTTCAATGCAAGTTACTGGGATCAATTCAGGGAGAACAGAAAGAAATTCTCTGGCATGTGTTACCTGCTTTGGATTCTGTGAATTTCTGAATTTAAGACCAATCCTCCAGGCTTCACTGAAGCAAAAGGTTCAAAGTCCAAGAGCCCAGGATCACAGTCTGAGATGCAAGAAAATCAACTAGGCTGGTGGTTTTCAATGTTTTTTCATTTGCACACTCCTAAAATGTCAAGTGGAGGTGTGAACTCCTCTGGAACAGCTAGTCATAGCCACAGGTCCACATACCACAAGCTAAAAAAGAACGAAGTAGGCAAAAGACCCTGCCAGGATTTTTCCAAAATCAAACATACCAAAGGCCTGTTGTGCAAGAAACAGTTATTGAATCAAAAGCTTCGGGATATGCCTCATTAGGACCCCACAACCAAACCGCAATTAACGAGACGGAATCTTCTGTTGACACAAGCAGAAATGGCAAGTGCCAAAGAAAAACACTACAGCCCGTCTGGACCAGAGATTGTGAACAGAGCTGAGCTGAACTGCATGGAGTGGAGTGGAGAGATTGACACAAGGGGGGGCCGAGGATATTCACGCCAGTTAGTGTGGCTAGAGCACTGGATTGGGACTCAGGCGACCTGGATTCAGTTCTTGACTCTGCCATTGACTTCCCATGTGACATTCAGCAAATCACGTGATTGCTCTATGGAGCAGTTTCTCCTCGTTAGGGAGGAAGTGTGGCATAGTGGACAGAGCAAAGGACTAGGATTCAAGAGACCTTCATTCTATCAGGACGCTGACACTAGCGTACCGGGTGACCTTGGGCAAGCCACTTCCCCACCCTCTGCCTCAGTTTCCCCATATGGAAAATGTGGTGATGATATTGACCTCCTTGGTAAAGCCCTTTGAGATCTGCTGGTGAAAAATGCCATGTAAGAGGTAGAGTTGATTATCCGCATCTGTAAAATGGGTAGAATAATCCTCCCTTTCTCCCACCCTTTGTGTAGTGAAACTGAGCTCATCAGAGCAGGGACCCTCTCTCTCTGTATCTGTGCAGCATTTGGCACAATGGGACACTGATTTCTGCTACTGTAATGTTGTTAATATAGTGGCAAATGCAGGATTGAGTCTATACCATAGTCTCTGGGGCGCCGTCCTGTCCAGTTCTAAATAACCCCAGTCAGAGATCTCACTGCTAGGAAAGGTCTAATCAACCTGAATTTTTTCCTATTACTATTCTACATAGACCCCAAGATGCTCCACAGTGATCTACCAGCCAAGTCCTCATGCATTTAACCTTTCCCTTTGGAAACACTCACAATCACAGATTATGATTTTTTTCTGAATGAGGGGGCAGGTGAGAATCAAGCCGAACTTGCTGATTCCAAACTCATGATTTTGCTGACCAGGTGAACCAACGCCACAAGGATGGGCACCACACAAGAACCTAGAGAGATGGGTGTTCCTCGTGCACGACTGCATAAAATAAGCCTGGAATTTATGGATTTAGTTACTGGTCAACTTGGGGCAGACTGTGACCATGGGTGACATGGTGTGCCCCAGTGCAGGATCCTGTCCCTGGAATTTCCCTAGAAGCTACCATAGTGCGTAGGCCCCACTATGCCGTGCTGACACAGCAGAGGGTCACCTTCCTGACCACCACTGTGATCATTTTACACCCTGACGCATGAGATTTTTTTAAATCATCCGCAGTTTGCCCTTTGCTATTGGGACTGACTCAACCAAGGCATAGCAATTACCTGTCTTCTAACTGTGACTGTAATTAGAGCCAGGACTCCCGGATTCTATTGCTGGGGCTGTCATCGCCTCAGCGTATGACCTGGGAGAGCCGCTTCCCTAGTTTGTGCCTCAGTTTCCCCATATGTAACATGGGGGACAATGATCCTGATTGCTACTTATTTGTCTTGCAGCAGAACCTAAGACCCCCAGCCATGGAGCAAGGCCTTATTATGTTAGGCGCTGTACACCACATGGATGTCATTCAGTTCATGTGCCACACAGCCCTGTCTCTAGATATACAGCACCTAGCACACTGGGGCCTCCATACTCAAATCATGGGAGAGCTATCCAGAGTCCTTTCCTTTTGCTGTGCCCTGCAGGCCAGTAAACCTGCAGTCTTTAGCTGTGACTGGAGTGCCTTGGTTTCTCTGAGTTCAGTTTGTCCAGCAGGGGGTTATCTGAATTTAGACTTTCCAGAGACGCCTACGAGCCAGCCCAGCTGGGATCAATTTATTTGTGAAATTCCTGAGGCAGGGGCAGGAAGCACAGGAAGGTCATGGAGCTGCCGCCTGCGATAAGGAGCTCAGATATATTTAGTAAGAGAGAATGCAAACCGCAGAACCACAGAACAGGAGAGGGAGAAACCCAGGCCCTTGGCTGGAGTCTTCAGGTTGTAATTTCCATAGCACTGGGGGGCCTGTTTCAGATGAGTTAAAGGGCCTGGATTGGCTGAGGTTCTGAGCACCGTTAAACCCCCACTGACCTCAGTCAGGGCATTGGGACTGCAACAGCTGGAGGGGGAGGAGGAAGATGGAGTCTAGCCTTGCACTTGGGAAACCAGCATTCCATCCTGTGATCCTGGGCCACTCATTTAGTTCCTCTGTGCCTCAGTTTCCCCACCTGTTCAATGGGGGTAATTACCTGGCCCTGCCCCAGGGAGCTTGTTAGGATACGTCCATTAAAGCCCATGAAGCACTCAGTGATGAGGCCCGGTACCTAGCTCAGAAAGAGAGAGCAGCATAGCAAGAAAGAGAGGAGAGGTTAACTTTACAAAGGTGGTAAGGTACCTAATGGAATTTACAACAGCTCCTCAATGAGTTAGGGGAGCTAATTGCCCTTTACTCTCAAAGGGAGTTGGATACCAACGAAGGGGTGGTTCGTTAAATCTTACTAAGCTCCCATCTGCTGCTTTAAACACCTAAATACCTTTGTCAATCTTCAAGAGAGCCAGGCACTGAAATAAGGGGCTGGGTTTGCACTGGAGTTTGGCCAACTGGATCACAACTGGAGCAGCCAGAAATCTGGCACAACCTGTCCCTTGTGACCAACTCTGCGATGTCAGGCCTGCGCTCATGGCGGCTCCGCTCTCTTTTAAATGCACTGGATCAACCGGAATGAGCACTGGTCTGTCTCCTCAAGTTGGGCATCGCACCCTGCAAGCGCCATAAGTGGACGTGGCCTCAGTCACAGTCTCCCAGTGCATCTAGGACCACACTCCCTCTTCAGAAGCCAGCCTGCCCATGCTTCAGATTCCAAACCCTCACAGCGCCCAACACGGATTCCTAGACCAGAACGGTCCATTGGGCGCCCGCAAGAGCCTCTAGAAAGCAGGGAGGTGTGCAAAGCGTGCCCTCAGAAAGCCTGACCCTTTTGGGGACCCCAAAAGCTTGTCACTTTGGTTGCCAACCCAGCGATAGAGTGGGGCTAAAACAGCATCCCAGCCCGAGGAGGCCTCCACATGCTCTGCTGGGAAGTCATTCAGCCCAAAGAGATTCCCGTTATGTCGGCTGCTTCTCTGATGTTGCTAGGTGACATCTCCACAGAGATGGGGCCAGCATCTCCAGGAAACCGATGCTTCCGCCCTGCATGGGGCTACCAGCCCTTCTTGTGGGCCACCCTGGTTGGTTGTCCTGGAATAAGGAGCCTGAGGTTCTTCTTCCTCTCTATGCACATGAATGACTAGGAAGGGGCCAGGGACTGAGAGGCTGAGGACTAACCAGAGAGCAAGCCTCCCATACTCTATAGGGAGTCCCTACAAAGTGCCTGGAGGAACCCCACCGCTGTGGAGCGGGGGGGAGGGGAGGAGTGGTGTTTACTCTCTAGGGCCCAGCCATCTCTGCTGAGGTTCCTAATGAAGTCCTGGTTTAAATGGTCTCAGGAACTGGGCTGAGACTCTCCCAATGGAAACAGGGTCTCCGCCCAACCTCTATCAGCCTGAGCTGGATTCAAGCAGGTGACATTGCCATGAAGCATGCCCCTGGCCAGCCGTCCCCAGCCCCGAAAACCAGGCTATTATAACTTAAGGCATGGAAGGAGAGGCGGCGACTGGCTGCCCCCTAGTTTTCTGTGCCACCATCCCTTTGAGGAAGGCTCTGTCCTAGCAAAACATAGTAGACTCCTAACAAACAGGTGACAGGTTTGTAACTGGCCTCAGCAACTTGGAAACCAACGAGTGGACAATAAATTGGTAGCATATTGAGTGGATGTTAGAATCTCCCCCCAGAGCAGAGGATGCCCCCTTTACAATATGGTTATTCTCTCTGCCGCCTTGAGCGCCAACCTGGATTGGGGCCCTGTTGAGCCCAGTGCTTCCTGACAAGCTCATGGTATACTTAATGGGTGCGTCTACACTTGTAAATTAAGTCGACTTAAGCTTGCTTAAGTCGACTTAATTTACTCTGCGTCTACACTACAGTTTCCTTAAGTCAACTTAAGCAAGCTGCTTAAGTTGACTTAAGGAAAATTAAGTCGACTTTTTAAAACCTTTAGAAAGTCGACTTAAGCCAGTGTAGACCTGGAGTAGCCCTAAGTTGAGTCTAAGTTGACTTAGGGCTCTCCAGGACTCTCCCACTGCCCTCCCTGCCAGGGTGGCTGGCACAAGGAGAGCCTGGCATGCTCCCCCACAGGGCAGGGCAGAGCCCTGCCCACCCTGCCCCTATGCCCTGCCAGGGTCCCTGTCCCCCTTTGCCCCATTGTACCCAGGTACAATGGGGCAAAGGCTGAACCCCCTGGCACTTGGCAAGGGGTGCCCCCCCTGCCTCCGTGGACCACTCTAAGGTCCCTCTAGCCCAGTGGTTCTCAACCTTCCTAATGCCGCGACCCTTTAATACAGTTCCTCATGTTGTGGTGACCCCCAACCAGTGTCTCGGTTCATAAGACCATCGGAAATATGTGTTTTCCGATGGTCTTAGGCGACCCCTGTGAAAGGGTCGTTCAACCCCCAAAGGGGTCGCGACCCACAGGTTGAGAACCGCTGCTCTAGCCCCTACAAGTCGACCTAGAGCATCCAGTGTGGTAGGGTCTCCCCAAAGTCGACTTAAAATTTCAGTGTGGACATGCTAAGTCGACTTAGTTAAGTTGACTTAAATTAACAAGTGTAGACATAGCCAATGAGGCCAAAAGGCGAGAGAAACAGAGGCCATGTGACTGGTCCGAGATCAGGAATCATAGAATCAGAATCTTAGAGCTGGAAGGGATCTCACGAGGTCATCTAGCCCAACCCCCTGCTAAAAGCAGGACCACTCCCACTAAATCACCCCAGCCAGGGTTTTGTCTAACCAGACCTTAATATCTCCAAAGTTGGAGATTCTACCACCTCCCTAGATAACCCATTCCAATGCTTTACCACCCTCCTAGTTTGAGAAAGTTTTCCTAATATCCAACCTCGACCTCCCCAGCTGTAACTTGAAACCATTGCTCCTTGTTCTGTCCTCTGTTACCATCGAGAACAGCCTACCTCCCTCCTCTTTGTAGCAATCCTTCAAGTAGTTGAAGGTTGCTATCAAATCTCCCCTCAGTCTTCCCTTCTGTAGACTAAATAAGCCTAGTTCCTTCAGTCTCTCCTCGTAGGTCACATTCCCCAGCCCCCTAATCATTTTCATTCCCTCCACTGGACTCTTTCTAATTTGTCCACATCCTTCTTGTAGTGGGGAGCCCAAAACTGGACACAGTATTCCAGATGTGGCCTCACCAGTGCCAAATAGAGGGGAATAATCACGTCCCTCCCTCTGCTGGCAACACTCCTCCTGATGCAGCCCAATATGAACTGGCTGCACCTCTCCCCATGCCCATGCTCCAACCCCCAGAGCAGGTCTGCAGAGTGACTACTGTGACGACGCTGTCTGATTTAGCAGCAAGCCACCGAGCTTCCCACTAGACACAAATGGAGCCAGGTAAACAAACCCGCACAGCTCCATTCCCATGTGAACCAGGGGGCAGGTCTCCCTGCTTCCCGCTCTCACCTTGAGGAGCAGCCCTGGCCAGACACAGCAAAGGGATGAGCAGCAGCACGACAGCTCTCATCGTGAGGATGTGGCTCCGTCTGGACACGTCCCCTTCAGCACAGCACTGGTGATTCTGTGCCTGAGGATTCTCTGTGGAGCTGATGTTCATTTCCTCCCCTTCCGAGCCTTTAATATGCTGTCAGGCTGAGAGAACTCAGTGAAGCTGAGTCACCAGCTGGACGTCAGCAGTCACGCCCTGCAGTGCACGCAGCTTCCTAGTCCCAAATCACCAAAAAAAATACCCCAGGTCTAACTCAAAACAGAAGTTTTCCAGCCAAGAACATTTTACAAGGAAACAAATCAACAAGAGGCCAATTGTCACCAATCGAATAAGCAGAAGCTTCAATAACTGACACGCTTCATCTCTGCATGTGTCATGCTTAGCTCATATATGATCCCCATGTGTAACAGCACAATGGGCATGCACATTCCATGGGCTTTTGTACCATGTGGATACCCTACATCGGGGGCAGCAACCTTTGCCGATCCCTGTGCCCGCCCCTCCTCCTCAACCCTCAGCTGGTGCCGAAGGCCCTCTCGCGGAAAGAAGCCACCTGGAGTGGAGTGGGGACCCCTATCCCCTGGCACGTCACGGAAAGTTGTCTGGAGTGACTCCTTTTGATGGTGGCACACCACAGAGAGGAGCCGCTCTGGGCGGCTTCTTTACACAGTATGCCTGGGGCACGGACGTGGCAGGGACCTCCGCACTGCAGCCGCCCCTGAAAGAAGCCACTTGGAGTGTCTTTTGATGGCAGGAGTGGCAATTTCTGTGGCGCCACAGAGGATGCCGAGTGCCGCTCTGAATAGGCTCGTGTGCCATTGCTGGCTCGTGTGCCGGGGGTTGCCTACCCCTGCCCTACATAATCAGTGGTATAGCAAGGGTGTCTGGCGCCTGTTGAAGCCCAGAGGCCAACCCCATATTTGTTCTCCCCTGAGTGCTCCACACCACTCTATGCCTTGTAGCCCCTCCCCTCCCCAGCACTTCTCTGCAGCCTGACACCCCGGTGCTTGGCCCCCCACTTCCCCCTGTTGCTACACCACTGTACATAATGATACTTGGGCTTCAAAGAATTTGATTTTTTTTTTAACGGTTAATGTCATTAAAGATCAATTTCGTCTCCCACTCCCAACGAAATCAGGTTTCCATCAACGATGAGCGATAGCATTTGTCTTCCATTGCTGGGTTGATAACTTCTTAGTCAGACCTCAGGGGTTTATATTTTTGGGTTCAGCTTGCTACAAATAGACCTGTGGGTGAATGGGAAAGGAAGGTACGAGTTGTTGATGGAAGGATATTTACTTTGTGTACTTGAGTTGGGGGATGTTGGCATGCTGAGATCAGAGTTTATAAGATTTTGAAGCTCAATGTCTACTGTCATTCAATAATAGTCTGACACAGTGGATCTCAACCTTTTGCAGGTCGGGACACACGTGGTTGCATATCGCGACGCAACACGACACACCAGCCCACCTCTCCCAAGCCAAATCCAGCCATCTCCCCAGCTCTCCACGACACACTTACCACCGAGGCAACACAGTAATGTGTCCCGACACAGTGCTTGAGAAGAACTGGTCTGACACAGACCCCCATACCTCCAAACGGAAATTTCCTGCAACTGTGAACATTTAAACTGATAAAAAAACCTTTAAAAAAGGCCTAAAAATAAACCCTTGCTATTAGCCATGGAAATTATATACCTCTAATTGGATTCTGCCAAGCCCTATGATACTTATTCCCTGGTTAGTATCACCTTTTAACACCTGCCAGCCCCACTGATGGCCCAGGACCCTGCAGCGCTAGGTGCTGTACAGACACAAAACAAAATGACAGTGCCTGCTTCCAAAAGCTTACAACCATCAACTGAGGACTCTGCAGCAATTGATAATAGTTTTCACTGAGTTTAAGGCCAGAAGGGCCCATTAGACTCGCCCCCTACAGAGCAGAAGCTAGTGAATTCACCCGCGTCTCCTAGGACTGACACCAATCGCTCATTTTTGGATGAAACATCCCTCCCTCAACGGCACCTAAGTGTGGACCGGAACACACAGCAAGAGGCAGGGGCTTATGAAACGATCCCCTGTCTTTCTATGTTTGTTCAGTGCCTAGCACAGTAATGGGTCCCAGGTTGTGGCTGGGACTCTGACGGTGCTACCGTAATACAAACACAAACCACCATTCCGCATCCATTGGACAGGTGGAGAAACTGAGGCACAAATCAAAGCTATGACTATCTTAGGGTCACACAGTCAGTGGGCGACAGAGTCCGGGACTCCCTGAGTGAGACTGTCACCCCACATGCAAAGTCACAATGCCTGGAGCAGGGAGCTGGGCCTAAGCTATACCCCCTCACCCCCCCCCCAGCTCCCCAAGAGCCACTGTTGCAAGGTGAGCCTGGAGCCAGTTCCCCCTTCTCTGCTGCCTCCATCTTCTCCCGTGTCCTCTGTCTATGCTCTCTACGTGTAGAGAATCCTAGCTAACGGCAGCGATCAGGTGCCCTAGTGGATTTACAAGGTGCCCGACTCCCTTTAATAGTCAAGGGGAGTTAGCCACCCAATTAACTTAGGGTGTTTGTAAATTCTGCTGGGGGTGTAAGTATCCTTTCGCCCTGGTGTTCTCTCTCTCTCTGCTATTTACCTGGCCCCACTCACCCCAGAGTCAGAATGCTCAACCTCTTTAATGGATTCGTCCTCCCACACTCACATCCCCTCTTTGGAGCAGGGCTATTACCCCCCTTGTACAGATGGGGAAATTGAGGCACAGAGAGTCTCAGGGACTTGCCCAAGGTCACACAGGGAGTCTGTCGAACAGCAGGAACTGGCCTCAGAGACCAGGTTTCCAAGGCTCGCACCCAGCTACCGCATCCAGCCCCCTCTGGGAGCTGGGGTCCCAGTACCCTGGCTTAAGTCAGTGCCAGCTAGCGGTGCCCAGCACCTCGGACCCTCTGGCCCTGTTCATGGGTCTCAAACTATGTGACCTGAACTTCCCAGCTCAGAGGCCAGGCTCCCCCACCCTCATTCCCTCGTCCTGTGGTTTACATGGTCACTCATTAAATACTTCTGAGCTCTTTAACTCAGGCAGCAGCTCCGACGGTCCCACGCTTCCTGCTCCTGCCTCAGGAATTCCATAAATAAATTGCTCCCGGCTGGGCTCGCCTGGCTCGTGGGTGTCTCCCAAAAGGTTACATGCAGATAACCCCCTAATGGGTAGGGTTACCAGATACCAAAGCATGGAAAGGAGGACAGGGAAGTACGAAAAGGAGAACATGGAGAAAATGTAGTATTAATATAACTGTCATTACCATATTATGTCATGGAAAATGGGTAATGATTAAT
Source organism: Pelusios castaneus (assembly GCA_007922175.1). NCBI lineage: Eukaryota > Metazoa > Chordata > Testudines > Pelomedusidae > Pelusios > Pelusios castaneus. The sequence goes on from ML685905.1 coordinate 3,082,766, forward strand.
GAAGGCATGGCAGCATGAAAAAAACAGAGAACAAGTTGAACAACAGAAATATTCTTAGGGGGCACGTTAACTGCCGGACGGAGGACATGAAGGTAAAAAGGACATGTCCTCCTTCTGCCTGACGTCTGGTAACCCTATTGCTGGATGAACTGAGCACAGAGAAACCAAGGCGGCCTAGCCCCAGATAAAGACTCCAATATTGTTTCCTGCAGGCACAGCAAAAGGAAAGGAATCCAGTTAGCTCTCCCATAATCTGTGTCTGGAGGCCCCGTGTGCTAGGTGCTGAACATCCACTCAGGAAGAGACAGGGACATATGAAACAGGAATTAAATAATCCCCCCATGGTTCTGTGTCTGTGCAGTGGAGTCCTGGCCCACAACTGGGGTACACATGCCATACAATGATCATCACCCTCTATGCTACAGGTGGGGAAACTGAGGAGCCTGGTGACTGATCCAAGGTTACACAGCAAGAGTGGGTGGATGGGGGGAATCCAGCCCTGTACTCCTGCTCTGTACACTCTCTACTGCAGGAACCCCTGGAGGTTCACACCTCCCCCCACATGTATGCCCTGCTCAATTTAGTCACAGCATTTCTCCCACCAGGCTCTCCCACCTGAATCATGGCTGGATGGCATAGTGGGCTGATTACTGTACTAGGAGCCAGACATGCCTAGCTCTTCCTCATACTCATGCTGCCCTGCATGGGATCCAGGCATGAGTCACTTCCCCAGCTCCAGGCCTCAGTTTCCCCAACTAGCCATGATGACACTCACTTGTCTAACTTGATGGTGCGGTTAGGATTGTTTGCAGGGCATGCAATTAAGTTAAAAAAATAATCACCACCAGTTCATGTCTTGGTTTTTCATCAGTAGATCTCAAAGCACATTACACCTCTTTGCAGAAGAAATTACCTAATTCTCCTTTACACTATGTTAGCCGTGCAAAAGGAGCAGAAAGTGGATTGTGGTCCCACTTACTTTAACAAATAATATCCAGCTATTATATCAGCAGGTCTTAAAGCACTTTTGGGCACAGAGGGGGAAACTGAGGCACACAAGCAGGGACGTGATTTGCCCAAGGTCACCCAGCAGGCCATTGTGAGCTTGGAATAAAACCCAGATCTCCTGAGTCTCTATCCAGTGCTCTACCCCATCCTAGGCCAGGCTGCAGCTATTTAGAGACACATTGTAAAGGTGCTTTGAGATCCTTGGATGAAGAATGTGATGGAATTACAGAGCTCTATGAAAAGGCCGCTGTAATACTAGCCTCGGTTTTTGATATCATTGTGTCTTTTCAAAGCGGAACAAGAGCTGCCTGACTAAGCGAAGGGATTGGAAGAAAAGGGCTGGGTTCAAAGGCTCGTTCAAGCATGTCGGACCAGCATGGGAAAGGAGCAAAAGCTCACAGCGTGGAACTCAGCCAAGTACAGAGCCATGACAGGTTGGATTCTCAGAACCTGACTCGCCTGGAGTCCCAGCTACGTAGGTGAAAAATGTGAACAAAGTTGAAATCCTGGCCCTACTGAAGTCAAGGGGGGGGGGAACCAGCATGCAGGGGCCAGGATTTTCCCCCAGACTTCTCCACTCACTCTGCACAGGTGCATGTGATGCCTCCAGGAGCGGGGCAGGTTGAGAAGCAGGGCCTGGGAAAAGCGACTGGAGCCTCTGGTGAAATGACTAGGAGCTGATCTCGCCATACCTGAGTGTCCCAAGCCATCCTGCGAGATGGGCGCCCTAAAATCTCACACGAGATCTGCCATGGTTATTTTTAGTAAAATAGTCAGGGAGAGGTCAGAGACCATAAACAAGAATTAATGGAAGCTGTGACCTCTCCCTGTTTTTCACTAAAAATAACTGTCTATGGCACACACCTATCTTAATTCCTCACGTGAGAGCGGACGAGGGGTGGTCATTGGATATGCTCCTGGAATGGGATGCAGAAGACTCTGCTGCTCAACTCCAGGGTGACCATCAACAAGTCACTTCCCCTCCTACCCTTTGTCTGCCTGGCCTAATTAGATTGTGTGAGGGCTATGTCGGCGCAGCACCCAGCCCCACGGAGCCGAGATCTCAGCAGGCACCATGAGATGCTCCTAGATCTTGTCTACACTGGACAGTTAATTCAGATTAAGGGAAGGTGTAAAATGAAAGCACAGCCGCTAACCTGGTTTAACCCCAGGGTTGGACATGTGCGAGTGACCAATCACAATGGAACTCTTGCCTTCAAGGACTAAATGTTTCCAGAGCTCACGAGCCACCAGCTTATTATCAGAGCCTGTCAACCTTACAGGACATTTCCCTGTTACCTTTAGGGGTAGGTAACTGAGCAGAGGGCACAAAACCTAGACACTGTCAGCTATGCTGGTGTAAATCCACCATCACTTGCCCCTGCAGGCTCTGGACTTACTTTGGCCTCCACATGTGATTTATTAAGTATATTAACTTAGTGCCATGCAGTAGTGGTAGAGTTTGCAATGGCCGGGGGCGGGGGGAGGTACAGAGCATTCACAATAGCAGCCTCTTCCCACCCTGACACCACAACTTTAGTCCTGATGCATGTGGGGAGGCCCTGGAAAATGAGCCCACCCTGCACTCTCCTGGCAATGGCAGTTCCCATTCAGCAAGGCAGGTGTCACCGCTGGGAAGAGAGTTCAGGGTGGCCTTGCTCTTCACCTCACGGGTAAAGATGTCACATATGTACATACCTATAGATCACTGGTTCTCAACCAGGAATACACATACCCCTCCCCAAGGGCTTCCAGGAGCTACAGCAGCTCATCTAGCTATTCACCTACTTTTACGACTGGCTCCATAAAAAAGCACCAGTGAAGTCAGGACAAACTATAATTTCATACCAGGACTTGTTTCTACTGCTCCACGGACTGTACGTCTCAATGGAGGTACAATGTTTATATTCTTATTGGCTTATTTGATTTTTCTATGGTGAAAATGAGGAAATCAGAACTTTTCAGTAAGAGTGCACCGGGGAACTTCTGTATTTTTACGTTTGATTTTGTAAGCAAGTAGTTTTAAGGGAGGTAAAACTTGGAGGTCCACAGGACAAATCAGATGCCTGAAAGGAGTCCAATTGTCTAGATAGGTTGAGAGCCACTGCTATAAGCTATGTGTGGGGAGGGGATGGGCTCTGGGTTCCTCCTGCAAAGATCTGCCTGGAGTAGATGAGTTCTAGGCAATGTGTACCTTTTTTACACCTCCCAGCCTTTCACAAAACTGTAACAAGATGCAGTGCCACCCAGGAGGGGCTTGTCCACCTGCCTCCTCACCTGGGCTGAACTGGAGCTGTACAGTGACCCCAGGTGCCAGATCACAACACTGCTTGGCTTGGGTCTTCCTCACACAAGGATCCCGGCAGCCCTCAAATGCCGGAAATGTTCTGCAAGAGCCAGGAGAGGAGATTGTGGGGTGGGGTGGGAGGGCGGATCAAAGCAGGCCAGTGCACAGGCCCTGAAACTGCTGCTCATCTCAGCCATGGAGCAGGATGTAACAATTGCCAGAACCTTGGGCCTGGCTTTTGGGGCCTGGTTCGCCACGGGGCAGCGCCTTGGGCAGGTGGTACACCTATGCAAAGCACCCCTCCCCTTTTCTCAAGAGAGTGGGAGGGGGAGAACAGCAAGGTGCAGGGCCGTCATGAGTCACCCATTGTTTCCAACTAGGAAGAAGTTGCCGACCCTGGGAAAGTACCAGCTGAGTTTTATAATCCCATTAAACCGACAGACAGCCGTGACAGTCACCCCTTCAGCAAGGCTGCTGTGGTAATGGACAGACCGCAGCTGGGACAAGATGGGGTGGTGTCCAGGAGGAGTGCGGGGGGAGGGGGGGGCAGACAGGCTGTATTTCTAGTTCTACCACTGGATTTGGGACCAATCATTTCCTCTTCTTGGCACCTCAGTTTCCCTCTCCAGATGGGGGTGGGGGCCGTAAATGAGGCTCTGCCCACTCCAGACTTAGCTGCTTGGCACCACTGACCCACGCAGGCACTTAGAAAGAGGAGAGGGTGTTTTCAGAGGAGGTGGAGATGGGAAAATGATTGCAGCTGAGCAGCAGGGGGATTTGGCCCAGACCCATGTTGCTCAGGGCAATTGACGGGAAGGCAATGGCAGGGTTTGCCTCATGGCAAGCCATCCAGCTGGGAACCGCAGCGGAAAGTGAGGATACGCCCAAGCAGCCCGCAGCCTTGGCTCCAGGAACCTTTTCCCATCATTCCTGCACACAAATTGAGCCTGGCGTAGCCGCAATGGCCAGCTCAGTGACCACGGAGAATGAGGAAACCTGGGTGGTTCCAGGGATGAAGAACAGGGGCTGGGGGCTCCCAAGGGAGGCGGCACTCCTCACTCATGGAAGGAGCCGTTCTGGCAGGAAGGGTGTGGTGAAGGCTGGGCTGGAACTCAGGAGGGCAAATTATTCCCTCTCTCCCGGCCTCATTGTCCCCTCTGCTCCGCCACAGTAGCACTTCTCTCCAGCTGGCTGCGTTTGCCAGGGGCCCTGGCGAGCTGCCCTTCCACTGATGACCCCACAGCCCTGATTCTGTTTAGTGGCCAAAAAAGAAAAAAGAAACCAGCCGGTGGTCTGCTCACCTTTGTGCGGTTCCCAGCAGGGCAGGGGCCGGGGGGACATGCAGACGCTCTCCCTTGGAAGTGGGTTGAGGCAAAGATGACGTGGGGGTGAAAAGCAGCAATGCAGTTGTACCTTTGCAAGCAGGTACGAAGTGACCAGGCACAGCTGGGATCCGCTTCTCCAGGGGCAAACGCAATATTCTCCAACTGAGAAGCAGGTCAGCCCTCATTATCTGGGTGTACCCTCACACTCACTGGGGCTGATGGACCGTACCAATCACAAACGGCAGAGGAGAGCCCTGGAAAGCTGTTTGCAAACAGGATGGAGAAGCGCAGCAGGGATTCAGTGGTCTACCAGTCCAGTGTATGGCATCCAACTCTGCTGGCTGTGTTGCCACCTTTCTCTCTAGCAGGAGGCTGGGCACGGGAAGCCAGGTGTTCCAAGCTCCATGGGAATGGAGGGTTGCCATCCCAGCTCTGCGCCAGTCTAAAAATGGGGAGGGGGAACGACACTGACTCATCTAAGCAGATGGTCAAAGCTGGCACTGTGATGCTCTGCTGTACCCTCGCCATGGACAGATGCTTGTCCATGGAGCACCATCCACCGGGGCTAAGCACGGGGGCGGCACCCCGACAGTTGAGGGAGAGCAGGTGAAAAGGACATGGCTGAGCAAGACTTGTGTGATGGCTCAGCCGTAGCTCATGGGTCGGTCTCGAATGGCTTTAACCCAGAACCCACCTACCTGACCCAGAGCAGGTTGCCGCCCTATTGCCATTGGTCTTCTGCCAGAGACTGGCCAATGGAAATCATCCGCCAGGATTTGGAGTGGAACAGGCGCAGCGGCACCACAGTAGAGGCCGTACAGCTCCACAAGGCTCTTTGCTCCCTGCCATGAAGAAGTGGAGTATGCCAGGGGCAATGACGAGCCCAGGGCCAAATTCAAGGTGTCTGCAAGCCAGCCCAACTCCACAGCAGCTACCAGCTTAGAGCCAGTGACGTCCATCATTCCATCCTCCCCTGAAATGCAGCTAGCTCTGGGGTGGGACGGGACAAATTCTTTCCCCCACACAGCAATGTTAGTTTGGCACCGGCAATAAGGATAAAGGATGGGCCACTGCTTAGGGCACTAAAAACATGGGAGATCCTCATTTAATTCTCTGCTCTGGAACCAATTCCCTCTCCACACTGTTCTGCTTCCCCTGTGGTTAGTGACGGCACTCAGCTGCTGCTGATGGAGGCCAGATGTGTGCCTAAGAGCCAAGCCACCCTGTTCAGCTGAAACGGCAGCATGGAATCCAGTCTGTTTCTCAATGACACTAAGGTCTGTGTATATTGCCAGAGTGGTGTAAATGAAAATCGGAAACTAGCTACTGACCCTGCCAACGTATTAAATATCCCGTGGCTCTCCTTGTAAATCAGTTCAATCCAAACCCTGCTTCCTCTACTCCAATTCCCCCCATTTTCAACTGGGGTCCTTCACTTTCTGTCAAAGTGAGATACCATGTTTTACCCTACAGGTGGCTGCATTTTAAGGTGGGGGCCTCTCAGCTTTGGCCAGCACTATGGTATCTTTCAGAACATAAGCTCCCCTGCACCAAAGTTCTCGCCACCCGTCAGGTTTCCGAGCGGTATCGCCACGCCAACGTCAGAGCCTTGTGAAAGGCGATTCACCCTGAGAATTGTCAGGAGTCACCCATCTCAGTTCAACAGCGGGACAAAATAAGGTCGGGTTGCCTGAAGGACTTTCAACAGAGGATTTGATTGAGTCAGGGCAGGCCCAACAAGTTACGCAGCAATTTATCAGATGTTCTAAGCTTTACCAAGAAGCAATTTCACACCCCTCTCTAGAATATGACCTCAGGCAGGTATCCAGTATACAGGAAGCCGGGAGCAACAATGGCCAGGGCTGTTACTAACGCGACTCATCAAGGACTTTAGCTCTGGATTTTGAAAGCGAGCTGAGGGTTTTTTTGTTTCTAAGAGATGTGTTGAAATATGTGTCAGCCCTGTCGCAACAAACGTGCATGGGGCAAATGCCACAATGGACACAGGGGCCCTGGTTTGGTCTTTAAAAAAAAAAAAAAAAAAGAAGAAAGCAAGCCACAGTCTCTTCCCTACAGGCAGGATGACCTAGTGGGTGGGGAGTCTAAGGAAGATGGATTTCATAGATTCCAAAGGCAGACAGGACCAGTCGGAGCTCCTGCAGAAAACAGGTTTCCTTTGAGGATGAGGACAGAGTTCAGATGAAAGCAGTTCACCCTGTGTGAGCAAGAACACCACATCCAAAACCTGCAAATACAGCTCCACTGCTATAAGGACGAACACCGCACAACACCTGATGCATCTTCATCCAGTGCGCTAAATACCCCAGTAACGACAGGGGGGTTTAACCTACCAGACAAACCCTTCGCTCTCGCAAACTCATTGTGACACAGGAATGGTGCTAAGGTTCTCTCTTCTAGTGGGTCAGGACTCTGCCCCAGTCCTTCCGGGTCTCCATGCACTGCCCCTCTTCTTGGCATAGCCAGACAGGATGAAAGCATGGAGGGCGGACGGGGGCTGTCTGCCACACCTGGGCTCTCCCCATACCTGGAGTCCTCTCCATCTGACTCCAAAGTGTTTAGCACTCCTGCTCCATTAGGGACTCCCCCTGTGGGAATCCCTTCATGCCCCCAATGGGCCATGCCCCCCGCACCCCACCTTTGCCGTCCGAGTGATTACCAACCAGTGTTGAAGTCAGAAGGGTTTTAATTAGTTCTTGGGATCACAGCATAGAAAGGCTTTCCTAGCAGACTAATTAGAAGCTACAGCAGTGACCACCTGGGGAGGCCCCTTCCCCACCACACCTCTCCTGGGGGATTGGAGATTCCAGCTGGGACCATCTGGGAGATAGACTTATGGTTTACCACAGTGGCTCCACACCTTTTTGGCTCAAGGGCTAGATATTTTTATAACCCTGAAGGGTCACCAGCCTCCAGGAGCAGGTGCCCCCCTCTGCAGCCAGATGGAAGGAGGCTGCCTCCTCATTGATCTCCCATCTCCCTGGCTACAGCAGGGAAACCGCACACATCCTGTAGTGCTGTGCATTCCCCCTGGGTCCCTAGGCAGAGGCTCCCTTCTGCAGCCAAGGTGACAGGTCAGTGCTCTGCTCCCTCTGGTTCCAGCATGGACCCCAGCACCTAGGAACCTATTTAGAGTGCTGTGCCGTGCTCCCTGCTACAGCCCAGGGAGGGGAGTGCTGATTATCTGTCCCTTTGGCTGCAGCAAGGCACTTGCACGGATCTTTCAGCCCCACAGAAATGTGCTCCGCCTTGGGTCTTTAGGCAGCAGTTCCTGCAGGCAGCAGGGAGGAGCCGCAAGCCATTTTAAAAACCCCTAAAACCAGGCTGGGAACTTCTGATTTAGCACAACGTGCAACCCCACTACCCATCCTTTTTGTCCTGTGGCCACAGGGGTGTGAATGGGCCACTCTGTCATCCCTTAAAATATGTGCCAGCCACTGATGTTAAACTATCTGTTGATCCTGTATATTGCTATGATATTGGCAGTTCCTTCCCCAGAGCTGAAGAAAAGCTCTGCGTGGCTCAGAAAACTTGCTTCACTGACAGACATTGGTCCAGTAAAGGATATCATCTTCCCCATCTCATCTTCCCTTGTGCTGCAAGTTGAAATATAGAATCCCACATTCCACCCAGAACTGGCTGCATTCCAGTGCATACATGCTTTGTGAAGTGACTTAAAGACCCTGTCGGGATGAACGATGTGTTTAATTATTTACTTGTATTACCATTGGGCCTCTGAGCCCATGGTGCCAGGTGCTGTACAACACAACAAAGGGACAGTCCCTGGCCCCATGATTTCCTGAGAAGCCTCCCCTCCAAGTCCTGCCACACCCTAACCTTGCTTAGCTCATGATGCACCATTTAGCTGGAAGAGCTAAAACAGCCCTCTTGCCATATTACCCATTGAGATCCCCTGCCCTCTGCCAGTTCCTGGGAAGGCCCCACTGTTTGCTGACTCGGAGATCAGACGTCATGTGGTGCTCCATTGAGCAAATCTCCCGCACGTCTGCAAGCACTTGAGCGTACCACCAGCAGCCACAGATGGGGAAGGACATCACCCTACCATGGGTGGTGTTGTGCAACTGTTACATGTGCCAGGGAGCAGCCACTGCGGGCAGTCGGGTGAAGAAGCGTTCACCACTATGACTCGGGGTTGCACAATCTCTCCTTGGAAGCATGGCATGTGCTGGAGAGCTCATTTCTCTTCCCAGCCAGTAACCCCAGATGCCCAGCTCAGCCTCACCCCACATTCCAGGGGGGGGGCATGGCCCAGTGATTTGCACAGGGGCTGGGAAGCCTATAGATTGGGAACCTGTTCCCAGCTTGCTTGAGATGACTTGGCACAGGCAACCATGGCCTCATTTTAAGCAGAGCTGAGTACCCACCATCCCCAGAGAGGTCAAATGGGCACTGTGCGGGCCATGTAATGCTGTACCTCAGTTTCCCCATCTGTTATTGCTTGGGCCTCATTGCATGAGGTGCTGCACATACACCTTGTAAGACAGCCCCTGCTCTGACAGGTGGAAGGGAAGATGGGCAGAGAGAGAGAGGAGAAGCCATGTGCCCAAGTCACCCAGCAGGTCAGCAGCAAAGGCGGGAAGAGAACCCAGGTGTCCTGACCCCCAGTTCAATGGAGTGTACGGCCCTGAGCCCCAAGCATCCTACCAAGTGTCCTGTCTCTTACAGCGGTCAGAGCCAGATGTTGCAGAGGAAGGTGCAGAAACCCTCTGCTAGCAAGTATGGGGTACTCCATGCCTCACAATGCTTTCATCCTGGACCTCCCAGCTGGACGGCACTACCCCCCAGGGTAATCAGAGATGCTGGGACGGACCTATCTCATAGGGGCAGAGCGGCTTCAACTAATTATGTGCGAGGTGGTTGTAGATCCTCAGATGGTAAGTACAGAACTGCTGCACCACAGCCACCTCTGGGCTGCTCCCGCCTGGCTCAACAGGGACCATAGAGCTTGCACTGCCAGGAATGCCAGCCAGCCATCAGCCCCAGCGGGGCACCATTCACCAGCAACTGAGAATCAGGCCAGGCCTGGAGAGCACGGTAGGATCAGCCCCCGCAGCCACCACTAGAGAGACACTGGTCTGGACTTTCTTATTTTAATCAGCCAGGGGGATCCAAGTCTGCGAGAGCGAGTGACCAGAGCCAGCACCAGACCTGCGCATTCCACCAATCATTTTTCTGCGGCCAGAGGGTCCAGCCCCTGCCACGCCCCAGCCTCAATGTGCGTTTCCTCTTCCCTGCTCATGTGGGGGGCACTCTCAAAAACCCACCTCACAAAGCAGCTCCTGCCCCAGCTGTGTAGTTGTGAGCTCAGCTCTGGTAAATCTCAGTGTGCTGGGGCCCGCAGGATGGTCGACCAGGGCCCAGACTCTGCTGGGAAGCAGGATGTCAGACAGATGCTGTAGGCTGACACACATTTGGCTCAGCCTCCTGTGCCAGGAGTGGAATGGGCTGGGGCCCTCCCAGAGGCCTGCGGCCCATTGTCAAGCCCAGCACAATCTTACAGACCAGGCTGCGTGAATGGGCTCAGAACAGTTCCTCGGCGTTCCTGAGCCGGGCATCCCGCAGCTCCGTCAGCCTGAGCAGCACCTCCTGCACGCCACGCTCGCCGTGCTGCCTGGAGCCGCGGGTGCGGACGTTCACTGTGCGGCCGGACAGCTCCTTCCTGCCAACTACTGCAAGAGAGAGAGAGACGGGGAGAGGATGAAGCAGGGCAGACGACCAACCAAGGAGAAAGAAACAGGGCCAGCGGCTGGGGCTATTTGCTATGGGACAGGCAACTGGGTCTACTTCGGCTCTATTCTGGCGCCCGCCGGAAAAGGGTGCAAGGGGGTTGTTTGGGACAGTGCCTGTGAGTATGAGAAAGGGAGGGCAGGGGCATTCAATGGCTATCGATGACATCACCTGTCACCCCTATCCTTGGGTCAGCAGCCCTAGCAGAGAGGCTGAGATTGACCCCCACCTCCCACCGCTCTGGAGATCCCTGCAGGGCAGGGCTGAGGCGGGTGGCCAGGACAGCGTGTGGGAGGGAATTTAATTGACACACCATGACCTCTGCTGCACCCCACTTGTGGGCAGAGGACCTCAGGCAAGGCAACAAGCCAATCCCGCCCCAGGGGAAGCAGCTGCAGTTCCCAGGCAGGGCAATGGGAGGTGTCCCACTTGCCCCAGGGCTCCAGCAGGCAGACGCCCACGGAGCATCAGCAACAGATGAGGATGGGTCACTTCTCACAGGAGGCGGCGCAAGACTCCTGTTTGCTTGACCGCTGCTAATCAACGCGCGGTAGATGGAGGAAGCAGTGAGCTGGGCCATCATTACCTGGAGCTCATCTCCGGACCCAGAGCGGCCAAAACAACAAGGGACCGATAACGGGCGTTATCTCCCCCCCGCCAGGCTCTGCAGCAGGCTGCAGGTGCCAAGTTTGGAAGGCCAGCTCAGTGAAGCCTGTGTTTCCTGGACTCAATAGGCTCTGGCTGGATTATGTGGGACAGAGAGCTGTATGGGTTTGTTTAGACAGTGAGCTGGATGCTGAGTTACAAAGAGGAAAGAACAGCCGTCAGCACTACAGGCACAAGTCACCCTTCCCCAGCCGTGGTTTTGTGGGAAGTCACCCCCCACCCTTTCCCAAATTACACAAAGGGCTTCGAAATTTCATAGACTCATGGACTTTAAGGTCAGAAGGGACCAGTATGATCATCTAGTCTGACCTCCTGCAAAATGCAGGCCTCAAAACCTCACCCACCCACTCCTGTAATAGGCCACCAACCTATGACTGAGTTATTTACCTCCTTAAATCATGATTTAAGGACTTCAAGATACAGAGAATTCACCGGTAGCTGAACCATGCCCTGTGCTACAGAGGAAGGCGAAAAACCTCCAGAGCCCAGGCCAATCAGCCCTGGGGAAAATTCCTTCCCGACCCCAAATATGGCAAACAGTTAAACCCTGAGCACGTGGGCAAGTCTCAACAGCCAGTTACCCAAGAAACCATTCTCTGTAATTTCAACTGAGCCCAGACACTGACTTCATGCCTCAGTCCAGCTTCCCCAAAAGGTCAGGATAATATGCGGACTGAATCACAGGCTTTTGAGACAGGAAGAAATGGCCGAGTCCGACCTCCCCACTAAGCCAATTTAAGACACATCCCTACCAAGCATGTGCCAGGGCTTTCGTAACATGGCCTGGGCCACACTCTTTCTGTCCCTGCCCTCAGGACATTATTCCACTGGTTAGCATCCGTTAGCATCCAAACACTTGCTAGGCTCTTTACTAACTGGAGAGACAGCTCTGGCTTTGGGTAGCTTCCAGCCATTTCCCACCTTGCTGACTCTTCTCCTACCCCAGAGGCAGATACCCTCGTGCCAGCAAAGGCGTGCACAGTCCACAGACAGAATTAAGCTCACCCCTGGGCTCCTCTGACCCTGGGGCCAGCTGCAGGGTTGTTTGGCCTCTTTCCAGCTGCTGACATCCTGGGTGCGAGACCCAGGTGCATCTGGCCATCCTCCCCTCCTTCTTGCTACAATAGCAAGAACAACATGGCACCTGAAGACTCCTTCTACATGAGGCTGCTCCCCTCGGATCTGCTGCGGGCCAAGCAACCCCCACTAGACAGTCTGGGGCCCAGGAGTTTTCACCTTTGGAGCGTTAGCTAAGCTGGATGGAGATAGCTAAGGGACTAATGTGGGGAATGGGGAGGCAGAGCCATCTATTTTTAATGGGACAGTGACAAGCCACAAGCAGCTCTGGGCAAAAGGTTCCCCATTTTTCTTAGTCCTTCAGGGCTGAGACTGTGCACCCAGGACAATTCTGAACAAAGGCCTGGGTCTTAAATACTCCCTCCCTCTCTTCCCACAAAGTTTACAGCAAGAGTGCTGCAGTCTTGGATGAAGTGAAACTGACCCGTCAGCCTGCCTTGTCCCAGAGGAGTGAACAGGCAGCATTAGGAGAGAACGAGATGGAGAAGAAAATTTGAAAAGCCACCTCAGAGCTTTGGACACTCAGATCCCATTGGCTGGGTGTTCAAACCCTTTAGACAGCTCAGACAATGAAAACTTCAATAACCTTGGGGTCAGATAGAGCCTAGAAGACAAGAGCACAGGACCGGGACTCAGGGGTTTAAAATGCCACTTCGGTGCAGCTGTACCAATACAGCTACGCCGCTGTCGTGCATTAACAATGGGACATAGATCTCCCATGCGCACCATTAACCCACCTCCCTGAGAGGCAGTAGCTATGGTGAGGGAAGAAGCTCTCCCAGGTTGGATAATGACGCTACTCTGGGGTGTGGATTTTTCACACCCTCGAGTGACATTTATACTAAGAGACGGCTTTCGTGTAGTCCAGGTGTCAAGTGTGCTGGGTTCCAGCCTGGCTCTGCCACTGGCCCATTGGGCGAATGTGGGCAAGTCACTTCTCCATCCATGCCTCAATTTCTCCATCTGCAAAATGGGCTAATGATACCGACCTCCTTTATAACACACTCTGCACACTCTCCCGATGACAAGCACTAGGGATGATCGTTAACCTGACGCTCTCTCTCAAAACATCCCAATGTCCATCTCTCCAGCCTCTCACCACGTGAATTCCCCTCCTATTTAGAGTGACAGCCTGGCCTAGGGAATTCAAGACTCCTGGGTTCCATCCTCCTCTCTGCCACTGACTAACGGCAGGAGACCAATACGTTACATCAGCAAGATGGCAGGCCACGGAGAGCTGGAAACGGGTTTCCTCCCAGTGGTCACAAGCACTTCTACACATGCTAGGAGAGAGCTTCACAGGCCTACTGGGAACTGGATGAGGTCACCTTTAACAACAGCTGGGCTCCGACAGCTGCCCACTCATGGCTGAGTAAGGGAACAGGACCGGATGCACTTTACACTCGCTCACCACTGAGGATACAGTGGGCTTGGCTCGCTCTCTCCCCCTGACCTCTTTCACTTTCCTCTCTCTGGGCTCCATGCAGGCCAGTGGCCAGAGCATGAGGCTGGGAGCCAGATGCTCATGCCTTATAACCTTTGCTCTCCCATCATCCCTTCTGGAGCTTTGGACAAGTCTGATCCCCTCCCTATAGGATGGGGCAGTGCTGCATCGGTCCCGCTCATCGACGTGGAGCAATGCGAAGCCTCCGGACAGAAACATAGTGACCCAGGGAACAGTCATAGGCCCTGATGCTTTATTCTGCAGCCAGAGCCGTATGAGGAGTCTTAATGGGGATGGAAATAGCCCTCAGGGATTCCTCCTTGGTGCACAGCTGGGTTCTGCACCCATCTGGCTCCCAGCCCGCAATATAAGGGGTGGATCAGGAACATGGCTGGAGTGAGCGACAGCTAGGGTCATGGGGAGCAAGGCATGAGTTAGAGCAGCCTTGGGGCTGCAGCTGCTAGGAATTGCCATAATACACCTAGTTCAAGATCTCTGGTAGAGCGTATTAATCATTTCCCCTGTGCCTGTTGGGGCCAGAATAACTGAGACTGGGGCCGAAGGAGTGTAAAGAGATTGAGCTGGAAACCCAGCCAGCAGAGGGGAAGGGCCCAGACACATATTACATACCTGAATCATTATTCTGAGATGGAGGAGACCTCACCAGCCTAATGAAGCAGGTTCCTGACACCATGGGACAAGCAGTACCTAAACCGCTCTGGGCACAGACTGGCTAAGAGGGTCCCAACATCTCCCACTGCCTCCAGGTTCATTTTAACCCCAGCTTTCTGGGCTCCACAGCATGGCTGTGAACAATAGGCATTCCAGCAAGCTCCATGGGGGGATATGGGTGGCAGCTGTCGTGGGCACAGCACATTTTAGAGGATGGGGCCTGGCAGATGAAAGGCCCATCATCAATTGGCTCTGGAGAGTCAGGCATGGTAACTAAACCTGAATCAAACAGCAGGCTCATTGGCTGAAGGATGGGCCAGGCTCCTTGTGACAATCCCCAGTACAGCAGGCGCTATGGAAGGGGGGCCCTGGTGGCTAATATACCAGTTGGGGATTCAGGAGATCTGGGTTCAAATTCTGAAGATATCCCTAATGGCTCCAGGACTTGGTTTCCCCCCCTTTATAAACCATGGTGAATAATCCTTCCTTTATCTAGTCAGGCCGTGAGCCCTTTGGGGCAGGGACAGTCTCTGGCTTGGTGTGCAGAACCCAGCATGGTGGGACTGGATCTGAGCAAGAACAGCCTCAGGGTTGCTCTGAGTTGGGGCCTCCAGGCACTACTGAAACACACCTAGTCCAAGGTCTCTGGTAGATCCTATTATTCATGTGGGGAACTACGGGCAGGTTGGCTTAGTAGCCTTTCTCTCTGGCCCCCAAACCCCGGGGGACATTAAGTGGGCTAGGAAAGGATGTCAGGAAAGGGTTTTCAGAGCCACAGAAGGGAGAAAAGCAGAGTCCCTTTCCCACCCTGTGTGTCAGCCACCAGATCCGCCCCCCTTCACCTAGCACCCCAGCAGCCTGTGCGCTAGGCGTTGTCTCTGCTCTTCATGGAGGTTGATGTACCCAACCGGGGGAGATTTCATGGATGGCAAAACCCTATTACTCTTCTGGAAGGATTTGCCACGGGGCCGGAGTGCATTTTGGGGTGGGGGCATGCAAGTGACAGATGTTACCTTGGCCATGGCTGCACCCTGCTCCATGGCCTCATGAGGGAGGGGCACAAGAGCCCCACCACACGTGGCCCAAACACAGTGTTCCCAGAACCGCTGTTAGCGGCAGTCCACTGGTCCGAGGGCTGATGAAGGACAGGAGTCACCTCCAAGGATGGGCACCTGTTGCTTCAGGGAGAAGCTGCCTGGCTGTGGCTGGCACTTCCCCAGGGACAGGTCAGATATGGTTATTTTAGGGAAGGTCTCGCTCACACACTCGCTCTCTCTCACCCAACTGGAAGTTGTATTGAGCCAGCTGAGCCTTCCGGATTTTTCGGTTCAGCGTGGCACCCCAGTCGGCATCAACGTCCGCCATGAACCCCGCTTGGTGGAACGTCTCGCGGACCTGCAACACAAAGAGGTCCACGTCAGAGATCCCAGACACAGACCGCGCAGGTCAGGTTCATCTCTTGCCACTCACCTCATGGGCGTAGGCCTCTGCATCAGGTCCGACTGGAATCACCATGACTTGGTAAGGGGACAGCCATAGGGGCCTGCAAAGAGAGTGAGAGGGCTGAGTTCCCTTCAACTCATTACACAAGAGCTCTCTACTTCCCCTTCCCTAGTATTTCCATGCTGCATCCCAGCAGCAAGCCGTGGGCATCCGGATACCTGGATATTCCTGACTTCTCACTGCAGACTCTTAATAATAAACATCTACCCAGAGCCACCCACCCCACTCCTCTCCCTGCCCCAGGGGATCTTCCCTGGACGGTGGCAGCGGAAAGGGACACCTGGAAAGGAACCGTAGGGCAAGAGAAGCCCAGCGCAGGCTTAGGAGCCAGCCGGACTATTCTCACCACTTCCCGCAGTAGTTCTCAGCCAGGACGGCCAGCATCCTCTCCACGGAGCCCAGCACTGCCCGGTGGATCATCACCGGCCTCTCTGATGTGCTGCCATCTTTGCTGTGGGTGAAAAGGATCATGGGAAGGGGTCAATGGCCACTGAAGGAACCCAGCGATGAGAGGCCCACCCCCGCACGTTTCCTAGAGCCCGATGTGACACAGAAAAGGGGGAAAAGGAAGGAAGTGTGTTCTGGGACTCACTCCTCTGCCTGCAAGTGTGCTTACATTTGACCAAAACACCACTCAAAGTTGCTATAGCAACAGAGTGGCTCTTGCACTTTAGACTTCAAAGGCCTCAGCAGATACCGGATGAGGTTAGTTTGTCCCCAAAACCACCCCTGGGGTTTTCAGAGGTGCACTTCCCTTTGACGTTAGCAAGAGCTGTGCCTCTAAACACTCCAAAGGGCTTGAAAACGTCAGTTTCTACCTCCAGGGAGATCACCCACTTGCAAATGCAGCCACCTCTACAGCAAACAGTTACACCACAATTTGCCAATGATCATTTGTTCACATTTAGAAAGAGGAAGTGAATTCATCTTCAGCTCATGTGACACATGGAGGTCTCGTGCGTCAGCTTTGCTGATACGCGGCCAAGATGCCAGGTTTAACACTTCAGCTCTTGCAAAATGTACCAAGAGATCTTTGATTAAAGGGGATTTTCCTACATTCCCAGTGCTGGCTGAGTTCCGCTCCTGGGGAAGTCGACCGGGGCATGGTGAGGCCAACGCTGTGTATTTATGAAAATGCCACGGCCTGCTTTTCCATCTCGACTGCTAACTTTCCCTGACACATTCCCTTCTTCCACTTGGAAGCTCCTGGAGTTGCAGGAAAAGAAATAACCAATATTTATCGGGTGCTTTTCACCCCAAGTGTCCCACAGGACCATATTCAGTTGGCTTGACATACTGAGGGTGCTATATACAGGGATCGATTCATACACTACTGAAACATGGAGATCTTGGGGACAAAACATGACAGTTGTTGAGCTGCAACTGAGCGCTAGGATAGGAAGCGCAGAATGAGTGGGGACAAAAGTACCGTGAATAAATTGAGGCTGGAAATGAGTGGAAGGTTTCTAACCTTCAAAGAAGGGAACGGCTGGACCAGCAGCCCCAGAAGCAGAGGGGCCAGAAGGGGCAAAGGCCTTGCTAGCCAGAAGCCAGAGTTTGATCTGGTCGTGAATGAGATGATAGCAGGGGCTTGCCTGCAACAGCAGAGGACTGGACTCAGTGACCCAGGAGGTACCTTCCAGGCCTATGTTTCTAAGAATAATGTAACCAGGTGAAAATGCAGGAAGGATTCAGAATGTATCTTGTAGTAGCAGGATTTGGCCAGGACCAGGGTCCATGGATGGTTATTAAAACTCAGGATGGACCATTTGGGAGACTGGATACCTAACACCAATTATCTCCCTGTTCCCTGAGGCTCCTGGGAAACCCAGAGTTCACTGTGGGTTTTGTAACGTGATGGCCGCCATCTTGGCTGACAGACTAGGGGCTGAACCGGGATCAGCAGATGTTCAGAAAGCCTCTGACAAGGTCCCTCACCAAAGACTTTTAAGCAAAATGAGCTGTCAGAGAATAAGAGGGAAGAGCATCTCCTGGGTAGTAACTGGTTAAAAGACAGGAAACAAAGGATAGGAATAAGTGGTCAGTTTTCCAAGTTGAGAGGAGTAGATAGGGGATCTCCCGTGGATCTGTACCGGGACCAGTGCTGTTCATTATATTCATAAATGATTTAGATCAAGGGGTAAACAGTGAGATGGCAAAGTTTGCAGACAATATAAAATTATTTAAATAGTTAAGTCCAAAGTTGACTGTGAAGCATTACAAAGGGATCTCACAAAACTGGGTGCAAAATGGCAGAGGAAATTCAAAGTTGATAAATACAGAATAACACACATTAGAAAACATAATCCTAACTATACACACAAAATGACCACTCCAGAAAGAGATCTTGCATTCACCGTGAATAGTTCTCTGCAAACATCTGCTCAATGTGCAGCAGCAGTCAAGAAAGTTGACAAAATGGTAAGAACCATGAGGAAAGTGCAACACAAAAGGTTATGGGTATGGAACAGCTTCCATACAAGAAGAGATTAACAAGATGGGGACTGATCATTTTAGAAAAGAGACGAGCAAGTGGGGATATGTCTGAGGTCTATAAAATCATGAATGGCACGGAGAAAATGAATGAGGAAGTGTTTTCTACTCTTTCACATAATAGAAGAGCCAGGGGTCATCCAGTGAAATTAATGCGTAGCCGGTTTAAAACAAACAGAAGGAAGTACTTCACACAACTCTCAGTGAACTTGGGGAATCATCGCTGTGAAGGCCAAAAGCATGAATGAGTTGAAAGAAGAATAGTATAACTCTCTGGAGGATAGTTCACAAATAGCTGTTAGCCAAAATAGTCAGAGACACAACCCCATGATTCAGGTGTCCTTAAACTTCTGACTGCCAGAAGCTACAATGAGATGACAGCGGATGGGTCATTCAATAATTGCCCTGTTATGTTCACTCCCTCAGAAGGACCTGGCTCTTCTGACCACTGTTGGAAGACAGGATATTGAGATAGCTGGACCATAGGTCTAGTTCAATTTGGCCATTCTTGTGTTCTTAAAAGCAAACACTGCTACAGTTTGAAGAGCCCAGGGGCCCTAGTTAGGGCTGTCACAGACTTGTATCCCCTGAAGAGCCATATCACTCAGTCACCATTTGGCTACATCAAGACTCCAACTCTTTCAAAAACTACTCTTCCAGGCCTCCCCATCATCCTTACAGGCCAGAAACAGTCAGGACGCTGGGTTTAAGGGCTCACCTGCACAACACTTAGCTTATGGCAAACTGAGGGGGGTAAATCTATCTCAGGGTAGTGTGCCATCCAGGCAGCCCCCGCCAAGTGTGCTTTGATACACCCTGCTTTGAAATGGGGTAGATCAAAGTGCACCAGGAAACTTTTTAGAGCATGGCAGCACATGGACGGCTAGTGAGCAGCAGGCGAACAACCCAGTTTGCTGCGAACCGTTTGCATAGAGAAGCCCAAGAGTCCCAAGTGAAACATCACATAGATCTTCCTATACCTGGTGTACGTCAGGTCGAACCTAAGGGGCATCTGGAAGTCTAGCTGGATGGTGGCACACTGATGATGTCGGCCCAGGGCGTCCTTGATCTGAATGTCGATCTGAAACACAGCGCGGGCACACGTGAGTCACCCGCTTCCCAACAGCCCTGGATTTTTGCTTCATCGTGGAACCTTGAATAGCGGAAACAGCACCATAGCAGAATCTCATCTCCATGGAGACACGTGAGACAACTCAGCTCAACAGTTCGGGGGAAAGGGGCATTACATTTTATCCCCTCTATGCGCTTTATGGCTGTAGCAGCAATAGCCATGTCTAGATTGAGTATTTCCTGCCCAGACAGCAACAGCACACGACAGCCTCAGCCTAGCTGGTCAGTAAGTCCCAGGAATCACGTAGCACGTGCCCGATTGATTGCTAGGACAAAGACGCAGCCCTGGCTTTGCCAAGAGTCAGTTTTTCACAGGAGTGTTCTCGGAAACAGAGATGCAATCTCAGAAAACAGCCACCAATTTGCAGTTGTAATAATACTTTAAAAACTTTTTAATATTCCACTCGGCATTACCGTATGGCCTGTGGTTTTCAAAAGGGATCTCCCCCGCCCCACCAACCACGTTTTTTGGTGGAACTCCAATCCCAGTTTTAAGTCATTAACGCAGCTGTACGCTGCTACACGGCACATTAGAAAGCCAAGTTTGTAAAGCTTCATGGAGGAGTCTGGGAGAGCCATGAGTTGAGCCCAGGGTGACAGAGACGAGAGTCTACGTAATGGAGGGGTAAACCCAAAAGTCACAGTGTTTGCATCTCAGAAATCACGAGTGGGGCAGAAGTCACCCCAGGGCCCAATTCTGCAGCTTTTTGCACATTCCATAGATAGCTATTCCTGGGTGTAAACCCAGCCCGAGAGCCCAATCCTGCATGGATGAGTTACCTGAACAGCTCACATGAGTAGTAAGGTTAATCACACCAATCACATGAGTAAAACTACTCCCATGTTTAAGTGTTTTCAGGATTGAGCCCTTAGTCATCCTTGATTAAATCACACAATTTGCTGCTCCTTTATAACATGTGGAAGAAGGGCTGTAAACAAGAGAGGGTTCCGATCTGAGCCTTGCATTAGCCTCTACTAATGGAGCTATTTTGTAAATTAATCAAAAAGACACTTGTGTCACCTCCTAAAACAACAGTGCTGAGCTAGGCCCAGTGCTTTTCCATCCCTAGATCTCCGTGCCTCACGAAGGACCGTAAGGGTCATCAATGGTATCAACCTCAGGAACGCTCTAGCTCAAACACACAGGGTGTCGAGTTTGATGCAGGAATCACTGGGTGAGTTCTCTGTCTTGTGCTAGGCAGGAAGGCAGACTGAAGACTCAAAATCATCCTTGCTGGTCTCTACATCTATGAATTGTTACTCTCCCGCCAGAAGTAGGGGAAACCGAGGCAGAAATCAGGGGCATGACTCGCCCAAGAAGGCAAAGCAATTTGGTAGCAGGCTTGGAATCCAGGGGTCCTGGCTCCAATCACTGACGGTAGACCGACACTCACTAACCTTTGGCCCATAGAAGGCCCCATCGCCTGGATTGAGTTCCCAAGGCTGCCCAAAATGATTGAGGCTTTTCTCCAGTTCCTAGAAGACAAAGGAGTTAGGTGAGTAGCTGCCTCTGTCCTAGATCACAGCCCAGGCTAGTCAAAAGGTTGATTCAAGATGTAGCGGGGAGTCCACATTGAAAAAGTCATTGCAGAAGACAAGAGGCCTCTAGCATTTACCCGGCCAACCAGCCACGACCGAAGATGCTCCTCACAAGGTGCAAAATAAGTGGATCATGTTCTGGTGGATGATGCTATAGAAACAGGTTCAGTCAATGCTGCTGCACTGAGAGGGGTGACACATGGATGGAATCACAAGGGTCTGCACAATTGCAATGCCAGGCAACGCCCCACCCTGTCCAAGGGACTGCTCTGTGCCAGGGAAAAGGGCTGTCAAATCACGCCTACCCAAACCAGATCAGCCTCTCGCCACCTGCCAGGGTAAGCAAGTGATGCAATGGCCACTGGGCACCAGCAGCAGAGGAGAGGAAAGAAAACACCACAGCCGCATGAATGGGCAGAGAGATTAATTACAGCAGTACCTGTGGGATTTTCTCCCACGAAAGTTCATGCAATAAATAAATCTGTTCGTCTTTAAAAGCGCCATAGGACTCCTCGTTTGTTTAGCAGTACCTGGAGACCCCAACTGAAATGGGGGGCCCCACCACACTGCACAGGCCCCAGCCAACCTCACAGCACCCCCCACAGAGCATGGCACTAATCCCAGAGTGAAAGACGGGCTCTATTTAGAATGTAAATAGCCCTGGCAGACAAAGGAAGTGCTGTTGTCCCCATTTCCCAGACAGGGGCAGAAACTGAGGCACAGAGAAATGAAGTGACTTGCCCCAGGTCACAAGGGAAGGTCAGTGGCAGAGCCAGGGACTGAATCCACATCTCCCGAACTCCAGTCCAGAGTCTCAACCCCAAGACAGCACTTCCGCTCAGCATTTAGCTCAGAGTGCCAGAATGCCAGCAGAAATTGCACCAGGACACATGGGTTCTAAACCCCCCCAAGCTCTGAAAAAAGCTGACGCAGGGTCTTCAACGATCACAAGTGGCCAGGTCCCCCTCTTCTAATACCCGGAGAAAGATACAGGGCAAGCGGCACAGCTGATGCAATACCAGCATGGGAGAAGAGCGCCCCCTGCTGAATCAGCACCATCACTCTGGTTTCTCCCCAGGGGCTGACAGCGACTGACCCCGCTCAACGTGGGACACCCAGGGCCCAGAGTGTGGGACGAGCTCGGGGCGGTGCAATACAGACGCTGCGTTCACTGGAAAGGGGGCATGCTCCCCACCTGCTCAGCCTGCTCCCACAAATGAGCGTCTCCGAGGAACCCTTCCGGGCGGGTGGAGAGGGAGAAGCGGAAGGAGAAGCCAAACAGGGAGTACACAGCCTGCAGGAAATCCAGGCAGCCGCTGATCTCGCCTTCCAGCTGGGAAAGGAACGCAACAAAGGAGTCAGGAGAACGGGATAGAGGACAGCACCCATCCCCAAGGACAGGGCGATCCCATGATGCCCCGCAGGGGCGTTTAGGGAGGGACGGTTTGTTACTTAATTACCGCCCCACCCTGTCAGGGCACCCAGCTCCATACACTCACCTGGCCCAAGGTGCAGAAGATGTGAGCATCATCCTGCTGGAACCGCCGAACGCGTGTCAGGCCAGTCAGGGTCCTCGAGGACTCGTTCCGGTGCAACACCCCGAAGTCGGCCAGGCGGAGAGGCAGCTCCCGCCAGGAGCGGGGCCGGTGGGCGAACATCAGGCTGATGGGACGGAATGGAGGGAGATGGGAAACCAGAACTCGGCTGCAGCCAAGCCATTCCCCCCCACTCCCCGAGACGCATTCAGGGCCCTGCTGCCAGGAAGGGTCCCCAACAGAGAAGGGAGCTGATGGGGTCCCCACATTCCAGCCCCTGTTGCTGCTCCTCTGGCAGGAGAGCTGGAACCTGCCCAGACTCCCCGCACTGAACCCACTAGACCCCACTCCCACCAGCCTCTATCCCAGATCCACAGTCAAACAGCAGTCCTCCAGCAGCCCCTGGGCCCCTCACTCACCAGTGACCAGGGCAGTTCATTGGCTTGAGGGCGAAGGTCTCGTTCTCGACATGGAAGCAGAACATGTTCTCGCTGTAGTGCTGCCAGTGGCCGGAGAGCTCCCACAGCTTGGCATTATAGATATTAGGGGTGACCACCTCTGAGAACCCACGTTTCCGATATTCGCTCTGCAGCAGGGACAGAAAACATGGGCCTGAGACACGCGCTGGGCCCTTTCCTTAGTAACAACACGGGGCTTTACATCTTCAGAGTACAGCCCTCGCTCACACCCCCATCCTCCTTTCATGGGGGAAACTAAGGCAGAGAGATAACAATGGCTGGCCTAAGAGGCCCAGAGAATGATGGTGTCAAAAGTGGGATTAGAAGAAATGATTACTCACTTTACAGAGATTCTGGTTCTTCCAGATGTCTGGGCTCTATATAAACAGACAGACGCACACACATATTCCACGCCTGGTACACATACATCCAGCGCACTCCAGATCAGATTCATTTGGCCAGTAACGCCGGCTGGGGGCTGTGCCTGTACCCAGATGTCCTCATGCTTCTAACTGAGGATGTAGAGTGATCCAACTGTATGTGAACTCCATGTCTAATACAGAATCCAGCCGATACTGGACTCCATGGTAGTGGGGAAGGATCGTGGTGCATATGTGAAAAACAGATCTCCAACCTACCACAGTTACCAGAATGTGCGTGCGCGCGTGCATGCACACATTCGCAATAAGTGACCTAGATCACAGGAACTAACACACACAGTGGCGAGAAGACACCCCAGGCAAAGTCAGCATCACATCTTGATGCTTCCCTTACAGAGTAACACCACATCAGCATAAACACTGAAATCCAGATGGCTGCTCTACTCATCGCTAAGACAGGAATACTTCCCAAAGAAACACCAGAAATATTTTGTACTCCCATAGAGTGAACTGTCACTCTCTTGAGACAGTCTGTGTTGGATAACCCAGCTCGATACAAGTAAAGATCTGGTTAGAAAGTCTCTGTGCAGAAATGGCCTGACTTTCCCCACTGTCCCCATAAGCTACAAACAGCCTAGAGCAGTAATTGTCAACCAGGGGTACACGTAGCACAGGGGTACACAGAAGTCTTCCAGGGAGAACATCAACTCATCTAGATATTTGCCTAGTTTTACAATGGGCTCCATAAAAGGCTCTAGCAAAGTGTGTACAAATTAAAATGTCATACGACTTGTTTATACTGCTCTATCTATTACACACCAAAATGGATATACAATATTTATATTTCTTCTGATTTATTTTAAAATTATACGGTAATCGTGAGAAAGTGAGCCACTTTTCAGTAACAGTGTGGTGTGACACGTTTGTATCTTTATGTCTGATTTTGTAAGCAAGTCGATTTTAAGGGAGGTGAAACTTTGGGTCTGCAAGACAAATCAGACGCCAAAAAAGGGGTCTGGAAACATTGACCAGCACTGGTCTAGAGTGGATCCCCTAAATGACTTAGTGCTAGAGCGCCCTGATAAAACCTAGGCTGTGGGAGCTTAGCTTGGCCATAGCTTCACTGTAGTTTCGGGTAAAAGGGCCAAATAGGTGGTTAACCTGCTTTAAAGAAAAGTCAGGTAGCGCCGTCAGTAAAAGATTTCAAGGACTCCCAATCTATGATAAATTGCATGCTGGGGCCCTGCCTCTGTGTTTGTATCTTTCCTACCCTTCTGGCCAAGGTTATTGCTACCCGAAAGGTGGTCTTGATGGAATGATGAGACATGGAACATGGAGCGAATGGCTTGAAAGGGCAGCCTAGGAACCTGCCCACGCAGGGTTTAGATTCGAAGGACGGGGATGGAGATAGCGGTTCGGTGAACCCTCAGGATAGGTCTGAACTGCAGTTGGGAGGTGAGAGTCCCAGGGCAGGAAGACAGATTTGCACTAGTTCAGATTGAGTTGCTACCTGTCCTGGGAACTGCATCTTGCAACTGCAGCGTAGCCAGACCCCCAGGGCACCGATAGACAGTCAGAGCTCTTTAGTGATAGAAGACAGCCCAACACGTCCTGTGTCTGAGCCAGAGACGGACAGATCTTCGAGTCGAGAGCCCAGACAGTGGATCTCTTCCACTTGACACAATAAGCGTATGGCAGGGAGTCTCTTTCTCCTATGGGTGAGGATGTTTTGTGCTTCAGCTGAGGAGGTTCTTTACATCAGAGCTAGCCAGCACCCAGGCTGTGCGGTGCAGGGAATGCAGAGCCAATGGGAAGAGCTATGACTCAAACAGCATTGTTGGCTGGAGAGGCAATTGTACTAAAGAGAGTGATTTTCAGGGATGGAGAACCTGAACTGCCTTGGGATGATTATTAGATCCCTGGAAGTATGTCTCCCACTGCACAGGGATTTGGAAACACTTGTCCCGCCCAATGGAGCACACTCCCGCCAGCGGACCCCTGATAAGCAGTCAGGGAAGGCAGGAGGAGGGAGAGTCTGGAATTGGATTGAACAGCCCCTTGTATGATTTCCAGCACCCAGCAGTCCCTTGTACTGATGCTCCAATTCTCAAATGGAGGAGATCAGTGGGGGTGACAATTCAGGAGATCCGTCTCCTTACAATTTAGGAATTCTGGTTGATCTTCTGAAATTGCTACACCAGGAGTTGCCTCGGTCAGCTCACTTATGTCCTACACGAGGAACAGCAGTCAGATGGCTCCCACTCACGCGGAAGCACTTAGGACAAGGGGACAGCTCAGGCTTGGGAAAACCAGTCTGACTGCATTTATCAACTAGGCTGGGGTTTGGAGCAGTGGAACATGTCCACACACAGGATAAAGAGCCAAGGCGCTAAGGCTGCTCCTTGAGGTTGGCCTTTAGAGAGAAAAAGGATGATAGGGCAAGAAACAGGAAGACAGGAAACCTGCTGCACAGGAGAAAGCCTGGGTGATTCAGAGGAGACTCCACAGGTAGGAAAGAGTCGGGACATCTTTGAGAACTTGGCTCTCGGCCCAAAGAATGCTTCAGCACAGTGAGAAAACTGAAGCTGGGGAAATGCATATAGGTGTGTTCACCAATCGGTCTGACGTACAAACAGACCTTTGGTGACCAACCCTGTTAAGTCTCCTCCCTGTTCCCTTGGCAGAGCGTGTCTGTAGGTTTAGATCCGGATTCCCAATTTTCACAGCCCTTCTCACTTTGGAGACCTGACGCAGAACAATTTCCCCAACTGAATAAATCTAATTCATTGGGCTTAGTCTTTCACTGTTGCTTTCTGTTTTCCCCTCTCATTCACCATACTCACTGCCAATGACCCCAGAACAAAGTGGGCATAAAAGACTGAACACTTGAGAAGGCAGGTGGTAGCGACAACTTGCTTTCTTTGATTCTGGTGCCAGGGAGGCAGACATCTGCCAGAGCAATTTAGCTGGCTCTGGAAGTCCCTTATTGATGGATATCGTGAAATGTACCAGTCCTGAGACATGCAGGAGCTTGCATGCTTTTCCCTAGCATCTCCGGTGTGTCAGCTATTCCACATAAATCCTGGAGCATCTCGTGGTCACCAGAGCTAACAGCAGGGTAGGGGGGCCAGCCACCCTGCCCCGGTAGCCTTTAGGTGCACATGTGACTCCTTTTCCAGCCTATAATGCCATAGACAAAAGGAGGCCTATGACAAACATTCATGCAGGGCTAGAGAGCAAGCCCACCCCACACCTTCGAAGTGGTAACTCCTGTCCTGCAGGGCTGGGCTCCCCATTCTGGGCCCATGATGGAGGGGTGGCAGGGCCAAACCCGAATGGTGCTGCCACCCCATGTGCCAGGTCCAGCCCCATGAGACAAGAGCCATCGCTGCAGGGGGAGTGCATGGCAACCTACCAAAGACCCATCGCTGCCCCGGTTGAGAAACCTGGCTCCAACACTGATCTGGGGTGAAGGTGGAGGGTGCCAGGATGATGGGAGAGGATGATGCTGAGATGGGAAATGGGAGGGGATGGCCCTCCGCTTGATTCCCCTGAGAGTCTCCCCGGCCACTCCCCTGACAGCAAAGCTGCTGTGGCTGGTTGCAAAGACACCTTGTAAGAAGGTGGAGAAGGGGATCAAGCTTTGGATCAGGATGAAGACCCTGGCCTTCCAGCTTGGCGCCCTCCCTCCAGAACCCAGGAAGGGACCTCAGGGGCCATCCCCAAGGAGCACAGTACCAGGCACCACTATCTTACTCTGTGCTTCTAGATCTGGAGTAATAAAACTCACTCCTCGACTCCCTCCCAGGTCGGACTTGGCCTGAACCTTATGGGTGCCAGGGAGCAAATCAGTGACACCTCCCTACGGTTCCGAGACAGAGAAGGAACAGTCTTCCCGGAGAGGAGCCGTGCAAGCCAGCATGGACCCTGAGTCTGCACTCTGACAGCTACCCAGGGAGGCATCTTCCCTCTGGCTAATAGCAGGGAAGGCAAAAGAGAAGAGTGGAGTAGGTCTTTCATTGCCATATTGGTCTCCGGCACTGGAAGACGGATGAATGGAGCGCAGCAAGATACCCAGGACACTGAGGTCACATGATGTAAGTAGTACTAGGGGAACTGGCCTAGAGGCATGGCACCAGAGGGGTCCTGGGTTACCTCTTTTCATTGAGAGGATGTGTGGTTCCTGGAGGAAGGACTCTGCAAAAAGGGACCAAGCTCCCTGCCCCTTGTGAACTCTTTCCTCCCCAAGATTCAGCAGACACAGAAGAGGGGTCTTTGGGGAAGGACCGTCAGCTCCATGTGCACGGGAGCCAGCAGCAGCTCCTTGGCATCAGTTGTGCTCAGCTATTTCCTATTGCAGACATCCCAGGGGTCTGGGAAGAGACACCCTGGGTCCCTCCCCATGAAAGAAGACTCCCTGGCTTCTCCGAGGCAGGGATTCACAGAGGTCACATCCGCCTCACTCAGCAGCTGGCGCGCCCACCGTGGATGAGCATCGCTGCTGAGCACGGAAGAACTCGGTGCTGAGTGAGACCAGCAGCCAAGGTCCCACTCAGGCACCGCAAAGGATACGCTGGCAGCAAATCTCTAACCCTGCTGAGTAATGACTAAATCTCAGCAGAGACCAGCTGCACGGCGGTGGACGAAGCATGGCCAGAGCAAGTGCCTGCTCTCAGCCACAGCCAGCGTCAGCCCTCTCAACACTTTCTGTCCTGGGTTGGTGGCACGAGGACACTCGTGCATGGGCCCAGCCCCCAAGAAATTCTCCCCGTGAAAAGAATCTGGACTTGAATCCACTGGGCAGGTGCAGAGGGTGGGACGAACACAGACAAGCACTCAAATTATCACCCAAGTGCTCTTAACTTTCGCTCACAGCCTCAGTCCAGGGCTACACTGCGTTTCCTCCTGGGCACAGCCTTGCAGGGAGATAACTGTGCACCTCTTTCTATCCCATGGGCTCTCCATTAGGAATAGGGTTTGCTTGTAGCTTTCAGGAGAGTCGCGTCCCCCCACTTTTCCTCTTCAGGGGCAAAAGAAGGGTGGCCAAGGGGTTAGGGCACACGCCTAGGAAGTGGGAAACCTGGTTTCAATTCCTGTTCTGCCAGTGATTCCCTACTTGACCTTAGGCAAGACATTTCTCCACTCTGCACCTCAGTTTGCCCTACTGTACAATGGGCTAATAGCATGGGCATGGCTCACCGAGATGGATGAGGATAAATACATTAACCAGTCTACTACCACGGAGGGGCTAGATAAGGACCTATGATAGCTAGGCCCTGACGTTTTTCTCCAGCTGCCAGATGGGAGCAGGGCCTGGAAAAAGATGGTCCCGTGGAACTGGGACACAGAGATAAATGGTTCCAAGATAATGTGCGACTGTGAAATCAACCCAACTATCTAGGTAGAGCTCTGCTCCACCCTAGCCACATTCATCAGGGAGCCAGCACTGGGGCTCTGCACTCAATGACTATGTTGTGAACTGGTGGCCACTGGTGTGATTCTGCTCCCAGAACGCACAGAACCTGGGCTGACGGTCAACGCTGCATGCAGGCGTTTGGTGCAGGAAGATCTACAGGACACTGCATGGAGAAGGAGTCACAGGGCTGGAAGGGACTTGAGAAGCCACCGAGTCCAGCCCCATGCCCCATGGCAGGACCAAGCAAACCCCAACATGAGGTCACCCATACCTTGATGAAGTCTATCAGGGTGTTGTAGATGTGAGCACCTCTGGGCAGGAAAAAGCAGCTCCCGGGACTCAGCTCATGGAAGAAAAACAATTCCTGCTCCTGGGGAGGGAACAAGAGAAAGTCCTTGGATGTTGCTCTGACGGGCGGGATACAGGGTGCCTACAAGGGACTGAATCCCGGCCCCACCTGATTAAAAAGCAGGAGCCCAAGGAGTCACCAAACTGCAGCTGAAACAGCCGCAAGTTCAGACATCTCTTATGGGAACCAGCCCCTAGATAAAGGCAGAGACTTGGTCCTCGTTAAGGCGGGAGAGACATGGCCCAGCACCGGAAGGACCCTGGCTTAGTTGTACCCAAGCTCCAAAGAGAGCTGGGTCTTACAGGGTCCATGCAGGTCAGGCAGGCACTAGTGACTCAAGGCCTTCAGCTCCAACACTTGCTGGCGGGCTGGGTTGTGTGGACACAAGGGGTCACTGCAACAACCCTGCCTGGGCCTGACCAAGGGCAATCGCACTGGCTCCTACCTTGCCAATCCTCCGGTGGTCCCGCCTAGCTGCCTCTTCTTGGAGCTGCTCCCACTCCTCCAGCTGTCTGGGGCTGGGGAAAGAGATCCCATACACTCGCTGCAGAGACTCCAGGGTGGGGTCACCTTTCCAGAAGGCGGCGGAGCTCTGTGGAGAAGTAGGGAAAAGAGCTAACATCACAGGGAAGGGCTGAAAGAAGAGAAAGTGCCATAGGGCTTCACAGGCCGCTGGTTGGGACAGAGTTAACAGGTGGCTCTACTGCCTACCCGTCCAACTGCTCCAGAAAGGCAAAAAGCTTACGTCTCTCTGGGAGCAGGGGTATCAAACTTGTTTGCTGTGGCAGGCCAGATTTGACTTAAATGTACTTCAAATATACTACAGCACTCTTGCAGCATCATAGAGTGCTGTGTATGCAAAACTGCACTCCACAATACCCCTCTCTCTCTCTGTTAGGGAGAGAGCATGGTCCTGGGTTGGACAGAAAAGGTGCACGGGCTGCATTTGGTCTGCGGACCACACATTTGACACCCCTGGTCTAGTGGTTAGGGCTGGGAGTTAGGACTCCTGGGTTATACAGCTAGAGCAGGGAGTGAAGGGGAGCCAAGTAGTCAGCCTAGGCCAGGCAGACTGAGAGTCAGGGCCTCTGGGTTACATGCTGTGATGCCAGGCTTGGTATAAAACACCCAAGCCAGAGTCAGGAACAGAAGGAGAAACCTTGGACAACCACACGCTCACTCTGTGCCTCAGTTTCCCCACCTGTAAAAACAGGGATGGCACTTGCACCTTAAAAAGCACTTGAAGATCTTTGAATGAAACACAGCCTGTGTTCAGTGTTAAGGTGACCCTCTTGGGCATTTGAGATCAAAGTCCTTCAACCCCTGCGGGAATTTTAGAGCTGGGGGAACTGAGGCACTGTCAACCTTAAGCCCATGCTGATTGCCCTGTGGCAGAGACAGGAACAGAGCCAGCAGCTGAGCTTGGCTGGGGTTAGCACTGACCTTCAGGATCTTCAATGTTTGGATCTTTCCCGTGTGCCTGACATGGGGACCTCGGCAAAGATCAATTAACGCCCCACATCTGAGGAAAGGAGAGAAGACAGGTTCAGAGCATAGACATGGAGCAAGCAACAGGTTGGCCATCCTGACACCACGAGGAGAGGAATATCAGGCTGGCTTAGGAGAGCAGAGGGGAAGTCAGAGGACGTTCTAAAGTGATCCAAAAGCGTCATTTACCGAGCACGTAAGCTCGCTAGGACAGGAGCCATCTCTCTTCTCTGTTTGTACAGCACCTAGCTACAGGGGTTGTGGCCTGTGACTTGGGTGCTCAGGCACTACCACAATACAATTGGCTCCCACGAAGGGCACTTGGATGGCCATGTCCACGGGTTCAGGATCAGAGGACAGAGTAGATTCACACCTCCAGCTCCCACTCAGCACTACAGCTGGCCATTAGCACCCACGCTCAGACCTCTGAATATGCCTTTCGTGGGCACTGACCGTCACCAACCAGCAGTGAGTCAGTTGCTAGGTCTTTCCTGGACACAGAGTCAGGGCACCAGGAAGTCGCTGTGTTCTCAGGTTGAGAGGAGCACCCAGATCCGGGCCAGAATGCAGAGCACGGTCCAACTCTAGCACAGCACAGCTTAAAGAGGATTGGACTGCAAAGGGGGTCACAGATGTTGTGGGAGGGAGGGGTGCAAAAAAGGTTCTGTGGAGCTGGGCTGGCAAGGAGCGCCTTTTAAACACTCCCCTCACCTTTATTGAGGGGTTTAGAAGTTGGGCAGGTCACGGTGGACAATCACCACAAGTGGAAAAGGCAGAATGTGAACGTTACAAACCAATCCACCCCTGTGATCACCTCGGCGGAAGGAGGGCAGAACGTGCCTCATCCCAAAACAACATAACCAGGTAAAAGTAGTTTCATGCACTACCCTCAAATGTGACCATCGGGTAATACGAACACACACAGCATCGCCAGTTGTCCCTCTCAAGTGTAGGAACCTTTATTTCAAGTGGGACTCGGACAGATCTCCCCACACCATGTTTTCTCAACCACTTTAAGTATGGGGACATGGCATGGGGGCACTTTCACCCCAGGGCCAGGAGGAACAAGGGTCATGGGCCTCACCTTGCCCGGCACACCTGGGTGCACACAGACTGCAAACACCTCGCTCACCTGTATACTGTAGCAGTCGGTGCTTTCACCTTTTCCTCAATCACTTGCAGTTTAAACCTGTTGTACTGGGGAATATGAAAACAGGAGACCATAAGGCCAACAACAACGATACAGCCCACAAATAATTAGCAGCTAATCTGCTCTGCACTATTCTCACTCATGTTTGCTATGAAAGTGCCCCAGGGCCATAGAAGAACGGGGACCGCTCCTGCCAGGTGCTGTACAAAGAGTATCAGACAGCCTCTGCTCCAAAGAGCTTCCAATCTAAATGTCACTTACAGGAGCCCACAGTTCTAGCAGGCAGATCCCTCCCAAGGTCTCCCCACTGCACCCTGCCTGGCCCATAAAGGCAACCAGCAAGCGCCTCAGGACAGAGACCATCTCTTCACTTGCTCTGCAGAGTGCCATGTATCACCTGTGGGGCCAGACACGAGAGTGACAGAGGTAGGATGGCCCAGTGGTTAGGGTGCCCACCTGGAATTTGGGTGACCTCAGGCAAGACACTTCCAGCCAGATTTTAAAGGTATTTTGACTCCTAACTGCCATTGAAATCAATAGGAGTCAGGTGCCCAAATACCTGCAAAAAGCTGGGCCTTCGTCTCTGTGCCTCAGTTTCCTCATCAGTAAAATGGGGGTAGCGCTGCCCTGCCTCCCAGAGGTGAGGACAAGCGTAGTGAAGACTGAGGTGCTCAGACACCACAGTTGCGGGGCCAGACAGGTTAGATAGACAGGTCACCCGACTGAACAGCTGGGGAGGATGGTAGACGTGCAAAGCTGAGCGAGGGCAAGCAGTAGGAAGAGCTTATTAGCTCCTGGCCAGCTCAGGTGGCAGCTATGGGAATCAACCAAGTCAGCGTGGGTACCCCAGGTCTGAACCTGGCCACGGAAAAAGACATACCCCAAGGGACTAAGGAAGGCTCACGTTGGGCCCTGCGCCCACCAGGGCCGTGTTTAGTCCCAAAGGATGGGCACTCTCACCACATCTCACAGGGGGTAGCCAGACTACAGCAGGAGCTAATAATTCACTTAGCCAGGGGGGGTCTATATGCCTGGGATTTCTGCCCTGGAGCTGATCCAGAGGCCCTGGAGGGAAAGTGGTTGCTGCCAGCAATGAAATATACAAATGCATCTGTCTACATTCCAGGGCTCACCTTGAAGAGCTCCAACAAGTCTTCTCGGGACACTTCCAGCCTCTCGAATGGATGCTTCCCTCGGACGATGGACCGGCATGCCTCCTCCAGGGCTGGTAACTCGCTGCCCAGCACAGTTCTGCGGAGAGGGCGAGACATTTTTAAAGGCCCCGTTACAGAAGAATGGAGCAGGGAATGCAGATCCTGGCAGGTGACCACCCGGAGTGAGGGGCCTTAGCTACATGTCTCAGCCCCAAGTCTGCACCCTTCCCCAGGCAGTCAGGAGGCTCCAGGCCAGCAGGGTAAAGGACCTGCCAATACAATCTATTGCTGTGTCGGGCTTCAGTTCATGCTAGGTTGAACCAGGGTGCCACCTAGTGGAAAGGAAAACAATCAAATTGGCTTGACACCTGCAAACCAGATGGGACCCATAGAGCACCTTGATCTCCTGCCCAGCACAAGCCAAAGAATTCACCCGCATCCCCCTGTCCTGATCCCAGCTGAAGCATTCAGTCCACAGGAGACACTAGTGTGTGCAAGAGGAAAAGAACAGAAGGGACTGAGGTGCACCAGTGCCTGAGGCTGGCTGGCTGAGGTGATATACTGAGATGATCCCAGCAGGTGACGGGTGCCCCAGGTTGCAGAGGAAGGGAAAAAAATCCCCAAAGTCCCCGCTAAGCTGACCCGAGTAGGAAATTCCTTCCTGACCCCAAATCCAGCTACCAGCATGAGCCCGAGTAAAAAACACCAGCCATTGGAACATTTCCAGTGTGCTACAAGATTCTGGAGACGGTTTGCTGAGCCTACCCACCCCAGATCAAGAGGCGCAGACCCACCCTTACTGCTTTGCACTGAGTATGATGCTGAGCGCCCTCCACTCCTACTCAAATTGAGAAACAAGGATTAAGGGTGCTCTGGACCTCACTGGCCTAGGTCCCTATACCTGCACAATCTGCCCTGCCAGCCCCTGCAGGCTCTGTGGCTTCACAGCACGGGAGCAGGGTTTTACACGCCCTTCTGACAGGTAACGCTCTGGCTCTTGTGCCACCAGACTGGAAGAGTCCCCAAGACCCCTTCTCTGGTCTAGTTCTGCTGTGAGAGAACCGCTGCTCCTAAGCAGCTGCTGTTTGGGGTTCCCTTGGTTGGCATCATTCCCCGTGATGCCATCAGGCCTTCCACTGGGGTGTCCAGCCAAGTGACCCCGGACCATCTTACCGGCCCACCAGGTACATGTCGTGGAAGAAGCCGTTCTCCGTACTGGGCCCATGACACAGCAGGGCTCCATAGACTTGCTCCGCTGCCGCTCCCAGGATGTGGGCACTAGAATGCCAGAAAACCTGGGGAGGGAAGAGAACTGGGGTCACACGGACGGCCAGGCACGCCCCACATGGCTCCAGCCCATTGGGATCCCAGGTCCAATGATGACTCAGATCAACAGACAGCCTGCACGCTCTTGCATGCAGGGCACCTGCTTATTCATAGAGGAAGCCCAAATCCCATCCCAGCTGTCTTTAGGGGGTGCTGCAGGGACTGCCCATTCCCAGGGAGCAATGTGGTCTAGTGGGCAGCACACTGGAACGGGGACCGTGGACTCATGGGTTCTAGCTCTACCTCTGCTGCAGGATATTGGGCCAGTAATGGCAGCCTTGCTGTGCCTCAGTTTCCCTATCTGTAAAATGGGGACAATGGCATTGATTGCTTTTGTGAAGCATTTTCAGATCTCGGGATGAAAAGTGCTACAGGAGAGCAAGTGTCTGTTCTATTCATTATACCTGCTGCTCCATCTCCCTTTCACACTAGTGAACTCTTTGCTTATCTTTAGCCAGTCTTTGCTTTTCCCCTCTGCCTAATTCCTTACCCTTGTCCCTGGACTAGCTGACTCCTGGTAACTAAAACGCGAGGGGCTAATTTTTCAGCCTTTTTGCATCAATGCTTTTGTCAGCACAGCTCACACCGTTCAGACACCAAAGTCACTGGACAGTTCAGTGTCTAAGCAACATACTTTGCAACTGCAGAGTGTAAAATGGGGCCAGCAAATCCTGCCCCATAAGAGGAAGACCAGTTGCATCGATATCTGACCTTCAAGCATCTTTGCTTTAGCTGCGTGGTGTGTTTTTAGGGCATGGTCCACGCACATGCTTCTGAAAAGAGACTTCTTTAAAGAGAACACTGTACTGCTATCAAACCTAGCTTGCTGGTGACCCAACACCTGAGGGGGAGGGGAGAATTGAAGGGACAGAAACTAGATGCCACAGAAGTGGCCCAGATTAGCCACTGTCCATGCTCCCTTCTCCCTTAACAGCCGGGATCTCCTTCCCCAAAACTGATCAGCCCAACCCCAGTTACACTCACCGCCTGCCCCTCTGGAGAATCAAAGCCCAAGAATTCCAAGGTGGCATTGCTCTCCAGAGGGCGGTCCAGGTCATACAGAGCCCCATTCACCTTTGCAGCCACCGTACCCTCGGCCAGGTCCTGGCTGGGAGGGAGAGATGTGACAGAACAGAGATCAGGACTGAGCACACAAGCAACTGACAGTCAGATTAGTGCAGTGGGAAGGGGCCCAGGATACAGGTCTCCCTAACTGCTGGTGAGCTCTTCTTCTGCGCAAGCGTGGTCCTGTTTCCAAGACCCATTCGCACCCTAGACCATCTCTTCTGAGGCTGTCAGACAGAAGCTGGTGAAGACCAGCTCCGAGGGTGGGCTCTGCAACCATTTTTCACCCAGCCACCAGCCCTCAAAGCACCGCTCAGCACCCAACACCTAGTGGGGCCTGTTGGGAGCAGGCCGAGGCTGCCCGCTCATCCAGCCAGAGGAAAGCCCCCAGCTCAGGGGCCACCACTTGTGTTGGGTCTCAGGCTGGTCACAGGCAGCAGAGGACTGAACTTGGGACCTCTGAGACCCAGCTCCATTAGCCAAAAGGTTGGAGGCTCTCCAGCCATCACCAGAAGGGGACAGAAAGGCAAAGTGAGAAGGCTGTTACAATAACAGCTTTGCGGAAAGGGAGGGGATTCAAAGATGGAGTCATGTGCCCAAATCCCATGGAACAGAGTCCAGCTGAGCACAGCCAAACAAGACTCTAAATGGCAATCAACTCAGTAGTTCATCCCCAGCTCACCCACCCCCAGACATTCCTAGCATCCACAAATTGGCAGAGAACCTGGGCTTGTTTTCAGTCCCCTGCCCTCAGTGCAAACCCAGAGACTTTAAAAGGTTTTGGAACCAGACCACTGTTCAGAGAAAGGAAACATGCAACTGCACCCCATACCCAATTTGTGATGCCACATGGTATGGTGTGGTTCTTAGGGACTCTCCTTCCACCTGCCGGCCATCGGGCAGGGAGATCCAGATTGGCTGGCTTGCTTTCTGTGCCTGGTCCGCGCATCGCTCATCATGGGCTGCCTTGAGCTTCTCGTACAAACACAGCCGCTCTGTGAGAGCAGGTAAAAGGGCGCCAGCCTGGAAAAGAGCCATAAAGGGATTAAAGGAAGATTGTGATGGGGGTGCGGTCTAGTGAGTAGAGGATGGGGCACGGGAAACAGGACTCCTGGGTTCGGCAAGTAATCAAGAGTTTGTGACAGGAGTGTAGTCTAGTGAGTAGAGGACAGGGGATGGGAGTCAGGACTACTGGATTCTCTTTAGAGGCAGCCTTGGGCTATCTGGGGCCCTAGGCGAAAGCCCATTGCAGGGCCCCCTATAGGATCCCTGCTGCTAGCCCTGGCCTCTCTGGGGGCCAAGCACCCTGACAGGACCCCCAAAACACTCCCCCCACAGCCAGACCCAGGTCTCCATGGCTGTCCCCCCTGCGGGCCCCAAAACACCCCCATGGGCCTGGCACCCCAAACCTCCCACTGGGGGTCCCAGATCCTGGCTCTCTACCATATGTCCTGCAGAGTGGAAGGCAGACACAGCTTTTGAGGTGGTGAAGGGTCCCTTAATGCTTGGGGCCCTAAGCAGGCACCTGCTTCGCCTACCACAAAAGCTGCCTCTGATTCTCTTTCCCACCCTGGTAGCGAAACAAGATTCAGAGGGTAGGGCTGGAAGGGCGGAATCAGGACAGTGGGATCCTTTCCCAGCTGTACAGCTCCAAGCACAAAGGAGCCAGAGCTCTGCTGGAGCTTTTCGGTGCCCCTGACATACCCACTATCCCTCATCCCCCGGGGTGCCATTGGTGCTTCCACAGTACAGAGCAGTCCCCAGTTTCCTGGCCCCCACATCTGCTGGGGTCACTCTAGCAAAAAAAAATCCCAGCCAGCCTGGCCTAGCCCCTGGAGCTCGCTAGGTAGGGGGCGGGCTCCCTGATTGCCCCACAGATGAGTCTAAAAACGGATCAAGTTACCCCGCGGGCGCTGCTAACCCCCAAACCCCACGTCCCCGCCTCCCGGCTCAAGGGCGCAGCAGGGAGAACGCCCAGGGCCAGGGGGAAGAACCAGGGAAGTTTACACGCGGAATAAGAAGCCGGACGGACCTGGTGCAACCTCCGGATCAAGCCGAGGCCCTTCCCGGCAAGGGTCATTGCCCGCCCCCAAGCTCTTCAGTGCCCTGCCGGGAGCTCACCCCACATCGGGGCACCCTTCCTGCAAACCCCGGCTCTGCAACTTCCTGGCCGGCTGCGAGCAAGCAACACGCTGCTGGGCTTGGCCGGGGAAATCCCACCCCTCTTGCAGGCTGGCTGGGCGGGGAAGGCGACTGGCGGCTCCTGGCAGCCAATAACTCTGCAGCGGGGCTTCCCTAGCTGTCCCCGCTGCAACACAAGCGCTACAAATGGCCGTTCCCGGGACAGGGATCGCCCGGCTCGGCCCGGCCCGGCTGCTGCAGTGTGGGGGGCGTGCCATGGCCCCTTGCGTTTCTCAGAGCCGCCCAGCTGCCGATCAGCGTCGCTCGCCCGCCTGACCCTAAAGAAATACACAATTTCAACACACAGTCAATCCGTAAATGGAAACCGTCAGGAAAACTGGGCAGCCATCAAACGTATTTTGACATGGATTGGCATTGTTTAGAATCGCTTGTATCATGACAAGTTCCAAAGGCAGAGTGGTAGTCGTGTTAGTCTAGTTCAGCAAACCGAACAAGGAGTCCTGTGGCACTTTTAAAGACTAACCCATTTATTTATCTTCAAAGCATCTGAGGAAGTGGGATTTTCCCCCACAAAAGCTCATGCGATAAATAAAATTGTTAATCTTTAAAAGTGCCACAGGACTCCTTGTTTGTTTTGTATCATAAAACCACACTGATCAAGACTTTATCGTTTCTATTAGGCCCAAAGAACCTGACTGATCAGTTAACCGCAGTTAAAATAATTGCATAATTCCTGGGTACAGAATATCAGGAGTGAGTGCATGCTTTTGTGACATTATTATATCGCTTGTGGTATTTTTAGTGATATCAGTAAAAAGTTTACCAGCTCAGTTAAAAAAAACAACAACAACTTCAGGTCTTCATGTCAGTAAAAATTCAAATTCAAGGTTGGCAACCTGCCAGCCATGCAGCGGGAAGACTCCAAACCCTAGCTCTCTAATCAAACCCATTTCTGCTTACAAACTCACGCACACCCCCAGGATAAATGACATGGTCCAGGACAGCCAAAATTGTTGCTCGAGGGAAAAGGAGCTTTATATATACCGAATACAACATGCCTGTTCAAATTCATTCAATATACTCAGCTAACCAAATGGGGGCCTTAACTGGCAAAGGTTCCGGGCTCCCCTCCACTCTGCCTGCAACAAAACTGAAAAAAGCAATCTGTAAATCTCCCTCATTCTATTTGCTCTCTTTAAAAAACCCTTAAAGGACATCACACAATCAACTTTTTTTTAGAAAAAAAAAGTCACTTTGGAAAATACATTTACCTCCCGTTTCTGGAGCCATAAAGATTAATCCCATAAAATGGAAAGATTAGAGCGAGGAAAGCCCTCCTCTTCCTCCCAATTTACTTGCTGCATTTATTCTTTAGATGTGTAAAGCATCTGTTTGGAACACTCTAAAATCTAGTCTGTTGTGCTCTGTTCTGACACGTGCTTAAAAATACAACAAAGCCAAGAAAGATACCACAGCCTCATATCATACTGAATAACTAGACAAGAAATAAACCATTTCCCCCAATTATTAAGTACCCTCCCAACAGCATTTCTTCAGCGGCTCTCTTGAGAAGACATGACAGCATTGTCTAGGCCATTTCCTTCGTTTGTGGGTCTTCCACAGCCATGTTAGAGAGAGGAAAGAAAAGGAGAAATGTTATTAAATCACAAAAACTGGCAGAGGAAATGGGGTGGGATATTCCTTACCAGTACAGTCCACCCCAAGACTTGAAAAATTGTGATTCAGTTCCCCCCATTGCCCAAACAACACAATATTGGCTTACAGAAGTCATGGGATTTTCAACCATAACACAACTGGAGGTTCTTTTTAATTCACCTTTCTAGTTTTTGAATCTTCAGGGGCCATGTTTTCAAATTTTTCTCCACAAACATGCAGGTTAGACACCTTTTTCTTCTTCAAATCAAAGCTGAGATTCTGACAACAAGGATCCAGGAGCTAAGCATTAAAAAAAGGACACCAAATATCACAAAAAATGATAAAAGTTGTCAGTTGGCAACACTGTAGATACTAGAAATTACTCATAACTATTACTTTTAGATTGATTAGATTCAGGGCTGGATTAAGGGGGTCCAGGGCCCCAGCCCCACCACCACAGAGGCCTGGGGGTGGGGCAGGCTGTGGTCCTGGAGCCAGAGGCTGCAGCCAGCTGTGACACTCCAGCACCAGAATGGCTGGTCTCCCCGCAGGGGCAGGGCCAGCTGGTGCATGGCCCCTGTGCTCCTAGGGTGGGGGCAGGACTGGCTAGTATGCAGGGCAGCCCCACCCCCAAAGCACAGCGGACATGCACTGGCCTGCCTCACCCCCAGGGGCAGACCAGCCATTGCGGGGGTGGAAGCACTACGGACTGCTGCAGCTGCTGGCCCCAGAGCCCACCCCTTAGCAACAGCACCCCTGCCCCACTGGCGCTGTGCCAGATCAGCAGGGCCTGGGGATGTATCCCTTATAGCCTCTGTGTTAATCTGGCCCCGGTTAGATTACAAATTCATAGCATCCCATTAAGCAACAAGGCTGACTTTTTCAATGCTGCCAAAAAGATTCATCCAACTGTGCACCCAAATCCTTCAGTTTTGTCCAAATTTCTAATGTAAGATTACATATCAAGTAACGTCATAAACTAACCATGGTTCAACATTTCTCTGTGGATTATTAAAAATCACTGCAAGTTTCCCACTGGAATGTTTTGCAGCCCCCAAATGGCCTTTTTTTGTATGACGTTTTCATTGTGGTCAAAGTTCTCTGGCATTCCAAGGAAAAACCATGAGTCAAAACACTTTCTGATTTCAAAAAATGATTTTTTGTGTATTGTTAAAAAAAGCTCTAGCCACAAAATACGAGCCACCGTAAAACGTAACACCCTCACACACATTTTTTTTTTGTTTCTTTCAAAGAATGTTCGTGCAAAACACTTATTTCCGAAACAGTTCAAGGGCATCACTAACAAAGTATGAATCGACTTGAAGAAAACCCAGTAGTCAGTAAAAACAAGGGGGATCGTGGCTAAGTAGCAGCAGAGGAAGGCTCCAAGAATAAATAAGATCTTCAGTGAATTGCTCTTAGATCATCTCTACTAGCCTGATCCTGCCATGAGCAACACATAAGTCTGTCCATTTCGAGCCCACAGCAGGATCCAGGCCTAGTTTTATTATACAGAATTTAGAATCATAGGTTTGGAAGGGACCACACGAGGTCATCTAGTCCAACCCCCTGCTAAAAGCAGGACCATTCCCACTAAATTATCCCAGCCAGGGTGTTGTCTAACTGGACCTTAAATATCTCCAAAGACGGGGATTCCACCACCTCCCTAGGCAACCCATTCCAATGCTTCACCACCTTCCTAGTGAGAAAGTTTTTCCTAATATCCAACCTCGACCTCCCCAGCTGCAGCTTGAAACCATTGCTCCTTGTTCTGTCCTCTGTTACTACTGAGAACAGCCTACCTCCCTCCTCTTTGGAGCACCCCTTCAAATAGTTGAAGGTTGCTATCAAATCCCCCCTCAGTCTTCTCTTCTGCCCACTAGTTCCTTCAGTCTTTCCTTGTACGGCATGTGCCCAGCCCCCAAATCATTTTCGTTGCCCTCCGCTGTACTCTTTCTAATTTGTCCACATCCTTTCTGTAGTGGGGAGCCCAAAACTGGACACAGTATTCCAGATGTTGCCTCACCAGTGCCGAATAGAGGGGAATTATCACATTCCTCGATCTGCTGGCAACACTCCTCCTGTTGCAGCCCAATATGCCATTGGCCTTTTTGGAAACAAGGACACACTATTGACTCATATCCATCTTCCTGTCCACCATAACCCCCAGGTCCTTTTATACAGTGCTGCTACCTAGCTGATCGGTCCCCAGTCCGTAGCAGTACATGGGATTTTTCCGTCCTAAATGCAGGACTTTGCACTTGTCCTTGTTGAACCTCATGAGATTTTTTTTCGCCCAATGCTCCAATTTGTCTAGGTCTCCCTGAATCCTGTCCCTGCCCTCCAGTGTGTCTACTATTCCCCCCCAACTTGGTGTCATCCACGAATTTACTGAGCGTGCTATCTAACCCATCATCGAGATCATTAATGAAGATGTTGAACAGAACCAGCCCCAGGACCGACCCCTGGGGCACTCCACTCATTACTGGTTGCCAACTAGACATCACACCGTTAATTCCTACCCGCTGAGCCCAATGATCTAGCCAGTTTTCTATCCACCTTATGGTCCGTCCACTCGTCCAACCCATACTTCCTTAACTTGCCGACGAGAATGCTGTGGGAAACCATATCAAAAGCCTTGCTAAAGTTGAGGTATACCACGTCAATGGCTCTTCCCGCATCCACAAATCCAGTCATCTCATCATAGAA
Organism: Pelusios castaneus; assembly: GCA_007922175.1. Lineage (NCBI taxonomy): Eukaryota > Metazoa > Chordata > Testudines > Pelomedusidae > Pelusios > Pelusios castaneus. The sequence continues at coordinate 3,124,505 of ML685905.1, forward strand.
GGCAATCAGGTTGGTCAGGCACGATTTGCCTTTGGTGAATCCATGCTGACTGTTCCTGATCACTCTATTTTCCTCCAAGTGTTTCAGGATGGATTCTTTGAGGGCCTGCTCCATGATTTTTCCAGGGATTGAGGTGAGGCTGACTGGTCTGTAGTTCCCTGGATCCTCCTTTCTCCCTTCCTTGAAGATAAGTACTATATTTGCCTTTTTCCAATCGTTTAAAGCCTTTTTTGACTTTTGTGCCAATCTAATCCAGGCTTCAGACACCCTGACATAAAGGACAAAAACAGAATCAAGCTAAACAGCCAGCAGAACACAAAACCTCTCCTCCTCCTGCAGATCTAACCACTCTGCCAGTATGTGCAAATAGACACACCTTCCAGCATGGCCTGAAAAATCAACAGACCTGGACTATTTTGGGCCATAGCTTGTTGGGTATCATGGTTTAAGCTATAGACAGATCACTTTATTCCTAGCCCCTCTCTTTTAAAGTATGGCAACAAGTCATCAGGAGCCAGCCATCTCACAAGGCCCTGATTCAGCAAAGCACTTAACATGTGCTTAAAGTTAAGCACATGCTTAAATCCCATTGACTACAGAGTGCATGAGAAAGGTCCAAAGCCACCTGGGGGCTTTTAGGTTAAAACTCAATATTTATTTCTAAAGACAACTTGATACATCAAGCTCAAGTTTCTAGCTAAAACTTTTCCCTGTTGCACCATGGTTAAAAGATTCCATTTACAAGTGGCGGGTTAAGGGCTACTAGGTGTTGGAAACCTGTTGCAGATGAAGCAGTATGCTTTGTGGGTGGTTTTCAGCATGTCGGCCGAGGAGGGTCACCCCAGGTTCTAACCAAGCTACTGACCTGCTGGACTCAGTAACAAACTAACAATTAACTCATTATTAAAACATCATTAATTGAGTAACCTTTTATAAACTATTCAACAACCATAATGGTCTCCTTTATCTAGCCCCCATCACCATAGCATCTGAGTACTTCACAATCCTTACGGTATTTAACCTTACAACACCCCTGGGAAAGGCTATTATCCCATTGTACAGCGGGGAAACTGAGGCCCAGATCTGCAAAGGTAGTTGGGCTCCTAAATTCCAGAAGCCCCTTTGTGGCTCTGGGCCAAAGGGTAGGTCTACACAGCAAAAAAAAAAATAGGTATGTTCTTGACTCTTTTTAAAGTAGCAGTGAAGTGGGTTATAGTCCACGAAAGCTTATGCCGAAGAAAATCTGTTAGTCTATAAGGTGCCACAGGACTCTCATTTTTTGCTGTACAACAGACTAACACGGCTACCCCTCTGGAAGTGAAGATATAGCAACTCTGTTTTTAACTCTGGTTCACCACTCAAGGTAAAGCCAAGAGAGCAGGTGGGATTAAACTCAAATTGCGGTGTCTTTTGTGCTATTTTAACCCAAGCTGGCTAACCCAAGTTAAGAACACATCTTGTTGTGCAGTCTAGACATAGCTACAATGACTTGCCCATGGTCACACAGGAAGTCTGTGGAGGACCAAAGATTGACTCCTAGCATCCCAAGTCATGAGGCTGGTGCCCTAACCACTGGGCCATCATTTTTCTCCGATCAGATGCAAATAAAGCTCTGAATGCTTTCTCTGCTTCCCCCCTCCTGGTTTCTGCTTCCTACACCTCTCCCCCACTGCTAATACAAGAACCTTCTTCCTCGCAGCTCCTGTATCTCACCAATTCTCTATTGCTAATGCAAGAATCTTCTTCCTCGCAGCTCCTGTATCTCACCAATTCTCTATTGCATTTCAAAGGTCAGCTGAAACCACCTCTACCTCTTTCGTCTTTGTTACACATCTTCAGATGCCAACTTGCTGCACTGGAGGATCCAAAATTGTATCCAACATAAAGGCAGAGGACAGCCTCCCCACCCCCATCAGTCCAAACACCAGCCATCTTCTGTTTTGAGTGACCTGAATGCCAGCACACACAGGTGTTGTCAACAATTAACAAGATCTTTTGAAAACTCCATTATTCAGATTCTCTGGCTAGGCAGGTGATGAAGCAAGCAGTAAAGATTTCAGACAAAAGCATGAACCAGTCTATGCATGAAAAAGTAGAAACTTTTGGCCAACTTTAACAAGTGGGAGTCTGAAGGAACACACATCAATGTTTTCTTTTGTCCATGGACTTCCAAAAGAGGGTGATCACACTATTAAGCGGACGACGCAAATTCTCCATGCAGCTTTAGTAACACCAATGTAGCGGCTCTCAACCTTTCCAAATGACCGTATCCCTTTCAAGAGTCTGATTTATGTTACAGACTCCCAAGTCTCACCTCACTTAAAAACTATTTGCTTATAAAATCAGATGTAAAAATACAATGGTCAGTGCACTATTACTGAAAATTTGCTGATTTTCTCATTTTTACCATACAAATTATAAAATAAATTGATCCAAATATAAATACTGTACTTATCTTTCAGTGTATTGTATATACAGCAGTATAAACAAGTCACTGTCCGTATGAGATTTTACTTTGTACTGATATTGCTAGTGCTTTTTATGGAGCCTGTTATAAAATTAGGCAAATATCTAGATGAGCTGAGGTACCCCCTGGAAGACCTCTGTGTACCCCAGGGATATATATACTCCTGGTTACAAACACTGCATTAAAGCACAAGCTGGGTTATCCTAGCATCATAGAGAACAGTGAATACATTTAGATAACAAGGAGATTTTGGATTCATTCACCAAATGGCTGGTGATGTGACCCTGCTCATGATAAAGGGGGATTGGTAGAAAGATGGAGAACTGAAGTTATATTTGACATGTAGGACTTTAAAACACTCTTGTGCTTCCTCTCGCCTCATCCATCTGTCACATATAGACCCCCCACCTGCAACAATCAGATCCGCGAAGGTGAATCCCCATGTTCACGTGGACACATGTTGGAGTGAACAGAGGTCTATATAGGGGCAGATTTCTGCACAAATGGATGCAATCACAAGATTGGGGCTGCTGGCACCAAGCCTACACATATTTATGGGACTACTCAAACAAGTCAAGTTACCCGCATAGTTAAAAGTCTTTGTGGGACCAAGACAAGCCTAAAATGCCACGAGTTTCAAGTAAGAGCCCAGCTTTATTCATTCATCCATCCAAATTTATACTTGCATTCAGAAAGAGCAACGGGCATCTTTTACTCCTGACGCTCCTTGATACATTTTAAAAATACAGTGATACAAAACTGACTCTTCTAGGCCCTGCGCCCCAACTCTTTGCTCAGTAACTTTTTCCAAAGAAGTAGCTGTGTTAGTCTAGTTCAGCAAAACAAACAGGGAGACTAGTGGCACTTTTAAAGATTAACACATTTATTTATCGCATGGAATAAATAAATTTGTTAGTCTTTAAAGGTGCCCCTAGACTCCTTGTTTTTTCCCCAAATAACTTTTGGCACCTCACAGTGCCTATTTACTTTACTGCTCAACAGATCTTGTGCTTGTAGATTGAAGAGCTTAAAGTCATTTCTTTCCTTTTCACTCTACCATAGATCATTTTAATATATATATTTTTTTAATGTTTCTTATTCTTCTCCGAGTATATTTGTGTTATAAAAAGTGTAGTTAGAATTAAGGGCTAAAACCCTGATAGAGCATAACATTGTAAGTATGTGTGCACGTCGCTTTGATTTCAAGGCATATGCTTGAGTGCTTTAGTAGGGCATTGGCCCTGATTCAGTAACCCGTTACATTGGGGTAAATCCAGCTACTCCAAGGAACATACATTCTGTACCTGATTTTATTATTTAGTATTTCACTGCAGTATCTCCTAAGAGCACATGATGCTAGACATTTCACAATACACACCACAAAAGAAGGGGCATTGATTATCTTTATGTGGGTCCGTTTGCAGTCTTTTGAGTCACCTGTTACTAGACAACTTAAAAAAAATTAATTTAGACCCAGATCCTCAACTTGCTAAGAATCTTTGACAATTTAGGCCTTAACATTTGGAAAAGGACAGACTTAACAGTATTAGAGACTGAAATTCTAGCAGTTGTATTGACTATAGGGTGATCAACACAAGAAAGTTTGCCTTCGTGCTACTGTAGATAGCTCCATGGAGACCCTCTGTTCAATGTATGTCTGTGGTCCAAAAAAGCTAACACGATGGTAGGATGTGCAAGAAATGGGATGAATAATACAAGGCTATTATGTTTTCTATAGATCAAGGGTGCACCCTCAGACGGATCCTGTTTGCAATACTGGTCACCCAATCTCATCTGGATATGGCAGAGCTAGAGAAAATTCAGAGAAGAGTGATGAAAATGAGCCAAGGCTATGGAAAAAGCTCTCCTATGAAGAGACTAAAAAGACTGGAACTGTAACCTTCGAAAGGGGATGAATGAGAAGGGGTATGATAAAAGTATATAAATACTGAATGATCCAGAGGACCTCAACTGTTTCCCCCCTCTTAACATAAGAGCAAGGAGACATCCAATAGAATTTAAAAAATGGGAAAATTCAAAGCTGAAGATAAGTATTTTTCTAATTGTAATGAGACTGCAGAATTCACTGCCAGCCAGCGGAGGTCGATGAGGCCAATAATTGAACAAGATTCAAACAGGGACGAGACATATATAGAGAGAGCCAGAATACCCAGAATTATCACTGATGACAAGAATTTTTAGAAGGGATATTGAAACTCATGCTTCAGAGCTTAAACCAATCTAAGTCTTCAAGACCAGAATGAGACTTTCATCAGAGTGCGGCGGGAGACATTATCTTAGACAGGATACTGGACAAAAGAGGCCTCAGGACTGACCCAGTCTGACATTTCTTAGGGAATTGGTATGGGCAGTATCAATTTGCTCCCACTATGAATGCATCTTAGCTTTGTCCCAGCTGACTCTTCTTTAGGGCAGAGAGCAGAGTTCCACCTCCATGGCCTAGTCCATCCTTGGCTGCCAGTGGAGTGGGAGGGAGGGGGAGGGCAATAGTAAACAACAAGGGGTTGCGGTTTTTTGATTGGGTGAGGGGGTATTTGGTGATGGGGACATTTGTCTTCTGTGGGGACTAAACCCACCATAATTCTTGTCACACATGCAATCACTATGTTTCTTCTCATATACAGAAAAGCTTCATAACTGTCAGTTAACACTCAGAGACACCAACCACCTTTTGCAACTGTGTTCACTCATAATGGGCAGTATTAGTTTAAAAAGAACAAAACAAAGGTACCCTTCTGCCACAGGATTACATTTTCTGGATTACCAAAACCCATGTCAATTTGCCCAATTATCTTGACCATAGGGGCAGTTGGGTCCAGTGGCTAGGGGACAGCCCTGATGTGTTCATCACTGGCCTAATGTATGATTTTAGGCAAGTCACTTTCCCTCACTATGCCGGTTCCTCCGCCCATCCTTTGCCTATTTTGTCTATTTAGTTTGTGAACTCTTTGGAATAGGGTCCCAAGAACGTGTCTTTAGAACATGACCTAGCTTAGGGTTTCTCTGTATTACAGTAACGTTCCTAATGATCTACTTCAACTAAAGATCCTCCAGAGGTCTTTCACTCGATGCACTAGGAAGCATGGGCAAGACCTTCAGAAATATCCAGCACTGGCCTAAACCTGCTCCCAAAAACTTTAATAAGGGGAAAGCAAGGTCAGTGATGGGTTCTTTGGCAAACTCCCACCTTAAGTATTTTCTATTAAAAGAAAAGAACAAATTCTCCTTTTTTACTCGTACTAGTGCTTCAATGCCTGTCACCCATTAATTCAACAGAAAGGAAGGTGCCATTTAATTACCATGAAGCTCAAGCTGTGAATGAGACAGAAGAGCATGCTCCAGCTAGACCAAGACAGAAGAATATGACAACTACAAGTAAAAGCTGTTTTATTCAGACATGGTTAGGGGTGTTAAGTGCTATTTATGCCGTGCACCCTATTCGACAGATGGATAAACAAGAGCAATTACTTATTCCCATCGTTTCAATGGGAATAAGACAGGATCCAAACAGAGGCACTGTTGTTCCAAGCATCAGGCTCTTCTGTACAACCCTAATTATCCTAAAACTCCCACTGCAGGTATGAAGTCCTCAACACCTTCCAGCAGTGGTTCTCAACCCACAACTGAATCAGCACACACCTACGGTGCATGCGACATCCTCAGGAGCATACAGGTCGTGTGGATATATATTTGGGGATATGGTCCATGTAACAGGTAGAACACAGCATATACACAATAGGTTGAGAACTACTGCCTTATAAGATCATCCAAACCTCATGCGTAAGAGCAAAAGGTTACAAGAAATTGCTGGTTTATTATAAAGGTCACAGACAGTATCTTTTAAATCAAGACTGCATGCTTTTCCAAATGATCAGCTCTAGCATAAATGGCCTGGATGCAGCCCTCATTGGCCTGCGTGACAGGAGATGATCCTTGAGCCACTTTCTAGCCTTATAAGAGTCTGTGAAATTCCAAAGGGGTAGCCGTGTTAGTCTATTGTAGAAAGACAACAGAGTCCTGTGGCACTTTTAAAGACTAACAGATTTATTTATCGCATGAGCTTTCGTGGGAG